>OY723397.1:20391639-20735589 GCA_963210295.1 Ophion ellenae | reverse complement strand
ATTTGACGTTTTTTTCTCGTTGATTATCATTTTTTAACATTTTTCCATTCAAATGGCTGTATCTTTGGCAGGATTTGACGTATTTACATTCGTAAGAAACGAAAATGTGCGTCTTTTTCTAGCCTCCCAGAGAAAATTAATTTACATTTTATTGAGCAAGTCGAACGTCCGTTTCAGGGCAAAATATGCAAAAATATTGTTTTTCTCAAGGAAAGACACTCGTTATTTTGTTTTTAAGAATTTCCCCCGAATTGTGAATACAAAAAAACGGATTTTTGGTATTTTTTATATTATGGAATTCTTAAACACCGTGAAGTAACAGCTTAAAATTTTTTTTATTAATATTCGATTGAAGAATGTCGAGCACTCGCTGTATGTTTACCAGGTTTTTGAGATACATATGAATATTAATAAAAAAAAATTTTAATAAAAATAGCTGTTACTTCACGGTGTTTAGGAATCTCATAATATAAAAAATACCAAAAATCCGTTTTTCATATTCACAATTCTGGGAAATTAAAAAAAAAATAACGAGTGTCTTTCCTTGAGAAAGAATTTTTTTTTTGCAGATTTTGCTCTGAAACTGACATACGACTTGCTCAATAAAATCTAAATTCATTTTTTTCTGGAAGGATATAGAAAGACGCACTTTTTCGTTTTTTACGAATGTAAATACGTCAAATCCTGTCAAAGATACAGCTATTTGAATCCAAAAATATTAAAAAATGGTAATCAACGAGAAAAAACGTCAGAAATTTTGAAAAAATGTCGACACTCCGTGAATATTTTTCAATAAAGTAACGCGATTGTTCAAAATTATTTGTAGCTTTTTTTTACTGGCTGAAGTGACGTGGAATGCCTCATATATTGAGAGCATTCTCAAAAAACCACCGAGAAATACATAAAAACAACAAAAGGATGGCTGTCGGCAGATAATGAAATTTTTTTTGCGCCGTTTGGCGGTGGACACTCTCCAGCTTAAACGGTCTATCTGTAGACTAAAAACTAAACGGATTATGGAAGATAACAATAAATACGAGTCGTTGACGATCGTCGATTTTTTAAATCATTTTTTTTAACAACATGGCGACGAATTGAAACTCGAGCATACAAAATCTATGAAAAAAGACGTCGTTTTTACGTAGCTATTAAAAAATGAAGATCGATTTAATAAAAGTAAGATCGTCAACGACCTTTGAATGTTGCTCATCGGATTTCCTGCAAATTTGGAAAGAATCCATCAAGTTATTCTCGAGATATCATGTCCACCGATTTCGATAGTTTTTTTTGGGACTTTCTTTTTTACGGACCATTAAAAGACACTGTCTTAGAATTTTTAGCACACATTTATTAACATTTTTACAGTCCCTCAGAATTTTACCGAACAAAAGTAACGAGCTGAATCGACTTTACACCGTTCGAAAGACACTCATGTGTAAAAAAAAGTTGGTTGACGGCTGCCATGGTTCCGGAGGTTTTGCTCATCTGAAATAAAAAATTAAACGGCATTTTAATTTGTAGACCTCTGGCTATTGCTGGAACTAGAGTAAAGTGAAAATATCGAAAATTGAATTTTTTGCACGGTTTTACAAGTTCCAAAAGTTTCGTCATTTTTTTCGTCTTTTTTATTTTACAAAAAACTATTGCAGATATCCGAAATATTCTAATTCGGGTAAGAACTATAGATGTGCTGAGCATGAAAAGTTTAGCGAAATCAGTTCAATAGTTTTTGAGAATATCATGGAAGCCAATTTGAAAAATGGAGTTTTGAGAAAAAACGCGTTTAATAGTTGAAGTACGATTTACACGAAGAAAAGGTTGACTCACCATTAGTCTGCTATGCCGAGTCCATATAACACGCACCCATTTTTTGCAATTTGTGAAAAGAATAATTTTTCAATTTTTTGGACCTGTCACATGGAATGACCGCCTTAAATTTTAACCACATATTCTTTACAACTATAGCTATCGCGCATGTCAAGAATTTTTTTAAATTTTGATTTTTACTATTTTTAGTAACATACTGAATTTGAAACCGTTTGATTTTTTATTTCGGATACTCCATCTTCGAGATTTCATCAACAGCGCAGACCTACAATTTTTAGGACATTTTTTTAACTACCATTTTCGTCTATAAATAGTGACTTAAGGAGGTTGGAGCGATTCATTCGAGTCAAATGACGGTTTATTCATTTTTTTATTCAATGAACGTCAAAAAAATGCATACGAGGTACAGTTTTATTGTATATCTGCTAATTTCTTTAAATATATAATTAAAGGGCAATATTGTGCATTTTAACATTTTTATTACGTAAAGTAGAAAAATGTTTGTGTTACTACCAACTTGAAAAAGCATAACATTATCGATGATTATTATGAAAAAAACTACGACAACGAATGTTTTATACAATTCACAATGAAATTTTGAGTAATTCATAATTATGCCTATTTATATTTACGTCACGAGATTATTGGCCCATGGTTTACGATGGGCAAGATGAGGATTTTTTTTTCTCTAAATGTTCACAAAGGTTCAGTTTGCGTTAATCCGTTGTTAGAAATGGTTTATCTTGGTGCTAAATAACAATAAAAATTACATAACCTTTAGTGCGAAAGTCTTGCCCATCTAAACGCGCGTTAAGGCAGTAGTCTGCTTTAGAAGCCGAAAAAAAAGCGTTTTTTCAGCAATTTTTTTGAAAGGGAAGGAAATGATTGCGGTAAACAAAATTTTGAGACGATAGTGTATTATATTGAAGCTTTAAAAAACAATTTTTATTATTAAAAAATATTGAAATTTTTCAAAGTTGTAACGATTTTTCTGGGGCGCCTGGAGTCTGCACTTGTAAATCGGTGCCGGTGATGGAGGTAGTGCGATGCATCTGAAACAGTCGAACCAAATTTTTGTTTAGTTTTTATAAGTTCCTTTTCTATATGAACTAAAAAAATACCGAAGAAATGATGAAATTCCAAATTTTTTCGAAGTTTGAAAAAAAAATTCACTTTTTTGAAAAGAAAAAAATTCACTTTAAGTTGCAAAACAAGTAATTTAAATAGTACTTTTGTCCAACTTTTTTAGTTCAAATAGAAGATAATTTAATACTGAAGCTAGATCACTTTGATTTTTTTCGATCGGACATATATTGTTTTTGCTATCGCCGGCACCGTTTTCTAAAACTTGTGAAAATGAAAACTCGAGAAAACGGGCTTTAAAGTTTTCGGTCCAAAAAAATATAAGTTTTTGGATACTGACACTAATTAAATGTTAATCAGCTATCCCCGGGCCATACAATAATCCTTCTTCTTCTTCGAATCGATTTTTTGAAGCCTGTAAAGCAGACTACTGCCTTAAATTACGTACATTAAACTATTTTTTATCTCTGGTGTTTGGTGGTGAAAAAAGTGCAAAAAATTCGTAAACACTCAGTATAGTGTAAACAATAACATGTATTTTTTAATTGAATTTAACCTTGGATTGTGGATAACGCTCCATCCTCCTTAAATAAAAAATTAAGTTTTATTATGTATTTCGAAAGTGTATTTATTAAGTGTAACAACTTTTATATCAATATCTCTGATATGAACCTTTAAACAAAATTCATGAAAATAGCCTTTTTTAACGTCTAAAGTGAGAAGACCCCTTAAAGTTTGACGCATAGTGCTGCTACCGCCCGCCGACTATTAGAAGCTGCAGCTCATTCAATTTTAGGAATATTTCAATGAAATTTTCAGGGAAATATAGCTAAAAGGTGATGCTATAAAAAATACATATATATTTTTGAAAAATGCAATTTTTTTACCCAGCTGGGTAGATGTAGCCCGATCAAATGATTGTGCAATAAATGCCAGGTCATGGCGTACGCGTAACCGAATAAGACACTAATCGCGGCGGTATACAAACGCGAAATACGCGAATGTGTCGCGCTCTGAAACGTTAATTAAATGTTAAGTGGTCGGATGGGCTAATGAACAACTTCCTCGCTAGGACACGCGGCGGTAACCACCGACTTGATACAAGCATTTTAATTGGCTGTGTATGTGTGTCAATTAAACCGAATGCAAAGTTATTTTTAATCATTGCTTTGTACGTATATCGCGCTCGGAATCTCTCACTCGATATAGAAACATTTTAATTGTTCCATTATATTATTTTTTTAAATAAGTTCCACCGTGTCGTCTTCGCTTGAGGGTCTACGGAGAAGAGGAATGTCCATTTGAGAGCTGACATAGGTGTACCCTAAGCATAGGTGTAACTTGGATAATATTTGTGATATTGAAGTTTGCGTCGTTGGAATTCAACGAACGTTTTAGGCTTTTAATTTTCTATTTATTTTTTGCAGATCAAAGCTACGATAAACTTTTATCGTACTTTTTTTAAGCTCCTGAATAGACACCTACGACCTTTATGGAAAAATATTTTGGATAATAATGAAAATGGAGAAAAGGGAAACAGAACAGAATCTCCGTTGTATGCCAACGATGCAAACTTCAACAGCATGAATATTTTGTGGTTAAGGAGGTACGGTGATTGGAGCGAGTTCAAGATGAAAGCTCGATTTTTTTTTATAGCATTGTCGAGACCTTCGTCCATGCGTATGCGGAGTTTCCACGAGATTTACCGTACACTTTCCGAGTTATTAATTGTTAAAGTTGGTGAATTAGTCACACGTAGACGACAAAATGTGCCTGTCCTCTCATATATCGATTTTTTTGTGCTACTTGGAGCCAAGAAACACGTAAAAAAAACTGATGGTTGCGTTCGTTGAATCTTTGTGATCGATAAGGCACCTTGAATTGGAAAGCTCACCGCAGAAATAAGCAATAAATTTAGAAATAAAGTCGCAAAAACCGAAGTTTTCGGAGAGCGAGACTTCTCGTTACGTAACAGCAGCCATCTTGCTCGACGTGTGGCAACGCCGGATACCCGCGCAAATTTGATTCGTCTATCGGATATTTTCAACGCGAATTAAAAATATGATTGTGCGAAGCCGTACATTTTTTAATGGATTATAAAGGGCCTTTCGTCGATATTTACTTGAAGTTATTTTACGTACAGCAAAGGAATCTCAATTTTTCTGGCGACATGTACCTGTACGACGCATCTATATATAAATTCAGCATGGGAGAACCGTCATATAAAATAAACGTTACTTTTTATACCTGCAAATATTGTGAAAATTGGGAAAGGGAAAAATAACATAACAATCGATGAAATATGTTTTGACTTTGGACAGATTGGACATTGGACATTGAGGTTAACTTCAACGCGACGTTTTTTATTTGCAATCGCAATATTATCTTTTCATTTTCTAATTCTTGTCCGTCAGCATCTACATTTGTCTCTAAACTGGACTTCAGGTACAATCCCGTTACTCTTTTGATAAACTTCCACAGTATTTTCATTCTCCATGTTAACCGGCTACAAAAAATAATAAGCCGGGCGCGTGGAACCGATGACAGCCACCGAAAATGCGACGATGCTAAACGTCAACGATATGGCGTACTACTGAAGTCGAGTAGTAGATTATTAAGGTTGTTTCCATATTATAAAAATAACAGGAAACTCGAAATTCAATACTTAAAAAATATTTCTCGAAAAATAGGCCATATACATATATCTAAAACGTGGCGATATTGCGGCGTGAAATAGACTCGAAGTTTACTAGCATGGTCATCACCGTACCTCCTTAAAGGACTTCATTCTACGTAGCTTAAAGGGTCTTCTCACTTTAGATGCTAAAAAAGGCTATTTACATGAATTTTTTTGATAGGTCTGCATTATAGATATTGATATAAAAGTTGTTGCCCTTAATAAATACACTTTCGAAATACATTATAAAAAAATTAATGATTTTATGTAACCCAGAAAAACTTTAAACGCGTTTTTCTCGAAACAACGTTTTTCGACGGCTTGTTGATAAAATCTTCGAAAGTCTGGATCGATCCTTATGAAATTTTAACCACATATTCTTTACAATTACATCTATAGCGCATATCAAGGATTTAAAAAAATTATATTTACTATTTGTTTTGTCAAAAACGTTGAGAAAAAACACGTTTTTTTTTTAATGTCCGACATTTTGTTATTTTTGCATGTATAAAAAATCGTATGATATGCGCTATAACCATCAACATACTGAATCTAAAACCGTTTGATTTTTTGTTTCGGATGATCCATCGCCGAGATTTCATCAACAGCGCAGACCTACAATTTTTTTAGGACATTCTTTTTTAACTTCCATTTTCGTCTATAAATAGTGACTTGAATAAATAAATCAAAATTTTTTATGTATTTCGAATTTGTATTTATTAATTGTAATAACTTTTATATCGATATCTATAATAGATATCTATTAAAAAATCGTGAAAATAGCGGTTTTTAGCGTCTAAAGTGAGAAAACCCCTTAAGGACCAAAGTCACTCGAGCTCTGTAAAAAAGGGCTAATTTTAAGATTTTTTTTCAACGAGGACAATGAAATCGGTGAAAAAGTGAATATGAAAACTTATTTATACATAGTTTTATGGTTCTGGAAGTTTATAAGCCCTTTGCTGAGCATCCTGTGTAGTTTGGATACGATGCGCAGTACCGTTTTTTAAAGAAAAAAATCGGAAGCCCGACGTATGTCGTGGGCTGATTACGCTTATGGAAAGTTCCCGATAATTTTTTAGTACATTATTGATATCTGCTAAGAAAATGCTACCATGGAGCTGAAAAAATAGGCACGGTTGGATTAATAATTTCACCCTTGGCACGTGAAAATGAGGATTCACAGTACTATAATTCGACTTTCCATTGTTTTCACGTGATTAAGTTCGTTTTTAAATGTGACAATTAATACATGACGTTTGGCTTGACTAATACTTGACGTTTTTAAGTGTAATATTGACTTGACGTTTGTAATGTAATGTTGACTTGATATAATGTAACATTGACTTGACAAATACTTGACGTTTGACTTGATTGAGGAGAGATATACACCTAGATGGTCGAAAAAAATCGATTTAGAAGCTATGAAAATTCCGTCGACCGTAGAAGACCTACACTGTGGGCCTGGTATCGATGATTCCATGTAAGTTGACAAATTTCATGATTTATTCATTCCCTAATTTTCAAACGCGTTTTTCTCAAAACCACGTTTTTCAAATCGGTACCCAAAATTTCTCGAAAACCAATTAACCGATTGCCTTGAGGTTTTTTGTGGGTATTCTATACACCATTATCTAGTACTTGTCACAGGATTTTTTTTTCCCGTTACTTAGTTTTTGTGTTATAGGCAAAATAATAACTAATTTTTGGCCCAAAAATCACTATGTATGTTCAAACGTCCGCCATTTTGTCATAAATCGATATTTTCAAAATCGGCTATGACAAGTACTAGATTATAGTATCTAATTTAGTAATCTATTTGGTTTTTTTTTTCAGATGATTTTTGAAGAAACGCCAGTGGGTACCGTATACGCAGATTTTTTTACGACGCTCCAAAGATCATACAATATCCTTGTATATTTTTGATATTTTTAAATAAAGAAAATTAAACATATTTTTGAATGTATATACTTTTAGATAATTAAAACCCCAATCCGAAATTTCAAATACTTTTCCTTGAAAAAATTCACAAAAATTACCTTTTTTCCGGCTCCTAGGTGTATATCTCCCCTTAATACTTAACGTTTTGAAATGTGACCTTAATACTTGACAATTTGAAATAGTGTACTTATATACTATACACTACACATGGGTTGGACTTAGCAAATTAAAAGTTCTTTCTCTTTTCATTCATATGTTTTTATAGTAAAGTGTTTTTGGACAAATATCATATACTGGCCGGTGCAAACGTTTGGCGCTAAATACTAAAACTTTCATAAGCGTTTTTCAGCCGTTGAAAAAAACAAATATTTATTTTTTCCGAATACACCGACAAATTTTACGAAACAAATGGCTCAACCCACGTGGCATTTAAAAATGTATGATCCATAGAATATATGATTTTATAGAGAATCCATCGTGTTTAGTGTTTATCATTATTTTTGACAAAAGTAATGAAAAAAATTACATTTAAAAAAAATGTTATTTAAAAAAAATGTGTCGTGATATCGTGACGTTTGTATTTTGTCAGATCTCTGGAGTCATTTGTATTCACTAAGAGTTGCATACTATTCGTCAGCAAATTCTACCTAAGAAGTTTAAAAGAATTGTGGAGCCCTCGTGTGTGTAGCACGTAGGCAAAAAATAATTGCGTTAAGCTAGGGTCATGACTCTCAGAAAGCATCAAAAGCTCAAAAAAAGGCTATTTTCATGATTTTTTTTGATAGGTTTATATTATAGATATTGATATAAAAGTTGTTACACTTAATAACAACACCTTCGAAATACATTTAAAAAATTTTCACATTTATTTAAGTCAGTTTTCCTAGACGAAAATGGTGGTTAAAAAAATTTCCTAAAAAAATTATAGGTCGGCGCTATTGATGAAATCTCGGAGATGGATCATATGAAAGAAAAAAATCAAATGGTTTTAGATTCAGCACGTTAATGCTGAATAATACTTAATAAAAATAACAAAATGGCGAACATTTTTCGAAAAAAACAAAAAAAAGTGTTTTGTCACCGTTTTTGGTGAAAAAATAGTAAATAACAAAATTTAAAAAAATCCTTGATATGCGCTATGGCTATAGTTGTCGAGAATATGTGGTTAAAATTTTATAAGGATCGGTTCAGTATTTTCGAAGATTTTATCAACAAGCCGTCGAAAAACGTTGTTTCGGGAAAAACGCGTTTAAAGTTTTTAACGAGCAGATTAACGTGCTCAGGTAGTAAAGTAAAGGTCACACAAAAATACAGTTAGACTCCTTCGATCTTCATAAAATTTTCGTATGATACTTTTGGATATGTATACTTTCAAAAAATGTAACAAAACAAAAAGATTTTTTGAAAATTGTAAAGTGACAGGCCGCCTTAACGGGCTACATCTACCTAGGTGGGTTAAAAAATCGCATTCTTGAAAAATATTTTTATTTAATATACCTTTTAGAATTTTCCCTGGAAATTTTAATGAAATATTCCTAAAATTGAATAACCTGAAGCTTAACAGGCGCCTGGCGAATGGTAGCAGCGCCATACTTCAAACTTTACACGCGTTTTTCTCGAAACACTTTTTTCAAAGTCGGTGGACACGATATCTCGAGAAGCACCTGATGGATTGTTTTCAAATTTACAGGAGATATGACGAGAAACATTTGAAGGTCGTTGACGATCTCACTTTTTCAAAATCAGTCCTCATTTTTTAATAGTTACGTAAAAATACAACTTTTTTCATAGATTTTGCATGCTCGAGTTTCAATACGTCGCCAGGTTGTTTAAAAAAATGATTTAAAAAATCTAAGATCGTCAACGACTCGTATTTATTGTTACCTTGAATAACCCGTTTGGTTTTTAGATTTCGGATGCGCCGTTTAAGCTGGAGAGTGTCCACCGCCAAAGATCGCGAAAAAAATGTAATCTGCCGGCGGCCTTGTTTTTGTTGTTTTTCTCTATTTTTTTTTGAGCTAAATATATGTACCTTTGCGCGAAAAAAATGCGTTTCTTTGCCACCAACCGTTTCCAGAAAGAAAAATTCGGAATTTGGCCGATTTTTTCGGTCCTCTGGAAGATGTAGCCCCTTAAAGTCAGAATCGTGTAAGACTCCATAGAAAAAATAATCTCAGCGACTGTCCTCACCAACGATCTGTACCGTGACGTAATCGCTCGTACAAACGAGCGGATTAGCACGAGAATCGAGGAAACGTTCGGCAAATATATTCCGCGTCGAGGAAACTTGATTCGAGGAGCAACAACGTCGAGTTGTCCGCCGCCCGTATACGCTTACGCGTAATTTACTAAGAAGTGTCTGTGTCAATTCTGGCCTCATCGTCCTCGTCGTTCAGTACCGTTGCGACTCGCCAAGGTGTATAACAGTACTTTGAGGATTGGCTGGACGTACAGTCTCTTCGAAAAAGATAGCCCAAGCTTGGGCAGCGACGATTATGCAGCAATGACCTCGGTCATCCACTTTTCGTGTCTTTTTTTCTCACAAATTTAGCGCATCGAAAGCTGCGAGAATAGGAAACTTTAGTGCCAATTTCTCCCGCTAGAGGGAGAGACGTTGTACTATAACGTAAACAAAACATGACGTTTAGTGAGATTCTCTTTGGTTTTGCCCGTGTTTATACGACTACTGTTGAATTTTCTTTAAATAATCCGCTCGTCGTGAATAAATTGTGAAGAATGCATCAGTGCTGTGCAATTGGGTGCAGAAACGAAGGCGTTCATTTACTTCCTAAAAACAAAAACTTCGCAAGCAATGAGAAGTACCTATACGTCGTAAGCACTTTACAAACACAAGACATTCAAGGCTATATTCTGATCATTTCAGATCTGCAGACTATAGAAATGAAGGGTTTGTTACAGCTCAGTGTATAAACATAATATTTTTGACGATATTTACTTCTAAAAGTATATTGTAAAGCAGTTAATTACCATAACCTGAAAATTTATATTTGAAATATTTGCATTTTTTTAACCTTTTGGTATTATTTTATTACATAACACTTACCTTGCTCATTTTCATTCTGTACGGAGAGGAAACTGAGCCGGAAAATATTGAAAAAAGGGGTTATACCTTCCCTGTTTGCTTGGAGCAAAAAATAAACTTCAAAGGATGAACAGAAAAGGAGAAGAGTAGAAACCGATTTTTCGATTCCGGTATAGTCAAATGTCCGTAATTATTGCAAAATATGCAAAAATATTTGTTTTCTCAAGGAAAGACACTCGTTATTTTATTTTTTTTTAATTTCCCCGAATTGTGAATACGAAAAACGGATTTTTGGTATTTTTTATATTATGGGATTCTTAAACACCGTGAAGTAACAGCTATTTTTATTTTAAAAAATTTTTTTCTATTAATATTCGATTGAAGAGTGTGGTGCACTCCAAGGGTCCAATACATGTGACATATATGTCATATGTATTTCAAAAACCTGGTAAACATACAGCGAGTGCTCCACACTCTTCAATCGAATATTAATAAATCAATTTAAAAAATAAAAATAGCCGTTACTTCACGGTGTTTAGTAATCCCATAATATAAAAAATACCAAAAATCCGTTTTTCGCATTCACAATTCAGGGAAATTCTTTTTAAAAAATAACGAGTGTCTTTCCTTGAGAAAAAAAATATTTTTGCATACTTTGCCCTGAAACGGACGTTCGACGTGCTCAATAAAAACTAAATTAATTTTTTTCTGGAAGGCTAGAAAACGACGCACATTTTCGTTTTTTACGAATGTAAATACGTCAAATCCTGCCAAAGATACAGCCATTTGAATGGAAAAATATTAAAAAATGGTAATCAACGAGAAAAAACGTCAGAATTTTTTTTCAAATGTCGACTCTCGGTGAATATTTTTCAATAAAGTAACTCGATTTTTCAAAATTATTTGTGGCTTTGTTTTTTACTGGCTGAAGTGACGCGGAGTGCCTCATATATCGGTGGCACTCCGCGGTCAGACATTTATTCGGATCAACCAATATATTTGTATGATTCAATCGGTTTTTTTCGTCAGTGTACCGATTGTAGGAAGTTTGGAGCCACGAGGATAAACAGACTAGGCTGTTTCTCCCGAAACCATACGACCCAATGGCAAAAGGTAACGGAGATTATTCATGTTATGTTCTGGAGGAGGAGAAAAGAAGACTGTGGGGTTGTTGCGCAACACAGTGGCATACCTGTCGAACGATTAGCGTTAATCGCCATTCGTTTGGCGAGTCTGCGCGAGAAGCCGCACAACTCGTTAAGGGGTTACCCCCACTGGCGATTTTGAAAAAATCGATTTTTTTTTATTGCATTTTTTTGAAGCGTAAGTATCTCAGAATATGTCCTGAAAATTGCAAGTCGATCCGAACAAAATTGACTGAGATATGAGCGTTGAAAGAGAAGAATCCGCGTTGAAAGAGCGTTGAAAGAGAAACTTTAAACGCGTTTTTTCTCAAAATCGCATTTCTGAAGTCGGTGACCAAGATTACTCGAACACCAATGAACCGATCTTCTTGAAATTTTGCAGGCTTATTTAATACATAAAAATGTAGTCTTTAATCGTTCGATTTTTTTTTTCGAAAAAAAATGGCCGTTTCATAGCCAAAAAACGGCCGTTTTTTTTTCGTTAAAATCGAACCATTAACTTTGACTGTCCGCCATTTTGTGAAAAATGAATATTTTTAAAAATCCTTCGATCAAAGACTAGTTTATACTTATATTTGACTAAATCCATCCGTATTTTTTTCTTCAGATGATCCACTTCGCCGCAATGTTGGTCACCGCAAACCGTGTATATAAAAACATTATTTCATTGACGGCCATTTGCCCACTAAACAATGTAATATTTTTCAATAAAAAAATTACTAAAAGTTCTTCAAGATGTGTTCTTTAAGGTGGTATATTGATCGATTAAAAAAGTTTTGTAGTTTTCTTTAAAAAAAATTCATGAAAAAGGCCTTTTTTGCGCTACAAGTGGGGGTAACTTCTCAATGCGTACACATGTGTGTATGTAGCGCATATGGTGGTGGCGTGTTGGCGACGCGAGGAGATAAGATGGCTAGAACCTATGATGAATATCTCTGATAAGCCTCAACAGCGTGTGTCGATGTTTCGTTATCTTTTTTTTTCACTTTTGGTAGGACAAAGCAGCCCGCGCAGTTTGCGCAAAAAAACCACAGTCTCGCGATCGCCACGAAACTGAGTCAAGGATCGTTCGCGAGAGGCGATGATTTTTTCGCTTGTTTGATCTTCGTCGTAGCGCCTTCTGCTTGGGCTGCCGCGACCTTGCCTGTCAATCCCTCGTCCAAGCGTTGTAATCGAATTTACCGTCCTTCTTTGCAGACCGAGAGCTTACGGATGACGTGATGACGCTTCACTGGTGGATGCACTGGTTCTGGGTTACCGCGCAAGTCGCCGGTGAGTCATTCCCGCCAAATTGTCACACACGCGGGAGACCTTGCCCACTCGCTTGGATACCTCCGGGGCTCTGCGTCATTGGGAGATGAGGGACCATTCCAGTGTCACTGGCTTGAAGATTGCTGGTTTTCGTGTCTTTTTTTTTCGTTTATTCAAATGACTTATGTTTTACATATTAGAACGTTGAATGAGTTGTCGCTTTTTCAACAGATGGCGTTGACGGAATTGCCTGCGTGTAGTTTAAAGCAGGATTCTACTTTGAAACCATGAAAAAAACGCTATTTTCGTGAATTTTTTCTGAGAATACTATTAAAGATATCGATATGGGGTTTAAACTGTTCAATAAATACACTCTTTAAGTACATAACATTTTTTTTTTAATGTATTTTATTCATTTTTTGTACACGTAAAATATGTTTAAAGCCAACGCCTCGAAAAGCAGGTACCGTTGCCGTGGTCGTGAAATCTTCCCGACGGATGGTCTGAAACAAAAAAATCAAATAGTTTCATGTTCAGTATGTCTTCAGGAGCCGACCTAACTAGAATATTTTATATACGTGCAAAATTAACAAAACGGCGGCTAAAATACGAAAAAAAAAATACGAAAAAAATATTTTGGCTATACCAGTGTGAACGCTGAAGAATTGGGTGATTTTCGGGAATTTTCTGGAACAAAAGTACTCAATTAAACGTTTCGGAAAATTGAGAATTTATTTGGCTATATTTCACCTATATTACATAATTTTTTCATAGAAAAATATTGCGATCCAAGCGACTTATGCGCTGCCTTCGAAGGCGCAAAAAAAAGTTCCTCCGCTGCTGGCATGATTCCGGCCGATTGCGTAGCTGAAACCGAAAAAAGAAAAAATGTTAAACTGGAAGGTATTTCCTGCACAATGACGTAGGATTTTCGAAAAATATCAAAATCCAACAAAATGGCGTAGTTATGAAAAAAGTCTGTTTTCTTGCCTATGGTCGTTTTTTTCAATGCCAAATCGTCAATTTTCATCCAATCGAAAATATCCTACGTCATTGCGGAGTAAATATATACAAGAGCACTCAGTTCAAATTTCAAGTCGATCGGATAATTGCTCGTTGAGTTACAATGTCAGCAATTTTGAAAAATCTCACTTCGAGAAAAACGCGTTTGAGGATTTAACTATCGATTTTTTCAAGATAAAATGATATTGATATAAATGATATAAATGATAATGATATTCTTGAAAATATAAACTGTTGAAAACGGCAAAAAACAATCGATTTTTTTGTAGTGTCACACTGGTCACACCTTAAGATGGTAACGCATCTACAAAGATGTACTTTAAGCAGGCTTGAAATTCAGTGTATGCCATTCCGCCAAAGTGTAAACAACTTTTGCTTTCATAGTGTCAAACATGTCAAATTTCGTGGCAAAAAAAAGAGTATTTGCGGGAGATTTTACTGCACTACTTTGAAGAAAAAATCTGCAACTATTCAAAAAAAATCTGTAGCTGAAGCGCACAGAATTCTCGTTGAGACTTACGGAGACCATGGTCTGTCGGAAACAACATGCAGAGAGTGGTTTAGACGCTTCGAAAATAATGATTTTGATGTGCTGAATTGGAGGCATTACTTCATGAAGACTCATGTCAGACGATAGCTGAACTTGCAAAATCATTAGGAATTGATCACACAACATTTTCCAAACGTTTGAAAACATTAGAAATGATTTTTTTTTAATAGAGCATTGATTTTCACGAAAAAAAAAAACAGCGAAAACTTATTCAACATCCGAATACAACTATTTTCATTGTTTTAGTTTTATTTTTTATATTTTTTGGCCACTGCAAAATGATGTCTAAAAAAATAGCGTTTGATGGTGGAAAGTCCTACTCCTCCAAAAGGTGTCTGGAAGAAAAAAAAACCACGAATATGATTAATCAGCATGAAAATCTGAAGAGGCCATATCAAAAGAGGCAATTTCAAAATTATGAGTCAAATTGGGTCTTTTCCCGACAGTTTTTAATTTTTTTAATGTGGAATTTTCAAATTAAAAAAAAACGCTTCCGTCGACGTCAACTCCTTGAGCGGCAAGAACATTTTTACTGTTTGTGCCCCAAACGCGAAAAAATTAAGCATTTCGATTTTAAGGCCTAAGGCCACTGTAACGGTCCAAAAAAAAGGTTTTTTCACGAATTTTTTGCTTCCAAAATTGAAGGTAATTGAAAAAAACTTTTAAGGGTGTTATCGGGCATACATTAAACTTTATTATCAAATTTTTTTACAGCAAAAAAAAACAAAATGGCGGTTCCACAGCTATCTTCCCGGGGCATGTTTTGCTTGCAGGGCTCCGCGGCACGCAGCACCACTGGTGCACTTTTGAATCTAGAACAAAAAAAAAACCATCAATCTAGAGGGTTATAGCTAGAGAATGTCGATCGGATTTTAAAAAGTATCAATTTTTGTGGATTTGGCGTGCGTTTGAAAAAAAAAATTGATTTTTGACGAAAAAAACGGCTAGTTTTTTGTTAATAAAAAATCAATAAATAAAGTTATTGAAAATCCCGATCGACATTCTCAAGATAATGTTAATGTTCACATCTGGTCAAAATTTCAAGTAAAAAAAATGAAAATTGTTCGAGTGATGCTGCGTGCCATTTTGAAAAACCGTATTTCGAGAAAAACGCGTTTAAAGTTTTGCGAATAGTTTTTTATTGGAAAAAATAAAAAAAAGAAGGTAAAAAAAAATGTACCGTTAGTCTGCAATCCCAGCACCATACATTTGTCCTTCGATGGCCAAATTTTCGTCTGGCAAAATTTACAGTGGCCTTACCCCTTAATGAAATATGGCTTCCAAGGGTTTGGGAGCCATGTTTCATTATGTTTCATTTCCCGAAAATTGGTCAATTTTGCGTTACGTAATTTGTGTACGCCCCCGAAAACGCCTAAAGGAATACCTTATAGTGCCGCCATTTTGTTTTGTTAAAAAAAAATGTAACACTTTAAAGGTGAAATAAGATGTCAAATTTTTTAAATGATGCGATTATTTTATCACCTGGAAAAAAAATTAATTGAAAATGATTCATTTTCGGGCGTCCAAAGCGATTTTCCCCCTTAATCTCAGATGCTGGAAGGGAGGGGCGCCAATGTCGAGTGAATCCCTTTTTCTAAGAAAGGCTGCTGCGACCGGAATAATTCGAATTTCGCCGCCAAAATTTAGAAGCATGTTTATGAAAGTCCACATTTTTGGATAATGCAAAAAAAAACGATTTTAGAAATGTTTACACTGGAATGGTCCCTTAAGGCCGTCGTCTAGTGCGAAGGCCGTTTTTTTAATCCTTTTTTGGAGATTTTTTTTTTACAAACCATTAAAACAAAATAATTTATAAATTGTATAACTTTTTATCAACATTCAAACAAACTTTGTGAATTTTTTGAAGTCATTATATAGAATATAGTCGGAGATACACCGCCCAACAGGAACACATATATAAAAAGACGTGCTCCACTGCTGCCATGATTCCGGCCGTTCTGCTTATCTGAAATAAAAAAAAAGCAAACGCAATTTCAATCGTGAGACTTGAGGCTCCACATGGAACTAGAATAAAGTTAGAATTCCAGAAATATAATTTTTTTCTACGCTTTAGAAAAAAATTCAATTTTTCGCATTTTGTTGGGTCTATATAGCTGATAAAAAGAAAACTAACGAAGGAATCTTAATGATTTTTGTTCAACTTGTAGTTATGCATGTACTAAAGATGCTGTATTTTGAGCAGAATCAATCAAATAGTTTTTGAGATATCATGGCAGCAGTTTGAAAAAATCGTGTTTTGAGAAAAATGCGTTTGAAAGTTGTTGTATATAATTCATAATAAAACAATGGTCTCACCATCAATCTGCTATGCCTGGACCATAGAGTATACCTTCCTCTTTTTCAAAGAAGTCATGCAAGGCCGTTTTCTCTTCTTTTGATCTGACACACTAGACGACCCCCTAAATCTTAGGCCACAGTAACGGGTATAATATCATGAGCGAATTTAACAATTTTTTTCGTATGAAAAAGTGATTCACTCATAAAATTAATAACACATATATTTAGTATGAATATCAAGCTGTTAGAAAATATATATATTTTTTTTCGATGTACAAAATGGCCGACTACTAATATTTTCTTTTGTTATCTTTTTTTAGGCGCTCCGCGGCGTGACATTAGCATTCACAATTTTTGACCTAGAACAAAAACAAAAATCCTCGTCAATCTACCTTAAAATACCTAGAAAAGTACGTACGGAATTGAAAAAATAGTGTTTTATTCAAAATTTGTAGGTATTTGAACTTAAGAAATGAATTTTCAGTGAAGAATTTCGTTATAACTGCTCATAAACTGCTCATAAAATGAAAAGTTTTCGATTAAGGGGGGATTGTCTTTTTTTTTCGCAAAATTTACCGCTTTTTGGGAATTTCTTTGTGAAGAAAGTATACAACGGAAAACTTGTGAAACTTGGCATATAGTTTTATTGATCTGTTTACTACATACAAAAAAAATTTTAAACAATTTCATCAAAAAATCCGCCTCCCACCCCCCACGACGCGCGATGGTCCTTTTTTGATGGTGTGCACGATTACAGCCTTCACGTTCATCCTGCAACAAAAACCCAAAAAGCATTTTACTTTAGACACATATAGCTATCGTTCGATTAAGGGGAAAAAAAAATTGACGATTTGGTGACGTTTTGAACTTGAAGTATCGATTTTTCGAAAAAAATTGATCGATTTTTTGTTATAAATAAAAAACTATTAAACGTATTGCTTTTTTGCTTCATCAAACGATAAAAGGATGTCAGCTGAGCATTCTGTCCAAATTTGAAGGCAATCGGTTGAATAGTTTTTGAGAAATCGTGCACACCAGTTGTGAAAAAGCTGTTTCGAGAAAAACGCGTTTAAGGGGGGATTTTTTGATGAAATTGTTTAAAAAATTTTTTGTATGTAGTAAACAGATCAATAAAACTATATGCCAAGTTTCACAAGTTTTCCGTTGTATACTTTCTTCACAAAAAAATTCCCAAAAAGCGGTAAATTTTGCGAAAAAAAAGACAATCCCCCCTTAATCAGAAATTCCGTACGTACTTCTCTGGGAAATGCAATTAGGGACATAACTTTTGAATTTGAAGTAAATCGAGTGAAAATTGTTGAAGTTATTTGTCACGCCAATTGGAAAAAAGCTGCTTCGGGAAGTTTCGAATAGTCGGCCATTTTGTACATCGAAAAAAAATTCTAACAGCTTGATATTCATACGAAATAGATGTGTAATTAATTTGAAGAGTGAATCACTTTTTCATACGAAAAAAAATTGTCAAATTCGCACATGATTTTATACCCGTTACTGTGGCCTAAGGCCTTAAGGGGGCAGTCCACTTTGGAGCCACGAAAAAAAGCTATATTCGCGATTTTTTGAGGATTTTATAAAATATATGAATATAAAAGTTGTTGGGCTTGATAAATAAAGTCGTGAAATACATTAAAAAAAAATTTTTATTCATGTTTATTCATTTTTAAGGCGTTACCCCCACTTTTAGCGCAAAAAAAGGCCTTTTTCATGAATTTTTTTAAAGAAAACTACAAAACTTTTTTAATCGATCAATATACCATCTTAAAGAACACATTTTGAAGAACTTTCAGTAATTTTTTTATTGAAAAATATTACATTGTTTATTGGCAAATGGCCGTCAATGAAATAATGTTTTTATATACACGGTTTGCGGTGACCAACATTGCGGCGAAGTGAATCATCTGAAAAAAAAAATGCGGATGGATTTAGTCAAATATAAGTATAAACTAGTCTTCAATCGAAGGATTTTAAAAAATATTCATTTTTCACAAAATGGCGGACCGTCAAAGTTAATGGTTCGATTTTAACGAAAAAAACGGCCGTTTTTTGGCTATAAAACGGCCATTTTTTCCGAAAAAAAAATCGAACGATTAAAGACTACATTTTTATGTATTAAATAAGCCTGCAAAATTTCAAGAAGATCGGTTCATTAGTGTTCGAGTAATCTTGGTCACCGACTTCAGAAATGCCATTTTGAGAAAAACGCGTTTAAAGTTTCTCTTTCAACGCTCATATCTCAGTCAATTTTGTTCGGATCGACTTGACATTTTCAGGACATATTCTCAGATACTTATACTTAAAAAAAAAATCGATTTTCTCAAAATCGCAAGTGGGGGTAACCCCTTAAGTACGGAAACTATAGTTTACCGTAACGCCTAAAAAGTAGGTGGGCTAGGTAGCTCCATCACAACTCGGCAACGGCTTGTCCGAAACAAAAAAATCAAAGTCCATTAGTTTCCGTATGTCACCAGTTACAAAATGACTCTCGAATATAAAGTATTGTCAAAAAATAAAAAAAAATGGCCGTTGAAAAACGAAAAAAGTGAAAAAAACGCTCTTTTTCGCAGTTTTTCGCAAAAAAAAAAGAGTAAAAATCAAAATTTCAAAACCATCGAGGGTCAACTTGTTGCGAATCATGTTTACAATATGTGGTTGAAATTTCAAGAGAATCGGTTCATTAGTTTTAGAAATACGATGTAGCTAGATTTTGAAAACGATGGGTCGGCCGAGCGCGCTATACGCTCAGGTAGACGAAACAACGTCCTGACGTTCAGGTAAAAAAAAACAACTCAGAGAGCTCGGATTTTCATAAAATGTCGACACAATATTTCCGAATGTATGTACTTTCGAAAACAGTCGAAAAAATCGATTTTTTGAAAGTTTTCAAAGTGGTCTGGTCCCTTGACGAGTTCGCGGTGATGGTACTCGTCGAAAATGCCAATACTTTAGCACAGTGGGATAATTTGCAGTGGTTTTTTTTTTTTACAGTATTACTGGCGAGCCCTATGCCATCGACGACCCAAGATCCCCGAAGGCAGGGAAGCCTCGTCGACGAGGCGTCGGCAGAAGTCTCCAAGGTCGTTCGAGACCCGGGTACGATGGATCACCGAATCGTGTACAACGGGAGCCTTCTGGGTGCTGCTCCATCGAGCGGGCCCCCTGACTACGAAGATCACGAGCAAGCCAGAGCTCGTGTTTTGTCAGCCACCGGTTCGAGTTTTCGCGTTGCCAAGGCTATAAGCTCCCATACAACGTCAAAGACCAATGGCGCACTGGCGAATAACAATCCTCAGGTCAACGAGGAACCCTCCGAGGAGTCGACGACGCGACCAGTGCCCGCGGACAACTCCACGCGGAATCCCGTTAGGAGTAATCCACCCAGGACACGGGCCGGACCGAGCAACATGATCAAACGGGACGATCCGAGCCTCGACGATTCCGCGACACGCTCGATCGAGCCCGACAGTCGCGTCACGTGGCTACTTACGACCAGCAAAACTCCCGAGAGGAGAAAGAAGAAGATCGATTATTCGAACGGCAGGTCCGACGATGCGGTGAAAAATTTCAGCAAGGGCCACCAAGACGAGGACAAAGATTTGACCGTGCTGCCGTTGCGCATCGAGGGCGCGAGATTCAAAATAGTCGTCAACAGCACGAGAACTATCACCGCCGGTAACGGCGATAGTTTCAGCACCAGGACCTTCAACGGCTCGGAGGACATTGAGATCGATCAGGAACTCGCCGAACCCAGACTCGCGGCAACCGCGGCTTCGATACTTCAAGGTATCGGCGTGGAAAGAGCAACCATCATTTTTTTCCGATTTTTAGAGGGACTATTGCATTTTTGTTAATGACTGATGGAAAAAAATTTTCACGGGAGATATACACCTAGGAGCCGGAAAAAAAGGTCATTTTTGTGAATTTTTTCGAGGAAAGCTATTTGAAATTTCGGACTGGGGTTTTAATTATCGAAAAGTATATACATTCAAAAATATGTTTAATTTTCTTTGTTTAAAAATATCAAAAATATACAAGGATATTGTATGATCCTTGGAGCGTCGTAAAAAAAATCTGCGTATACGGTACCCACTGGCGTTTCTTCGAAAATCATCTGAAAAAAAAACCAAAAGGATTATTAAATTAGATACTATAATCTAGTACTTGGGATAGCCGATTTTGAAAATATCGATTTATGACAAAATGGCGGACGTTTGAACATAAATAGTGATTTTTGGGCCAAAAATTAGTTATTATTTTGCCTATGACACAAAAAGTAAGTAACGGGAAAAAATCCTATGACAAGTACTAGATAATGGTGTATAGAATAACCACAAAAAACCTCAAGACAATCGGTTCATTGGTTTTCGAGAAATTTTGGGTACCGATTTGAAAAACGTGGCTTTGAGAAAAACGCGTTTGAAAATTTGGGAATGATTAAATCATGAAATTTGCCAACTTACATGGAATTATCGATACCAGGGCAATAGTGTAGGTCTTCTACGGTCGACGGGATGTTCATAGCTTCCAAATCCTCGACCTCGACCATCTGGGTGTATATCTCTCCTTAAGGCGGTCCTCTAGTTTCTCGGCTTTTTTTTTACGGCTTTTTCAATAATTTTTTACGGGCAAAGCATCGAAATAATCAATCTCATTGTTTTTCCATAATCTTTATTAGCATTTAAATAAGCTTTTCAAATTTTTTGAAGTCAAAATATATAATAGAATAAAAGTTATAGTGGCCGACAGGAAGACATCAAGTAAAAGAGGTGCTTGACGGTGACCGAGATTGCTGCTGTTCTGCTTATCTGAAATAAAAAAACCAAACGGCATTTTAATCTTCATATTTAAGACTAGCGATTGAACTAGAGTGAATTCTAAATTACAAAAATCGACTTTTTTATACACTTTTGAAAATTACATTCTATTTTTTACTAATTTTTTCTTAAGTTTTTCGCTCGTACAAACAAAACTATCGAAGAAATCATGATAATCGTAGTTCAATCGCTGGCTTATAACATATTAAAGATGCTGTATTAATTTGAACACGATCGGTGCAGTAGTTTCTGAAATATCGTGGTCACCGTTTCGAAAAATGGTGTTTCGAGAAAAACGCGTTTGAAAGTATACCTGCTTCGTATACCTGCACCGTATACCTGCTCCATTCCAGGGCCGTAACTTGTGAACCACTTCGAATATCGAAAAATCCTTTGGCACACATTTTCTACACATGTTGTAGATGTGATTTATGAAAAAAAATCGATTTTTTCGACCCCAGAAACTAGAGGACCGCCTTAAAGTAAAACTTTAAGGGATTATCAGTGTAATTTTTTTTTTTCAAATCTTGTGAAGTAAAACTTTTACGGATCATCTATGGTCGCAGTCATAAGTTTACCGTCAATCTGCTATTCCCGCAAAATAAGTTAGACCTTCTTCTTAAGGTATTACGGGATGAATATTAAAAAATCGCCAAAATTCTTGAAAATTCAAGGACTAGTAGTTCGCGATAGAATAATAATACATGAATTATTTGAGAAGCGGAGAGCACAACGCATACGTAAACAGGTCAAGCGGTGCTACCACCGATGAAAAAATCATTCAGAATGCTGCGTTGTCGCGTTTAGCAGTCAATTTATAAAATAGTAAAAGATTTATTTTAACGATGAATTAATTAGCAATCATTGTAAAACTCAATATATATTGAGTTTTTGGGTAATAATTGATAATAATAAGACGATCCGAACGTATCAATTAAATTTGAATATTGAGACACTTTCGTGTTGGACAGTTGAAACGGATGTACACTCACTGACAAACGGTCAGCCAAACAAACGCCAATATCGTCTAATTTGACTTAAATTATTATTAAAAGTAGAAAATGAACATTTCTCAGTGTTAATTTATTAACATCTTTATGGAAATTTTGTTTGCTTCAAATCCTAACAAAACGCGTACCGCGTTCTTTGGAGATTTTCTTACAGCTGGGATCAGCGAATCGACGCGGCTGAGTCGAGCGAGAAACGCCTTCACGAGTGACTTTCAAAGGGATAATCGAGAGGAGGATCGGTCTTCCGATATCGACGTTAATCAACTTCTCGCAAAGGCCGACGAGAGCGTCAATAGAGAAATAGAGGCGCCGTCCTCGCCCTCCGTGGTCGACATTGCAGCCATAACCGGAAGCTGTCTAGCCACGATCGTTCTGCTCAGTACGATGGGCAGCCTCGGTTTTATCATGTACAGGTACGAGATTCATGACGTTGTAGTTTGCATCGTTGGAATCCAACGATATATTTTTATTTTATTTTTTCATGCTTTATTTCTTCAATTTCATCATCCAAAGCTTTTTTTGTCACAATTGAGGTCGTAAGTTTCTATTGGGATGTACAATAAGTTCTCGCTGTTTTTTCGTGAAAAATAATGCTTCATAAAAAAAAAATCATTCCTAATGCTTCCTAACGTTACGAGGCTGTTGCGTGATCAACTTCTAATGATTCTGCACAACACATCAAAATCATCATTTTTGAAGCGTCTAAATGTCGCTGTAAGTCTCAACACGAATTCTGTATGCTTCAGCTGCAGATTTAAAAAAATTGAGTAGTGCAGTAAAATTCCCCGCGAATACTTTTTTTTGTCACGAAATTTGACATGTTTAACACGAAAAAAAAAAGTTGTTTACACTTCGGGGAAATTACATACACCTAATTTCAAGCTTCCTTGTTCGCGATTTTCGCGTCCGAGAGGTGGCGCAGCGATATCTCAATATGGCCGGTCGAAGTATAGCCACAAACGTGAACAATTACTTCGTTCTTGATTTCCTGCGATTGCGCTATTGGATTTACCTCCATGCTAGATTGTAAAGATGCTTTTGCAGTGAATTATTTATTTTTCGCTCTTAACTCCGTTAGCTCTGCACTCAATTTTTTTGAGGTTATGAGAGGCACGCGCACGTTTCGAGTAGTGATTTTATTTTTCGCAGCACACTTTTTACAAGGGACGTCTGAAATTATATTTATACATTGTATATAACAGAAATAACTTTTGATATTGCTCGATTTATTATTTATAAAGATACAAAACTTGAAAAGAAAAAATCATGTGGAGTGACGAACTCGCCTTGATGGCCGAAAGAAAGTCATTTTCAGAGCCAACAACCACTTTTATACAAGGGTTTATCTTTAGGTGGCTTATGGAACGACAATTCACTTTTATTATCCGTCTTGCACCCTGGACACAGCAGAATCTCGAGTAATTTTCCGTTTTTCCAATTTTGTCCACTGTTATGAATTTATTTTGACCATGTTTACTATACTAGTAGAGCTTCTGCCTTAGGCCGCGAGAGGCGCCAAGACTTTTGGGGATCGCGAATCGATGCTTCTTTTTTTTTTACAAGGAATGACTGAATATCATTTATTTAAACTTTGGGAATATTTTATACATATTTTCGAACAAATATTTTAATTTTTTCGAAACATTTCCTCTGAAAATATGCAACATATAACCTGTCGCCCATCGAAGGTCGCCATCAGACTTTGCTGTTTGTGTACACTCTGGAGGCCACAGTTCTCATAGCAAATAAATACGGTTCGAAGATTACTTTAAGAACATGTTTTCCTTCTATATGAACCTAACTCTGACCGAAAAATTGAAAATTGCATTTTTTAGAGGTGTTCAAACAAAAGGGTATAATTTTCGCCACCATTTTATAATCTTTTTTGCTATAAAAAATATACTTTAAACAATTATATTACCCCAAATTTATGTTCATATCGAGCGTAATTATATATAGAAACTATCATTTCATAAAATTATAGGTTAGAAACTTTTTGAGCTAGAGTGTACACAAATTGAAAAAAGTCAAGAAAAAAGAATTAATTATTTATACTACTTTGTGAACATTTTCTTGAACAGTATTACTAACAATTTATAGAAAAAAAAAGATTCCATTTTTTGAGTCGTCCAACCTAGTTCCGGACTTAAACTACACGCACGCAGTTTCGATAACGCCATCTGTTGGAAAACCGCGAGAACTTATTCACCGCCCTAATAATAAAAATACGTAGAAAAGTTTCCGCGACTTTCAGACTAAACCGAGCAAAAACAATGAAGTTGGTACAAACAATTTTCGTTGCATTCTAATGATGTAAACTTCATCATGGACATTCGCTCATTCTCCTGTACCCTTGTACGCTCCCGTCTCACTTATTCACACAAACGTAAATATTCTCCAGGCGAAAGTATCTGAATCCACCGCAGACTCTGAACAGCGACAAGTGCAGCAATCCCGACAGTTCCGGTTACATCGACGACTCCACTATACGAGTGAGTAACAATTTCGTATTCGTCTCGACCACGGTCTTACATACAGGTCTTGAAACGACGATCGTATTTGATAGGTGGCGCGTAGGCAGCTTAGTGTCCAAGCTTCTCTTTCTTATCGTCGCCACCATCGTCGTTACGCGTATGAAATAAAAGTTCGATATACCTAAGTAACTGTTATTGACAATTTAATTCAGTGACAATCCAGAACTTTCGGGTTCCGAGTGCGCAGCGTAACAATTCAGCTCAACTACCATCGCAATACAAAGAACAAAGTATCAATCATTTTTATCATAGTCGCTTGAGTTTTGCACGCGCTTAATATATGTTTGGTTATGTTTGAAGCATGTATATATCAATTTGTTCATTTTAGTATGCAAATACATACTTTTTTCGTATACTTTCCGTCAGCCCCATGACAGAGGGTACTATTCCTATGGCAATAAATTATTCGCGCGTTGTCCGGGAGGTTTAATTACGCTACAGTCCACTTTGTGGCGCTAGTAGTCCTCTGCTCGGCTTCTTTTACGCATGCGCCTTCTATACTCGATATAATAAGAACATTTTCAGAGTATTTGGAGAGTTTCACGCGTTTTATGGTTCTGGTCTTGACTTGTTCAAATTTTTTTCACAACTTGAATGCAACAATATCGTACGCGTTCGGTGGTTTCGGCCGGTGCACAGATCATACGGCATATATATAGTTATCGATCAGGCGACTACTAGCGCCACACGTGGCAGCGATTGAAAATAAAAGTTACGGACATTACGAGAACCATGTATAACTGATGGTCACAGGGGGTTGCTTTCCGTGTAATGGCTATTTCTTACAAAAAAGAAACAAGAACCCGTATACCGAGACATTACAGTCAAAAGCGCATGCGCTGTATGCAAGACAGAGACATACGATATTGGTGTCTTCTTCGCTCACGACACCCCCAGACCTATGCGCACCATGCGGCCGAAAATTGAAGCAAAAATTCGTGAACTTTCCCCCACTACCGTCGTTTCAAGACCCGTACGTAAGGCCGTGGTCTCGACATAACCTAGAAAATCACAATTGACCCCTTCGTTTCTCGCCCCCGGCAGGACAACTCGGAAGAAATGTACAGCCTGGACAATGACTCGTTCCTAAACTCGCTCGAGGCGATGACAATACAGAATTATTGGACGGACAGTGTGAAGCACACGAAGCTGTGACAGCACGCGGAGAAGCGTCGAGCTATGGAAATAGCTCGCGCGCGTGACTACAATTTATCCAACAAGAGGTGGACCTTTCCGAGATGCGGGCCGTACGCGGAGAAGGTGGCAATTAACGAGGAACAGCGGGAGGAGGATGAAGACGAGTATTATGACGAGGATAGGAGAATAAGAGTTCACGATTGCGAATACGAAATGGAAGCTATCACGCGACTCGTAGCCTGAACTCCGAGTGAAAAAGCGGTACGCGAGTATTAGCGATGAAAAAAAGAAGAGGCGGAGATGAAGAAAAAAAAAAACATACACATATAGTGCAATAATTTCATGTACTTAAATGCAATGTTATAGCAAGCGCGTTGAGGGACCATTCCAGTGGGATTGGATTGAAAATTGCCGATTTTCATGATTGTTTTTTCGTTTATTCCAATGTTGTACATACAAATATTTTTCAATGCTCTCTTATTTATTATATAATTTCTTTGGCCACTGCAAATCGATGCCTCAAAATAATAGCGCCTGACGGTGAAAAGACCTGCTTTAAAAATTCTCTGAATGCAAAAACCAATAAGATTATTACTCAGTATGAAAAACTAGAGGCGCACAGAGGATTTTTTTCGATGAAACTTAACAAAATGGTGGCCATTTCAAAATTAAGTGTCCATTTAGGCCTATTTCGAGTTTTTTTTGTTAAAAAAAGGAAAATTTTGAAAAAAACAAACTCTCGCGTAGGACATTAAGGGGGACTTTTGGACACTCGACAATGAGTCATTTTTCATGAATTTTTTTAAATGTGATAAAATGATCGCATCATTTTTGAATTTTGACATCTTATTACAACTTACGAGTGTTGACATTTTTTTAAATAAATTCAAACAAAAAGTATTCCTTTAGGCGTCTTTTGAAAAACTGCTCATGTTATAGCTCGAAAATTTATTGATCGATCTGGCTGAAATTTTGGGAGGTTTCTCACTATAACATTATAGTGTATATACTTATAGTGTATAGGAAGTATATACTTATAGAAATATAAAAGAGTATAAAATTAAAAATTAAGTAGGCTTTGTAATCAAATTCTCATATTTTTTACCATTTTCTCGACAATTTTTACCCCAAAAGAGTTATTTATTTACGCGATAACCTTAAAACTTCAGGATTATCCTTCCAATAATGTTACAGTGAAAAAACGCAAAATTTCATCCAGATCGATTGATAACTTGTAACGCCATTTTGTTTTGTTCAACAAAGAAAAATAACACTTGATAATAGTAATAAGATAAAGTCAACATTTTTAAATTATACGATTATTTTATCACGTTAAAAAAAATTCATGAAAAATGACTCATTTTCGTTGTCTAGAGATATTTCCCCCCTTAAGGAATGGCGTGAAGAATGATGCGGCAACTTTTGACACGAATAGCTTGGAAACTCTTCGTTCAAAATCTTCCACCGCATCGTGAAACGACGTTTGCATCGTTGGAACGCAACGATTTTTATCTTATTTCTTCATTTTTTATCACACAAAACCTTTTTTTCGCAACTTGAGGTCGTAGATCTGCAATAAAAAGACGCAAAAACGTTGGAATGATTTTTATAGCCTAAAGCGACCAAATCAAAGATTGTCAGTGAAAAAAATGTGTTTTTTGTTGCGTTCCAACGATGCATTTTTCCAATAAAGACTGTAGCGACCGGAAAAATTCGAAATTCGCGACCAAAATTCAACAGCGTGTTTATAAAAGTCCATATTTTGGGATAATGCAAAATAAAAACGATTTTCAAAACATTTACATTGGAATGGTTGCTTAACGCGCGGTCAAGGAGAGAGCCAACTAAGAGACGTAGGTTTTAAGTACAAAAAAAACAATGAGAGACTTTTTAGGCGGCGATTTCAAAAGAGAGAGAGAGAGAGAGAGAGAGAGAGAGAGAGGATGTTTTTATCGCGAAAAGAGCGGAGGAAAAAAAATTATCTATATACATATATAACAAGATATCAAAGTATGGTCACGTTATACTTTTACGTCACCCTCCCCTCCCCCACCCGCGTTTTAACGAACCGATGTTTGCAAAATATCTCCGTTCTGTTTCTGCATAATCGATTGCGCGATTCCTCCACTCGCAGTGGACGCGGTTGGATTATCTCGTGACACGCGTTGCAAAGAACCAAAAAAAAAAGAAAAGACAAACAATTCGCGACAGTTGTTTCGACCGATCCAGCCTAACTAGTATTATAAATTATAGCAATGGTGTGGTTAGAAACGTCCAACGGAGAAAACAAAAACGGCTGCGGAGAAGTAAATTTAAAAAAAAGGTGTGCGTGTTATGAGGAAAATCGGACCAAAACTTTACGTAGATCTAGCTCATCGCCTTTACGACATATCCAGCAGTTTTTAGCCCGTCGTTTATTCCAGGATACACGCTATCCCTGAGACGGAGGGGGGAGGGCGACAAGAGAGAGAGGGAGCGCTATATCGTGTGCGATTACGTATTTTTTCGTATTATAAAAAAAAAAAAAAATTTCATCATAGGAAAATATTCTTTCATTCCTGCGAAAGAAAGTGTGATGTGTCCGAAGAAAACTAATCGACGACGCGCATAGTTCGTTATTCGATAAAATAATAGTCCTAGAATTATTTCAGATTATATTTCTATACAAATACCTGCGAGCCCTGATATATACAGGGTGTCCTGTTGTGAATGATTCTGCAACTGTCGATAGGTCAGATCATGTCCTACTTTATGCTGCAATTTCACTTTAGCAAATGTCGCACGGTTTTCAAGCTAAAAATCATATGCTTTTGGTTTTCATGCCATTTCTACAAATAACGTTTTTTTTATCCGGTGTAAAAAAATCTTGGTTATTCGTTTTACCTAGAAGTCTTCTTTTTAACCTTAAATGTTGAAGAAACTTTATGATGAAAGATCTTATGCAGAATTTTCATACAAACCAATTCGAACATCTGATTTTGACAGCCTGCGGTGTCAAAAAAAAGTACTACGCATTTGTGCCAATTGCTTTAAAAAGTTGTTTAGTTATTGTCGACTCATATCATTTGTAGAAATGGCATGCGAAAAACGAAAAGCTGACGATTTTTTTCAAAAAACAACAAACCCAAAATCTCGAAGATTGGGACTTTTGTTAAACTGAAATTCCAGCGTATAGTAGGACATGATCTGACCTATCGACAGTTGCAGGATTATCCATTCATAACAGGACACTATATATATATATATATATATATATATATATATATATATATATATATATATATATATATATATATATATATATATATATATATATATATATATATATATATATATGTATGTATATGTATATGTATATGTATATGTATATGTATATGTATATGTATACACAATGGTAAAAGCATCACACGGTGGTACATGAGAGAGGGCGAAAACTAAGTAATTTACGAGATTATAGAATAAGGAGTGTGTACGAAGGTGGTATAATTGTTTAAATCGTTTTACTCGAATAAAAACTTCGTTCGCTGACATTGACGTAGCCAGAATTTTCCCGAATCGTTCCTGAAGCATTGTGTTTCTGACAAGGAACGTCCCTCAGGTGACACCCTTCGATTTTGTTGAAATTTGGATATGTTATAAAGCACCGAAAAATAACCGATATGTATTTTTTTGTTATCGGCGGAAAAACAGTTTTAACGGGTGGCTTTTTTCGTGGCTCCAAAGTGGACTGGCCCCTTAAGGCCTTATATACGCGATTTCGCTGATTTTCGAAGGTACTTTTCTGGACGCGGTTAATAAAAAATGACGCATATATTGACAACATTTTTTTACAGATAATTTATGCACAGGGTTGAGTAGATGTAAAAAAAATCAGAAATATTAACAAATGGCGGAGATATAATATGATAAAGCAAGGTATTTTTTTTGCGCGCGCGTTGGTGGTGAAAGTTCTCGGCATCGGTGTGGGTGTCTGAAAAAAATGAACATATTTATAATTGCATAATGAATGTATCTTCAGAGTGAACCAAGAATATTATTTAAAAAAACATTATTATAATAAAAATTCGAAATTTAATTTTTTTTTACTCAATTTTCTTGAATTTTTTTACTTGAATTTGAACGGCTTATAAATGCAATCTCACCTTATTTAATAGCATCTTTGGAATTTTTCAATTCTGCAAAGCTTAAAATATTCCTAACCGTTCAGGCTACTAATGGAATAAAAAATAATGAAAAAATGAAAAATTTTAAAAACTTTCGCGTATATAAGGCCTTAAATTTCCAGTATTCATTCCATAATTTTTAACGGAATGTATCAATTATTATCAGGAAGTATAAATTATTAAGAATTTCAAATAATTATTGATGAAATTCCCTCCGTTTTTCATATTCAATTTTTAAAAATGTGTCAACTGCATGATCTGACGAAAGATTCGTAAATTGGCGTTTCAGATTTACAGTGATATTATATCTATTACTTGGTATAGTGAATGTTGATCTTCCAATATTCTTGTGCTTGTGTATCGGCCGGCAATTCTAATGTATTGCTTTTGCACACGGTTACCTTAATTGTGAAATTTAAATATCTAATTAACGTAATGAAATAGCTACTTTTTATACAAGTTACGAAATTACGACGAAGGAAATAGTCAATGTTTTATTAAATTACTCCTTTCCGCTTGCTTGGGTGGAACAAATAAAATGAATTAATCATTTGAATTTAAGGGGCGACATCTATCTAGAGGCCAAAAAACGGCCAAATTCCTATTTTTTTCGGCAAACGATTGGCGAAAAATAAACGCATTTTTACAATACAAAGTTACCGTTAATAAGAACCTTTAAACAAAAGCACCAAAAAATACAGAAAAATAACAAAAACATGATGAAATTTATTTCGCGACGTTTGGCGGTGGACACTCTCCAGCGTAAACGGTCCATCTGAAATCTAAATACCAAACGGATTATTTAAGATAACAATAAATACGAGTCGTTGACGATCGTCGATTTTTAAAATCATTTTTTTTAACAACGTGGCGACGAATTGAATCTGAAGCACGCAAAATCTGTGACACAAGTCGTCATTTTCACGTAACTATTAAAAAATGAAGATCGATTTTCAAAAAGTAAGATCGTCAACGATCTTTAAATGTTTCTCATCGTGTCTCCTGTAAATTTGGACACAATCCATCAAGTGGTTCTTGAGATATCATGTCCACCGACTTTGAAGACAGTGTTTAGAGAAAAACGCGTTCAAGGCGGGATATACATTTAGACAGGAAGAAAATAAGCAATATTGTGGGATTTTTAGACTAAGAAATAATTATTCTACAATTGTCAAACTTTAGGTATACTTTAATAGTATATTTAAGTATACGAACCATTTTTTTTTAAATTAATTCATCATCGAGCCAATTTCGATAATGCAGTTTTGAGAAAAACGCGTTTGAAGTTGAAACTTTGGGAAAGTATTCTACATATATAGTTCTTTCGGTTGAAGAAAAAAAAAGATTCAATTTTTGGGATATTTCAATGAAATTTTCAGGGAATACAGCTAAACGGTGATGCTATCGAACCAAAATATTTTTGGAAAATGCCATTTTTACCCACCTAGGTAGCCGTAGCCCGTTAAGGCATCATCTTAGAGTAAAATTTAAAAAAAAATCGATTTTTTTTGCATTATCCGACTATTATAAATATGTTGTTCAATTTTTAGGGCGAAATTCGAATGATCGAATTCGACTTTTCATGCTATCCATCTCAAATTTTGAGCCAACATTCTTTATCTTGCTATGGAAGCTCTTTTCTTTTTTTGAAATCTTCATATTTTTTTTAAAGAAAAACTCAAAAAAATATGCTAAATTCGATACTTTTTTTTTAAACCACCGCCAATTCGTCAATGTTCATTTGAAAAAACCTCCATAGCAAGATGGCGACTTTCATACTGATTAATAATCTTTTTACAATTTTTGTTTCAAATAATATTTACGGCCATAACCGTGTATACCGTAAGGACCCCTTTTTTCATGGACATTTTCAAACATTTAAAAAAATTTAGAAAAAATACAAATGAGCGTTTAAAAATGTATTTTTTTATGAGTGCTTTAATTTGACACAAAGAAATCAGACTATTCAGCGTATTTTAAGGGGAGTGTAGGGGTTTCGGCGTGAAAAAAAAACACTTGCGATTTTTTTTCGTCTATATGGAAAGACTAAATTTATTGAAACCTTTTGTACATTGTTAAGTGTCATTTCAAGAACATTCCGTGAAATTTGTACGCGAAAATATCCGCAAACAAGCCGGTGCCGCGTTTTTCTCGAAACCACTTTTTCAAAGTCCGTGTTCACTGCCATTTGAAAACTACATGACCGATTTATTTCAAACTTGGTACACACTTTCTACATATAAAATACCTCCCCCCAACGGTTAGTTTGAGATTTTTTTTTACATTGAGGGGGTTTTCCACCCCCATAATGGCGGAATTTTTCGTGAAAAATAGCACTTTTCACTTTACATGACCACCAAAAATTTTGAAATGAAAAAAACTTATCAAAGACCGTTGGGGGGAGGATTTGATGATACTTTGACTAAATTGTAATGATACTTGATTTCAAAACACCGCAAATCGTGTTTTTCCAAAGGCGTTCTTGGAAAAGCTTTGTCACCGGCTTGCTTGTGGATATTGTCGCGTACAAATTTCACGGAATGTTCTTGAAACGACACTTAACAATGTACAAAAGATTTCAATAAATTTACTCTATCCATATAGATGAAAAAAATCCGCAAAAAAGTGTTTTTTCTCACGCTGAAAACCCTCCCGTTAACCAACGAAAAAAAAATCGCGATAATCAGCTATTTTTCGACCCGTTAAACTGTGATGATCCCTCAACTATTTTTAATCGATCATGTTTTTTCACCAACACCCACGATTATTGTCTCACAGCGTCTGGCCTTCGCATTATCCCTCGATCCTGCCATTTGAATTTCCGCGCCTTTTTCGCGCCGCCACTTTACCTCCCGAAACGTCCGCACTGGCCGCGAGGCGCGCGCATCAGTGCCCCGCTCTCGGTCAACCATTCCGGATCATTCCGAAACGCACTTTCCGATTACGTGTCCATCGTTTGCGATTTCGACATTCCAAAGCCACGATAAAAACGCCCCACGTAATTCCTCCGAAGTGATCCAAACCCGCTAAACAACGCTGGGCATTTTCAACAACCATACGAGCGACGCGACAATAAAACTCAACTTGGTTCGTAAGCGCGTCCGGATCAGAGGCATTTCTTCGCGGCCATGTCGCCGAAACGTCGCGTAAACGTCGAGTCCCTGGACTACGGTTTGTCGGAGGACGACGAGAGCAACATTGACCCGAGCGACGCGGACTCCGAGGTCTTTTCGAGCGCTCGTTCATCGCGACGCGAAAGCGCCACTTCCGGTAAGGAAACTCGCGATCGCCGGGGTACACGTGCCGGTTCCTCGAAACGTCCTTGTCTCAACAGGAACGCCCTGTTGGCCCGCGAGAATCGTCGACGCAAGAAGGAATACATGGAAAAAATCGAGAACAAGCTCTCGTACTACAAGCGAGAGAACGAAAGTTTGTCGAGCACGATACAGCGACAGGGCATCGATTTGAAACGTTTGCAGGGCGAGGTCTCTTACCTTCGCAACGTCATCAACAACAACAGCAGCATCACGAATCTCCTCAGATCCATGAACGAGACGCTGTCAACGGGAAGAAGCAGAAACTGCCTCGCCAACGGTAGAACCAAGCACTTCTCGCGTGATCCAAATTTTGCCGATGACGAGAGCGTCTCGTCACCTAGCGATCGGAGGAGCGAGAAACGAAGACGTGACGTCGGCGCCAAGCGCTCCGAGTCTGATCACACGTACACGTCGACCGGACGCTCCGGCTTTGACGACACTTTGACGGGTTACCCCATTGATGACGACGACGCGCCGTACACCAGTAAGAATCTATCACTCGGCCTCGATATTGACGGCCCGCTCGATCGGTTGCCACAGTATGACGAAAACCTCTTCGACTCTCTTGACGACACTTTCAACTGTGATTCTCGCTGCTTTGACGACGTCGAGCCTGACGCCTCTACCAAACTGTTCGACAACCTCGAGAACAGCGGAGTTTGCCTTCACGTCAATTCCGGCAGGATATCGCTGGAATTCTGCTCGATTTGTCATCTCAACAGCGTCAACGCCTCTGAGTAAAAGGATCGCGACGTGAAGCGAAACTTCCTACGAGCCGTGGATGAGCCACAATTTCGATGTATCGACTCGACGGTCGGTATTGCAAGGTCATCAACCTCCCTCGCAAATATTCCGAGAGAAACGTGACGATGGGTCGTTTTTCAATCGCACTGGAAATATCTCGAATGGCCGATGGTCTTCTTCGTTATTTTTGTTAATTTTAAGGTTATTGTTACAATTGTCGCGAGGAGCCGCATCGACGAACTGTACACAACGATCGTTCACTTTTTTACTTCTCAACCGACACAACGTGTGACATTTTTTCCTCCGAGACTGTAAAGACTTTAATTTTTACAGGCTGGCAGTACGCGGTGCGACTCGGGTGCCACTTGGAAGAATTTGCAAAAGGTGGGCGTCAACTTTGTACCATAGACCGGACCTTTGTTCTTCGAGCGTGTCGAAAGAGCGGGAAAATGCTTGCGGAATTTTCGTTTTGCTCGCAAGATATCTAGAATATTAACGCTTCGTCCAGAAACGCTTTTCCGATATCGTTGAATTTGGTATATCAGTGATAAAATTATAGGAAAATAATTTTCATATATTTTCTGTTGAATAAACGAAGCAACGCGAAATAGCCGGGTTTAGAGACGAAGTGTTAATAACGCTGTTGACGGAGGTCCGGTACACTTGACGCATCTTCATTATTGCCACTGTCATTCATTTTTCTTTCGAAATGGTTACAGTCGACGCGCATTGAAAATTGGAAGTTGTCTCGGGAGCTGCTATCGTCCCGCTTTTGCATTTGTCAATAAATTGCAGCGTTTACAAAAACAGGTTGAGTATGAAAACAAAAAGTATCGTTCCACCGTTGGGTTTGGTTATTTTGTTTTATTCGTAACTCTAGCGTCCATTGGGGAAGGATAATTGGAGATTTGTACAAGAGGATCAAAGCCTCGATCAAGTTTTCCGCAATTGTTTTTTTTTTTTTTTCCAGAATAACAAAAGTATATTTTTGGACATATTTGTCGTCATTCGGCTCAGGCACGTAAGAGCCAATGAAAATAATAAAACAAAAAAACGGGCGAGACAAGACACTGTGAGCGTTGTGAATCGTTGTACAGTTTATTTCTCATTCGCACGGCAATTTAAGTTTCAGCCTACACGAGCGAAGGGCAACGAGGCCGTGGACCGACTTCCTACGATAAACCTCAATCACCGATGAAGGTTATTGGTAATGTCTGTCGCTCTTGAAAACCCCACAGGTCGAGTCTCTCGATGGTCTGCACGATTTTTCTTACGAACTTTTGAAAGAAGTGGCAAATGGCAAAAACCTCCGATAACATTGGCATGAGAACGCGAGAGACTGGCCCCGTGGTGTTCAGAATGCAAAACAGCCGACGCAGCAAAAAAAAAAAGTGTCTCTTTACAAATCTCGGAGGAAAAAGTGAATATTTTTTTACGTGTTATCTTAACCATGGCAAAATTGTTAATTTTAAGGCTTATAGGAAAGTACGTGTACGTATGTTTGTACGAAATATACATTGAAGAATCGGAGCATAGACTCGCGTGTAAAAAAAATTGTCTTGATCACCTTCCGAAATAAACTCCCTTGCCCGAGGCTCGCGACGAAACTTATCGAACGAATGCAAACCTGTCGGGGGACAACCAATGAAGTTGGTAAAGGGGATGATGTAATTGAAAGCATTGGAAACGACCTTATTTGGCGTACCCAAGCAGTTTCATCGACTATATACAATGAGATGAAAAGAAGAAAAAGAAACAATCGAACGAGTGAAAACTTTTTTGGACTAAACAAAATACTCGTCGATTCGTAGTTTCGTTTAAAAACCGAGGCGACTGAATACCCCGGGCTTCTCGAAAGAGGAGACCTTTGCGAATCGATCGAACGTCACTTGCTTCGCGGCTAAACTCCCGCCCAGACCAAGACGAGCTTTTGCTGGTACGATTCCAACCCTCTCCGAAGCTGCAACATAAGGAAAAATATACATTCGTGTGCGTGTATATTTATTATTTCCCACGCGTATTCGGACGCCTTTGCAGACTTGAAAATCCTGTGGATAAAGTTCCGAAAAGCCCATACTATCGATTACTTTGAAGTTTCGCGTACTTAAATTCAATTTTCAAGGTCAAAAGTCACAAAAACTGATTATTGAAACGTTTTTCTATTTTATTTTAATAAATGTTGGTCTTGGCGAAAAATGTTTCCCACAAAAGTTGTAGCCTACATAAAGATTGATCTTTTATGATCTCAACAGTTTTTGTCTAAAACAATCCTGTTTCGAGAAAAATGGGATAATGCTGCAATAAGGACATTTTGCTAAACTCCATTAGTTTCGATATTATCTACTTACGCACTTTACCGCGGGAAGGCTGGAGTTTAGTATTTAAACAAAAAAAAATCCAAATGAAAAAAGCAAAAAAAATCAATTACAAAAAAGCAAAAAATACACATGCACTTCAAAGATTAAACTCCAACCTTCCCGCGGTAAAGTCCCCAAGTAGATAATATCGAAACTAATGGAGTTTAGCAAAATTTACTTATTGGAGCATTTTTCCACTTTTCTCGAAACAATGGTTTTAGGCAAAAACTGTAGAAACATGAAAGATCAATCTTTTTATATGCTACAACTATTGTAGTAAACCCAAACAAACTAAACAACCCAAATTAAAGAGAGAAAAAATAAAATGAAATATAAAAAAAGCAAAATATAAAATTAAATACAAAAAAAGCAAAAAATAAACATGCACTTTGAAGAGTAAACTCCAACCTTCCCGCGGTACATTGCGTAAGTAGATAATATCGAAACTAGTGGAGTTTAGCAAAATTTAGTTATTGGACCATTATCCCAATTTTCTCGAAACAGAACGGTTTTAGGCAAAAACTGTAAGAAACATAAAAGATCAAGCTTTTTATAGGCTACAACGTTTGTAGTAAACTCAAACAAACTTAACAACCCAAATTGAAGAAAAATAAATAAAATGCAATACAAAAAAAAAGCAAAAAATAAAATAAAAAGACATAGAAGATCAATCTTTTTATAGGCTACAACGTTTGTAGTAAACCCAAACAAACCATACAACCCAATCAAAGAAAATAAAATAAAATGAAATGCAAAAAAGCCAAATATAAAATAAAATTAAAAACACAAAAGATCAATCCTTTTACAGGCTACAACTTTTGTAGTAAACCCAAACAAACTAAACAACCCAAATTGAAGAGAAAAAAACGAAATACAAAAAAAGCAAAATATAAAATATACAAAAAAAGCAGAAAATAAACATGCACTTCAAAGACCAAACTCCAACCTTCCCGCGGAACATTGCGTAAGAAGACAATATCGAAACTAATGGAGTTTAGCAAAATTTACTTATTGGAGCATTATCCCATTTTTCTCGAACCAGAATGGTATTGGACAAAAACTGCTAGGAACATAAAAGATCAATCTTTTTATAGGCTACAACTCTTGTAGGAACCATTTTTCTCTAAGATCAACATTTATTAAACTGTTGATCGTAGAATCAACTTCCGAATTTTTATGTTCCGAAATTCAAGATGGGGTTGGGTTGAAATTCCGAACGTCGAATGGTCAGAACGCTCAAAACTCCGGAAGAATACTACCCCGAAAGATCGAAACTGCGAAAGAATTTTACACGGAAGACCAAAACTTCGAAAATCTGAACACCGCCAAAATAATTCGGCTATGCAAGTTTTAGAAGTTTCAGAATTTTCAATAAATCGACGAATTGTTTAAGGATTTTTTTTTATTAAGAAGTGATTTTACGTCAATTTTGAAATTTGTCTAGACAGAGTTATACGTTCTACATCATTTACAGTCAACTGTGTAGACTTTCGCTGGCATAATCTTGACGAACCTTGTAATTTCGGAACATTAAAATTAGGAATTTCAACCCGGCCCTCATGTCAAGATCATACCAGTGAAAGTCTACACAGTTGACTGTAAATTATGTAGGACGTATAACATTGTCGAGACAATTTTCAAAATTGACGCAAAATCACCTAATAAAAAAAAATTCTTGAAAAAATTCGTCGATTTATTGAAAATTTTGAACGTTTAAAACTTCCATAGCCGAATTATTTTGACGGTGTTAAGAATTTCGGAGTTTTGGTCTTTCGTGTGAAATTCTCTCGGAGTTTTGAGCTTTCTGACCATTCAAAGTTCGGAATTTCAACCCAGCCCCATCTTGAATTTCGAAACATTATAATTCAGAATTTTAAACCGGCCCCGCTAGTATAAGTAGTTATAAACATGCCGTTCATATCTTACGTAAACGTAAGTAGACAATTTATATCAAAATTCGGCACTCGAAACTTTAAACGCATTTTTCTCGAAATTTCGTTTTTCAAAACGGTGTACACTCTCAAAGGAAGACTTTTTAAGTTATCCGTGTCAAATTTTGACACAAAATTCTTCACGCTATTCTTTATATTGCTATAGAGAATTTTTTTTAACCAAAATCTGTCGAAAAAATAGGCTGAATTCGATACGTTTTTTCACAACGCCGCCATTTTGTCAATTTTGTTTTTAAAAAACTCCATAGCAAGATAGCAGCTTTCATACTGATTAATAATCTTTTAACAAATTTTGTTTCATGTCAGATAATATTTACGGCCACAACCGTGTACACCGAGAGAACTCCCTTTTTTCGCAAACATTTTCAACCGTCAACAAACATGTAAACAAATAATAATAAACGTTTAAAAATTGATTTTCTATTCTTCATGAGTGCTTTGATTTGACATTTAAAAAATCAGACTGATGAGCGTATTTTAACCATCGAAAAAAAATCGCGAAAATCAGCTATTTTTCGACCCGTTACGCTGATGATTCCTTAAGGGGAGATATGCACCTAGATAGTCGAAAAAATCGATTTAGAAGCTATGCACGTTCCGTCGACCGTAGAAGACCTACACTATGGGCCTGGTATCGATGATTCCATGTAAGTTGACAAATTTCATGATCTATTCATTCCCAAATTTTCAAACGCGTTTTTCTCAAAACCACGTTTTTTAAATCGGTACCCAAAATAATAACTAATTTTTGGCCCAAAAATCACTGTTTATGTTCAAACGTCCGCCATTTTGTCATAAATCGATATTTTCAAAATCGGCTATGACAAGTACTAGATTATAGTATCTAATTTGATAATCTTTTTGGTTTTTTTTTCCAGATGATTATTGAAGAAACGCCAGTGGGTACCGTATACGCAGATTTTTTTTTACGACGCTCCAAGGATCATACAATATCCATGTATATTTTTGATATTTTTAAATAAAGAAAATTAAACATATTTTTCAATGTATATACTTTTAGATAATTAAAATCCCAATCCGAAATTTCAAATAGTTTTCCTTGAAAAATTTCACAAAAATGACCTTTTTCCGGCTCCTAGGTGCATATCTCCCCTTAAGAAGAAAAAAAAATCGGAATTTGTCCATTCCAATCAGGCCTCTAGATGTAGCCTCTTATGCCTATCGTTTTTATTCATAGGGTCAAAGTTTGCACCATTGGAACGCAACAAAAACTCTTCCTAACTTCTTTCATTATTATCCAAAACCATACGACGCAAATTTGCCGTAGATCGCTAAATAAGAATCCCAAAAAATGTTTGCGTGTTTTCCCCACCTCAAACCTGCCGCAGGAAATTAGCAAATTGCACAAAAACGACTCGTCGCATTTCAAAAATGCAAACATCACCGTAATTTTCATTCGCATAGAGACGCACTCACCTAATTTGCCGGTCGTGTTAACTTTCGTGGCAACTTTTGTGCTGAATTTAACAATCTTGGGTTGATCGCTCAAACGAATTTTCTTGGCAGTCCTTACGAGTTGTCTGACGCCGTTGGAGGTCGTCTTTTGGCTTTTTTCGTAATCTGCGTGCATCGTACCGACGGACTTTGTCGGGACGATGCTCTTTTCCGGTTTGATCAAAAGCGTGGTCGATCCGATCGCGGAGGGTCTCGTAGTTTTGAGAATTCCCGGCCTCGTATCGCTCGTGTCCTTGACAGCGCCACTGGCGGGCGTTTTCCGAACTTTCTCGATGGCGTCCTTATCGCCGAGGCGCGTAAAAACGCTGAAGTTGCGCTTGAGTGCGTCGTTGCCGAGGCCGGTGATGTTGAAGGTGGGCGTTGTGACGGCGGTGGTTTCCGCGAGGTTGGTCGTGCTCGTCACCGAGCTGTCGCCCAAACGATCGAACACCGTGCGCTTCTGGTCGCTTACTTTCATGAGAATTTGCTGGCTCCTTATCGTCCTGCCCTTCGGCATTATGACCGTATATCCGACTTTTTCCTCCTCCGCCGCCATTTTTGTTCTCTTCCCACTGCTCTTGGCACGCCGTTCCTCTCGCTCCAGGTCCAATTCGGGAACTTCGTCGCTCTCGCTCTCCGAGACCTCCGGTACCAACTTTCTCTTGACTATCGAGGGTTTCGCCTCTTTCGGAGCTTGCGCGACTATCCTGGGAGCCGCCACTTTTTTCTTGATCAACGTCGCCCTGGCCGCGCCGCTCGGCGCGGCAGGCTTCGTCGGCACTTTGGGGACGCTCTCCTGAACGATTTTCTGCTTGGGCACCGCGGCTGCCTTGCTCGGCGTCTTTACAACCACCGTCTTGACGTCACGGCTCGCCATTGGCGGTTTGACCTTCTTACGAGGCTTGTCGTCCTCTGTGTCCACGAGAAAGTTCTCGCAGGTCACCGCTTCGACGACTTTCTTGGCGTACCGAAGTATCGCTATCATGTCGCCTATCAGAGTTATCCCCATATCCTTCAGACTCGCCTTGTCCAGGTCCGGCAGCATGTCCGGCTTTATGCGGTTGTTGGAGAAGACAACCGCGTGTTTGGTCGCCACGTCCAGCGGAAAACCCGCCCCTTGGAAGAATTTCACCCAGTAAGCTGCGGCAAAGGGATAAAGCGTCGTAAAGCGTTGAATTTCAATCTCTGGTCATAATTCTAACGATAGTTCGTTCATTCTCGTTACGAGGGAGTCGAGGAATGATTTGACGATCTTACCTGACAAGGAAGCGGCCATTGTTTTTAGGTTATGTAAGAATTCGTGTCGAGTTGAAGGTGTTGTAAAGCCCTTGCTTCACTCGGAGCTTTCTTCTCGAGCTAAACCGATCCGGGAGATTCTGTGACAGGATGTAAATATGAGAAGTATCTCGTGAACGGGTGAAAATTGTTCTGCAGTTCGGAAATTCGAGCGTTCTTCTCGAACGGCGTACCTCGGACTTTTGGATCTTTTCATAACTCGTAACACGTCGTGTACGTTTTGTAACTCGCGCTAAGAGCAGGTAAACAAAGAGGTCCGCGCCCGACGAGGAAGCGCCATTTTTCGGGAGCACGGTTAAAAGGTGACCAGTTGGATCTTTTCGAGCCTAGATCCTCGTGCGCTACCAAAAATGGATTACACGAAGACAACAACGCGTTTGGTGGAAAGGGAACGGTCAAGTAACCGACGAAACACCACACGCGTCACGAGGCGGGAACTTTACCGAAAAGCTGGTGCTAGACGGAAACATAGTACGCCAGCGCTCCGCTGCGGCGCTGCCAACACTAATATACCACGGTCTTACATACAGGTCTTGAAACTCGCTCAAAATTTCAGTGGTGGGCGATGGCCTCTTAGTGAAGCACCGACTGTTTCAACTCTTGACCACGAGAATCGCTGCTATAGAGTGAAGCAGGCTGCGTGAGAGAGACGGAAATAGATTTCAAAAGTAAACAAAACCCAAACATAACCGCTGATTTACGCGACGTGCTCTACTTGTAAACTTGTAAAAACGGTGATATTGAAAAATGACTAAGTGGTGTATTGTGCCAACGTGTAAAACAGGATCTCGGAGTGAAAAATCGAAACGCTCAGTGTTTCGGGTGCCGAGAGACCTGGCGCAATAAAAAAAATGGGAGGCCGCGATACCGGGCGTTGGGAAATTAGAGCCGAGACACGTTGTGTGCGAAAATCATTTCGAACCGAAATATATTCTTCGAGAACGGGCGAAACAGGCGTTCGAGCCGGGAAGGTGAAAAAAAAATTATTGGGATCATTACAATAAATACTTTCCAGGCTAGAAACATTTAACAAAGTTAGTGAATTATTTTCATTTATCCTACTCGAGAGTCGTTCGCTTAAAGGTCGGAAAATAGGTGTTTTTTTAATTTACCAACGCAAACCGTTTCGGTAACTGCAAAGTAGAGATTATTGAAAATGTTTCTTGGGACATACATTAAAATTTTTTCGAAGAGGAAATAAAGAATTGCAAAAGAAGCACTGTTTCTTAAGTATTTGTTTCATTTTCAAGAAATACATCCTGGAAGTGATTCGGTCTGGGTCCACTTTGGTCTGGAATAGTTGCCACTTATTTACCGATCAATTAAAACAACGCGTAAAGCATATTTTTTTTTATAAAAGCTAAAACATGTTTTTAAAAAACTGAGCGCACCGGGATCGAACCCCTGAAAGGATTACGAAGCTTGCACCGAACCCCTCGACCAACACGAGCTCACATTGACACCTATATAAAAAACATTCATATTCATTGTACCCACTTGGATAACTATAGTCTTTTGGTTTTTTCAGGTTTACGATAAAGTTACTTTTAATTGTATTTAGGTCAATCATGCATTTTTGACATTGAATATCATAATTTGCCTACACCAGCCAATTGTACAGCTAGGTTAGGTTCCTATGAGTCAACAATCGATTTCCATCTCTCTCGCACAGCCCGCATCACTCTATCGCAGCCACACTCATGGTCACTAGGCGAAACGGCCGGTGCTTCAATCCGAGGACATCCCCACCACCAGAGTTTCAAGACCTGTATGTAAGACCGTGGATGAGGAGCTTAAATTCGGCATTTTGCGTGATGCCCGAAATTGAAGGCAACAGGGATGGCGCTACAATCGCGTGAAGGGTTGCGGTGCAAGCTTCACTCGACAACAGACCGAACGCGAATTTGACGTCACATTGAATTTAGTTTTCGTAATTTTCGTATGGAAAATACTCTAATTATAATATAATAATACTTTTAACCAGTGCGATGGTCTAGTGGTTAGCGTGCTTGCCACTAAATCTGCGGACCAGGAGGTCCCGGGTTCGAATCCCAGTCGCGTACATTTCGTCATGAAATGTTTTTCCTCAGCATTTCGCGGCGAAATAAGACTACTTCCACGACTGGGGGGCGAACTCAGCCCCCTGACACTGGCGTACTATTCCTATACGATAAACGAAAACCCATTTTGGGCCGGCTTTTTAGTTCTTAAAATCGCCACTGCCAAGCGTTGGCCGTTGTGTGACAGCCTTCGGCTCTAAATATTCCGATCAGCTGAACGATTCGATACTTTCGTGGCTTTCGCCTGTTATCGTTATGGCGACGTTATTTATTGTGTTCAAATGGAAAATTATTCCAAATATATCAATAGATTTTTATTAATGTAAGATATTCGAAACACCGGCGCAACATATCATCCAGAATAGGTGTATCAGCGGGAAATCCCGGGTTCAGCAGGTTACTCCGAACATTTCTACTCAGCCGTTTTTTATTTTTCCATCGCGTCATCAAATCGGAAGCATTAGAAACTAGGCGTTCGATCTTCGAAAGGAACGCTCGAATCCGCCATGATGGACGATCGAAAAGGGCCGACGAGTAGACGAAGAGCCACGTAGCCGTGGCTGCCGTCAGGAGGGTTCTGCGAAAACGCAGCGATTGACAGACGCTAGCGCGCGTGATCTGACGTTTAGCGTATCGTTCGCTACGTTAGCTGTCAAGCTATCCGGTTCGAGACTCGTGACAAGCCGCACGATTTGACGTTTCACCTATCGTCTGCTATTGGTCGGCGTGCCAAAGAGTGAAGCACGCCGCAATTCATGAGATTTACGATTTTTATTGTGCTTATCCATTGAGAGTGCCGGTTCTTTTCATTTTCTTAAGAAATAAAAATTAACAAAACCAGAAAATTGTCAATGATCATCAAATTTCGATATAATGAGTGATTTTTTTGCGTATTGAAAAAAATCAACAGCCGAATTTTTATTAACAAACTCTCAATAATTTGACGCTAAATTTTCGGGTATTGGATGTTTTTCGGTTTCCATTTCTCATTCGACCACTCCGTCTTGTATAATAGTCGGAATGCAAAGTGTGTTTGAGCTGGGTTAGGGAACATGAGGAGAAGCTTTGCATTTTTTCATTAGGGGAGACGAAATCAGTCGGTTCCGGCAAAAGAAAATCAATACGACGTTTTTTGAAGATTTAAACACGATGAGAAGATCTTCTGTATCGCCGGAGATGCATTTTTTCACGTCCCGATAGGGATTGATTCCAGAAATCCCAAAGCGTTGCCAGTCTGTTTGTGATTTCTCTCAAGAATATTAGAATGCCAACGTAATCGATGCAGTTTATGACGAGTATGACGGGGTTATGGTGAAAACTACCCGAATGTACCAATTGAACCGTTGATTTAATCTTTTACACGTACACAAAGGAGCTATCGTAATCGCAGCTTATACCTCTGCTAACATGATCCACTCTGCCCAATCGGGAACGAGATGAAATCAACGACAAACTAGGAAAAGTAAAGTAAAAATAAAACGCCGTTAGCTGGCAGACGGCGTGGCCATCGCTTCGCCACGATATCCAAGAGGCGTATTGAAAAACTAAAGATACTTCAATGCAGATAGAAAAACAAACTCACAACGTGACGAGAATAAATCCAAAAAATCGATCCAGTAATCAAATGGCAAATTTTCCATCGATTCTACTATTGAAATCCAAGCGAGTCTAATGAGGATAAATAAATTTTATTCTCTTATATATAAAATAAATTCTTCAACTTATACATACGTGCAGAAAGAGAACGAGCATTTTAATAAATTGTAAATGGCACGAATTATCGGAGTTACTGCCCGCAACTATTTCTATACATACGTGTCCATCGACTGTTATTTTTGCTAACAATAAACATCGAGATAGCACCTTATATTTCGAACGCAAACATAATTTCGAGTGAACCAATCCTATAATAACAATTAATTATCCCGTAAAATTCAAATGATGGCGTAAAGAAATATATTCATTAATTGCTGTTGTGCAGGTACAAAAAAAAATCGCAAACAGAATGTACAAAATAGCGAAAGAAACAAAACTTTATTCGATTGTCAATATAGACAATTATTTTTTAACAACACATTTTTTTTCAATTTCATATTTTCTTGGAGGGCATTTTGCCTCATGGACAACCTAATAGAGTAAACGATTGTGTATGATAAAACATCCAAACCATGTTCTTCGCATGGAAAAGTAAACGTATAACCTGCTAACACGTCTTCGAGCGTTAAATTAAAAACGTTAAGCTTTGAGACATGCTTCGCAAAGCACGATTCAACGTAGCGTATAAGATTAAAGAATGTTAAATTGGCATCGTTAAATTGTTTTTTTTTTGTTTTTCACTTCAATACTTTTATCTTTTCTTTTCCTTCTATACTACACTCTTACTATCCCTAGTTATTTCCTTCTCACGTTATCCTATTTCGGATAGCACTCGGGTCGACTTCCTTTCGCGCAATAATTCGCGTACTCCGCGGCGGTTATGATGCGTTCACACGAAATGGTTTTATTGAAGTACTTTTTAAATAAACAGAGTATGATACAAAAACACTATAACTAGAATACGTTTAACAACTGGACATTTCCGACCATACGGTCCTGTTTCGCACTGTTGTGAGGCCCGAACGACCGCGTGGTGGGCGCTCCGTTTTTCCCTTTCAGCACATACAACTCTCGTCTCTACCAGGGTTTTCAAGATAAAGGAATGGATGCCTTCTGTTGGACTGCAGCTTGCAGCCCACAAAACAGAAGTAGTCCTCGTATCCAGCAGGAAGGTGATGGAAACGGTGACGCTCAGGGTTGGAAACGCCGAAATCACATCCCAACCGTTCATTCGGTACCTGGGTGTGATTCTCGACGCGAGGCTGAACTTTGAAGAGAAAACCGAGCAGATCAGCATAAAGGCCTCTGTGGTGGCTACTACACTGGCGCGGCTCATGCCTAATGTCGGTGGGGCCCAGACAGAAGAGGAGGAAACTGCTGTCATCAGTGACGACCTCAGTGCTCACCTATGGCATACCCATATGGGCTGATGCACTGAAAATCCAGGAGTACCGCAGGAAGGCCGCAGCAAGGTATCGCGTCAGCGCCTTGAGGGTAGCCTGTGCATTTTGCACTGTCTCCGGGGACGCTATCAACGTTATCGCGGGAATGCTGCCCATTGAGGTGCTCGCCGAGGAGCGTAGAGCGATGTACCAGCAGGGGGGAGCTAGAAACCCCAGTTATGCAAGGACAGAAGCGAGAGCAACCAGTTTCAACCAGTGGCAGACGATGTGGGATGCCTCTACCAAGGGAAGGTGGACACACCGACTAATCCTGAAGGTGGAGATATGGGTGAACCGTCCACACGGGGAGCTGAACTATTATCTCACTCAAGTGATCTCAGGACACGGCTGTTTCCGGGCTTATCTCTATAAGTCTAATCATGAAGATTCCCCGGACTGCCCAGCATGTGGAGCAGTCGAGGAGAACGCTGAATATGCATTGTTCCAATGCCCACGTTTCAGTGCCTCTCTCGCGATAGTCGAGGATCAGCTGGAGACACGCATCACCCGAAAATTGTGATATTCGGATTCAGCGGATCAAAATACATAAAAAAAAGTTTAGCTTCATCCATCGAGCTCAACGTTTTACGAACATATAATACCGTATCCACATCGAAAAACTTTAAACGAGTTTTTCTCGAAACTATGTTTTTCAAGTCAGTGACCACTATAATTCAAAAACCACTCGATGGATTTTGATGAAATTTGGTGTGCTTATTGATAGCATTAAAAACTAGTCCTTAATCGAAGGATTTTCATTTTAGTTAAAAATTTCTATTTTTTTTAACAATAAACGAGCGATTTTTTGGTCGAAAATCGAAAGTTTTCTGTCGGAAGCCGCCATTTTGTTAATCTTGGAAAAAAAAGCTTCGATTAAGGACTAGATTTATTATTAAACTAGCGATTTTTTTTGGTTTTTTATTTCAGATGATCCAGTAAAATGTTATGATGGTCACCGCAAAGCACTACATGCCGAGGGGGGTCCGACAAAGATAGCGATATTTTTATAAATAATCAATACTTGTCTTTGAAAATTTGTACAAGTCAAGTTGAAATATAACATAAAAAGTCTGTGTAACCACTTTTGTAAAACAAACTTAATTACTATTTTTTAAAAATGATTGAAAACGCTCGTTTTTTCACGCCTTTGACTGCATCTCACCCCATAAACAAAAGAAATAACATTAAAAGTACAATTTTTTATTTAACCTAGATACCGGTTATTCGTCTGGGCTTGGTACGGTTAATGTTAAAGGGTCAACAGTTCGGTAACTTTTCCGATTTGCAATTATGTATGTGGTGCATTAGCGATAGGATTAAAGCGGTCCTCTAGTTTCTCGGGTCTAAAAAATCGATTTTTTTTCATAAATCACATCTACAACATGTGTAGAAAATGTGTGCCAAAGGATTTTTCGATATTCGAAGTGGTTCACAAGTTACGGCCCTGGAACGGAGCAGGTATACGGAGCGCGCGCCGGGAGCGCGAACTTTCAAACGCGTTTTTCTCGAAACACCATTTTTCGAAGCGGTGACCACGATATTTCAGAAACTACTGCACCGATCTTGTTTAAATTTATACAGCATCTTTAATATGTTATAAGCCAGCGATTGAACTAGGATTATCACGATGGCTTCGATAGTTTTTTTTGTACGAGCGAAAAACTTAAGAAAAAATGAGTAAAAAATAGAATGTAACTTTCAAAAGTGTATAAAAAAGTCAATTTTTGTAATTTAGAATTCACTCTAGTTCAATCACTAGTCTTAAATATGAAGATTAAAATGCCGTTCGGTTTTTTTATTTCAGATAAGCAGAACAGCCGCAATTTTGGTCACCGTCAAGCACCTCTTTTACTTGATGTCTTCCTGTCGGCCACAATAACGTTTATTCTATTATATATTTTGACTTCAAAAAATTTGTAAAGCTTATTTAAATGTTAATAAAGATTATGCAAAAACAATGAAATTGATTATTTCGATGCTTTGCCCGTAAAAAATTATTGAAAAAGCCGTAAAAAAACAGTCGAGAAACTAGAGGACCGCGTTAAGAAGCAAACAGGAGTTGGAGGTTTTCGAAACCTTAGAATGCTGCAATGTCAGCATCGATGTCGCTTTATTGAATCATCAGGTAACTCCGAAACGTACAAAACACTTACGAATTGGTCACACCCATGGACATCCAATTTTTACCCCTTTCGTTCCTCCTACCCTGACAAATTGTTTAAGCGGAAGTTGCGCGCTTCTTGGTTGCTGATATTCTCCTTAATTGTGCAGCGTAAGGCGGCGAACTCTTGGTCTTTGTATAATACTTTCCACTGCAGTTGATATAATTGGAACGACCGCCCATAAGTGCGACTCGACCCGTACATTCACCGTTGTATGGGCTCTGGCCGACTTTGCATCGCACCGCTTTAAACCCGATCGGAGAATTGAGCGATTCGGCAAAATATTCGAAGGCACGTCCGTGAGAGCAAAAGCCCAATGTGATGTTGTCGAATATGCAGCCCGGCTGATGCATTCCACCGTTGGCATAAAAGTCTGAATGACCGAGTGGCGCCAATAAGCCTAGTTGGTTTCCATTCGTGTGAATTATTTGTACTTGTCGAGCGCAATCTTTCGATATTCGCAGCTTGGAGGATGCTTCTTCGAATGATATTGAAGCTGGATCTAATCCTAAATTTCAGAGTAAACTATGAAGCAATATTTATATTCAGGTTAGCGGGGATTTTTCTTCATCCACGTCATTATTTGCTTCGATCCACTGATCACATTATATTTTATCAGCCTTTCGGTTTCAACAAGGGGCGAGCGTTTCACTGATGGATGCTAAATAATATTAACTTTTCATCGAAACTTGGACAAAAAAGGTCAAATGTAAATTCCCATAGAATAATAAATACAAAAGTTACCGAAAATTTGGTTGATGACTCCGTTCGTGTTTTTACCAACGACTCCCATTAGATGAGCCCCGAGCGAATGACCCACGAGCGTAGTCCAACGGAATTGGATGTAGCCAATGTACTTTAGCCAATTGATCATATTGGCGATCGCTTTTCCAACAGGTCCGATGCTCTCTACTGACCACGAATACAGTGACAGAGAGAAGTAGCTCCAATCCACGACTATCACGTTGACGTCACCGACCCCAGATAAATATGCTTCTCGTGAAAATTAACAAGTTAGAAAAGAGTCACAATGCGAAGGAGCAGCTTTCGACTTTTATTTCCTAATAGAGGAAATAGTCTGGAGGACATAAAGTAATAAGCTGCCGCAGTCTATATATGTAGGCACCTAATTATTATTACCATTATATGATAATTGTGTGTTACATACAATATATTCATAGTTCATTATTCAATAATGGTAATGAAAATGAGAATATGCTCGAGTCTTATTTGTATACTCGTTTTTATTACGTAGCAAGGGCGTCGCTGGGGAAGGGGGCAGGGAGAGGCAGAAAAACATAATAATTCGTATGCCACAAGTTTTTTTTAAATCACGTTACAGATAATTTCAAATGCGTAGCTAAAATTTTACCTACTGTCGGTTAAAAATTACCAACCGCACCGTACGGAATTTTTACGGTACTGCACAGTAAAATTTACATGCATCAACCTCAGAAGAAAAATTTCCTATAGGCTTCTAAAATTTATATATCTTCCCCTCATTGTGACCGTTTCGTTCCTCTACTGTTGTTTACCTTTTTTCTCCACCCTTCCCCCTGTTCCCCCCTGCGGCCCAGCACACTTTCCCCCTCTGTGTCTTATTTCGCCGCGAAATGCCGAAGAAAAACATTTCACGACGAAACGTACGCGCGACTGGGTTTCGAACCCGGGACCTCTCATCCGACGGTTTAGTGGCGAGCACGCTAACCACTAGACCATCGCACCGGTTCCTCAGTAAGATGTATTTTTTCTTAAAAGACTGGTGCGATAATATTCATAATAATAACCATAATAATAATAATAAATATTATTTATTATTGAAAAATTGGCACAACTTAATCCTATTTGTTTTTTGTTGGGAAAATTTTTTTCTTTCATATAAATCGGTATACTCCAACGGATAAGGAGAGAAATTTGAGTATTATAATTCATTTTTCATTTAATACTACCATTTTTTAAGACTACATTTCGTACCATCGTAAGCTCGATTATTGTGACTAATTTGCGCACATATTATTTCGGCATAATTTAAAATCGTAAAAACGTATTCACTCTTAAAAATTTCATAAGCAGTTTATGTACGCAGTTTAGACGAATTTTTTTTTTGGGAACTCCCATCGCGCTATATAAGGAATAGATAGACCACTGAAACGAGACCGCGCACCCCTACTTAGCCCCACCACCATACCATTCTGAAGTGAAAGGTATGAGGGGAATTTTTACCATGCAGTGCCTCAAAATTACCGTACCGTACCGCACGATAATTTTAACCAAGCGCGCACGATAATTTTTACCGAGAGCACAATAAATTTTTCTATAACACTCATTAAATTTTATAATAAATCTTAAAATAACTGTTATAAAGACGATACTTTTTTATAGACATTTTTGAAAGGCATAAAATAATAAAATGCACAGTAAAATTGCGCTGATATTATATATTTTTTAAATTTAAGTTTTGCGTATTTTGTTACACATCAAAATTTACTAGAAAATCTGGTATAATGTTCTATCTGAAGAAGAAATTTCATTTTATTTTCATGAAAATCTGTGTTTTACTCAGCAATAATAAGCGAAGTTTCAGGGTTGTCATGTGGTTACTGTTACCGCACGGTAATTTTTAACATTTAATTCTCTCCGTGGGTCACTAGATTGCGACGCCCTTGTTACAGGCTTTGAAAAAACATCGATGCGAATCTTACAAGATGTGGATTATTATTTAGTTCGTGATCAACGAAATTTCATGTAGAAAGAAAGACAAATGTTTAGAAAATTGTAGTTTGAGACTCACCATTGCGAATAAGGGTGCAACTTTGACTGTTGGCGGTATTGATCCATCCGTGAGTAATAAAAACTGTTGGTTTGCGTGCATTAAAATAACTTGTTTGCAGTTGCTGTATTGAATTTATTTTGAGCTCATACGGGGTCGTTGGATTATATTTCGTGTAGAGATAAAAATATAACTTGTTCTGCAGAGTGTTATTGCAGGGGTAGGGCCGTACAGGGAACACGGCCAAATTGTCCTTGCCGTTCGTTTTATCGGAATGTTCTGAGGTCTCTCCGGTATGGAATGCCCATTTCCGTTGATTGGGATTATTATCAGTCCTATAGCGAAGTGCTCGACTGGGTTGAATCCGAGTATCACACCTGGCAAAAAACGCTGCAACAAACTGCCTGTTATGCCGGGGCCAAATTAGATTACTTTTTGTAATTCTACATTTATTCTATCGATTATTTCTCGCCCTACATCATAGCAATTTCATAAGAGAACCATAAATCAAATTGGATAATACCAAGGAATATAGAAATGCCAATTATTTGAAGCCATAAAAGACCTCGCCAAAGTTAGCCCCGCCCATTTAACTATTTGAACTTTTTTTACCAATCGTTTGGTGGTCGTTTGGTAGCGTCTGGTAGCGCATTCAAATCGCTTCGTAGTTTTCCATTTTTTCGAAAATTCGATAATTACAAATCTAGCCTTAAGTTGCCCCCCCCCCCTTGACTGATCGAACTTTTTTTTATCAATCGTTTGGTGATCATTTGGTAGCGTATGGTAGCGCATTGAAATCGGTTGGTAGTTTTTCGTTTCGTCGGAGAATCAATAACAAAAATCCGTTTCATAAGTTGGTACTGCAGGCAGTGAAAGATGACTTCATAATTAACGCCTTCTATCTTAAGGGGTTACCCCCACTTGCGATTTAAAAAAAACTAGATTGGCTTATCATAAGCCAATCTACATTTTTTTTCTCAAATTCAGAAAATTTGAGGAGAAGACAGCTGTTCGTCTATCTATTTGACGTCGTTTGGCAAAGTTTCGACGGGATCTGAAGAGCCGTTTCAGAGATTTTTGGGAATCTATAATTGTTCTGCCATACCGACCGCGATGAGGTGTCATTCCCTCTTAAATTGAATAAAAAATACATGTTATTGTTTAGACTATACTGAGTCTCTACGAATTTTTTGAACTTTTTCCACCACCAAACATCAGAGATAAAAAATAGTTTAATGTATGTCATTTAACGTGCGGTTAGATGGGCAAGACTTTCACACTAAGGGTTATGTAATTTTTTTTGTTATTTAGCACCAAGGTAAACCATTTCTAACAACGGATTAACGCAAACTGAACCTTTGTAAACATTTAGAAAAAAAGAATCCTCATCTTGCCCATCGTAAACCATGGGCCAATAAGCTCGTGACGTAGATATAAACAGGCATAATTATAAATTACTCAAAATTTCATTGTGAATTGTATAAAACATTCGTTGTCGTATTTTTTTCATAATAATCCTCGATAATGTTATACTTTTTCAAGTTGGTAGTAACACAAAAGTTTTTCTACTTTACGTAATAAAAATATTAAAAGGCATAATTTTGCCCTTTAATGATATATTTTTAAAAAATTGCATATACAGAATGAATCTGTACCTCATATGCATTTTTTTGAGGTTCATTGAAAAAAAATTAATAAACCGTCATTTGACTCAACTGAAGCGCTCCAACCTCTTTGAAAACGTTGACCGTTATATACGGACACGGTTTTTTTGATAAAAAAAAAAGAATTTTCGATATAAGATCTCGATGCAAAAAATGTCAAAATTAGCGTTTGTTTCTCAAATTACTGAACGTTACGATATCTTTGCAAATAACAATTGCAACCATCATGTTTAGGCATTTTTTCTAACAAGGGAAGGTCGTGAAGTGCAACTCTCCGATTTCGATGAAATTTTGCATGTTTGTAGAATGGGTAAAAATAGGCTACACGTATTTTTTTTTTTTTATACCTGCGAAACCCGATTTTCAACGGGTGAAACTCACCCTCGAAAATAGAGGTGTTTTTTGTTTTTCGTCGAAAACATTTTAACGGTACGAGATATGGAAAAATTTGAAATTGCAACAACGTTAATTTTGGCGTGTACTGTACATTGGAGATGGAAACGAACCAGATAACAACAGATTTCATATTGTTTATTGCAGAAATGCAATTTTTTAAAACGTATCTCCAAGAATTTGTTAATCAATTGGGATGTAAATTGGCATACATATAGAGGATAAAAAAGGAGTGGATATGCATTTTTTATTTTTCCGATATCTCATAATTACGGGGTTGCAACCGCCCTTCGATTTTTTAGCCAAGTGCATCGTATAATCCGCTAGCCTTATGGCATTCCGGGTTAAATTCACGTCAATTCGTTAGTTTTATGTTGAGATTGCATATTTGTAAATTCCACCCCCGTGCGGCATGGACGAGCATTTGTAGAAATAAAAATGGGTTACAATGAAAGTACAATCAGTCAAAATAGTTGTTACAAATTTGCTCGTTTTGACGGAACACCACTCTTAAGGGGTCAATGCACCCTTAAAAAATTTGATCTTTCCATAACTCGTGAACGGGCCGAGATCAAGATCAAGTTTGAAGGGAAAAAATGCTGTTTCTTCGACTACTTGACGTTCATGATGACAATGATGAACACAACAACAAATGGCGTATTGTTTATTGCAATAATTCGTGAATAACTGGTGAAAATTGAAGTATGATGTTTCGAAAATATTCCCTGAAAATATCAAGTTAATCCGATTAATAGTTTCCGGGATATCCTAGAATTAGTGAAGGGGCGTCGGGTCCCCATGGCAGGTAGCGGACGGACGGCAGCTGCAAGCAACCGGTTTTTACCCCCCCTATTATATTCTATAAATAGTCTTGTTCGTAACTGAAAATGTTCGGTTGAGCATCAGTACATTCGTGGCAGTCGAACGGAATGGTCGATACTTGTGCGTTTATATAAAAACGTATTCGATTATTTTATCATGAATCGTAGCAAAGGTTCTAGAGAACGTCGAAATTCTGATAATCTTCGTAAGTCGCATGCCGCGAAAAGGAAAAAATGTTTTCAATCCGAGCACAGCGGAACGTGATAAAAGTGTTACGAAGTCTCGAAGTTCATCAGCTAAAAAATTAAAACGTGACATAGAAGATGATGTACCTGAATTATTTCTGTATTTACGGGCATTTCGAGTCTTGTAAAGTGCAAAAAGTGTAATGGGGATGTGGCATTTCAGACAGCCAGCACACGTGGTCTGGGATTTAAAATTGTCGCATCATGTGACGGTTGTGTCAACGATAACATTCCTTCATGTTCTTTTATAGGACATTCCTATGAAATAAATCGACGATTCATATTTGTAATGAGACTCCTATGAATGGGATATGAAGGAACGCGAAAACTTTGTGGTCTAATGGACATGCCACAATTTTTAGACAAGCGTACTTTCACAATATTGTTGAAGCAAATATCAGATGCTAGTAAAACCGTCGCAGAATTGTTGCTTCAAAAAGCTGTGGATAAAAAAAAGGAAGAAATATCATAAGGAAACGAATGAATTGACTGTATCTGGAGATGGAACGTGGCAAAAGGGTGGCTATACATGTTTGTTTGGAGTTTCATCAATAGTTGGTTATTTTACTGGAAAAATTCTTGATTTACAAGAAGTAAATATAAAGAGTAGGTATAATATAAATTAATATAATATAAAGAGTAGATATTGTGAGCTGTGTGAATATTGGAAATCGAAAATAAATACTGCTGAATTTGAAGAATGGAGTGAAACGCATAAAGATCAATGTAGTGCAAATCACGAGGGGTCATCTGGAAAAATGGAGGTCGACAGAATTGTGGAAATTGTCAAGCAGTCAGAAGCGAAATGTGGAGTTTAATATACAAACTATATTGGAGATGGTGACTTCAAAACTTATTCTGGACTTTTAAACGCTTCTCCTTACGAGAATACTATCATAAATAAGAAGGAGTGCATAGGTCACGTACAGAAACGGATAGGGAGTCGGTTACGCACATTGAAAACCAAGCACGGTGATCTTGGAGGTAAAGGTAAACTAACAGGGAAGACGATAGACACATTAACTGTCTACTATGGCTTAGCCATACGTCGGCATCGTGGTTCACTGGAAAATATGAAAACCGCGATATGGGCAACATTCTATCACTACAGCTCAACTGATGAAAAACCACATCACGAGATGTGCCCAAAAGGTGATGATTCTTGGTGTTCGTATCGGTGCGCTGAAGCTAATGGGGAACTCGATTCTTACGAGCAAGATTATCGCCCTTTACCTCCAATTGTTATGGATGCCATAAAACCAATTTATGAAGATCTGAGTAATGATAATTTACTCTCTAGGTGTATCGGTGGCTTCAATCAAAACAACAACGAAAGCTTCAATCAGCTAATTTGGAAAATAAGCTCAATAACAGTTTATAGTAGCAGAACTATTGTAGAAATTGCTGCATATCCCGAGTAGAAATTTTTCTAGCCTGTCTGAGTTACGACCTAGTAACTGGCTCGCCCAATTGAGCTCATACGAACTGACCAATGCTTGGCTCGCTATGAGCTAGTAATATTGTGAATGTTTTGTTATCCAGCCCTTGTCTAGTCACTGCCCGTCTGATCTTGGTGACAAATGAAAAAAAGTGAGGTTATACGATTACGTATAGTTCCATCGAGCGAATGGCTCATGGCTGACTAGCTAACATGAGTTTTAGATGGCTTTACAAAAGAAAAAAATTCTCAAGTGGGCACAACGCCATAACCTAGCCAACACTAGCTAACTGTGGCTATGCGCCCCTTGGCTAGCCACTGCCCAGCCGAAATTGGTCACGAATGATGAAGTGTGGTTATGTGACTACGTGTAGTTCTATCGAGCGATTGGCTCATGACTGGCTAAGCAACTTGAGTTACAGATGGCGTTGCGAATGCAAGCATTCTCATGGCGATATACCTACTTACAAGTAGATATCTCGCCATGACCTAGCCAGCTATGCGGCTGTGCACCCCTTGGCTAGTCACTGCCCAGCCGAGCTTGGTCACGAATGATAAAGTGTGGTTATGTGACTACCTGTAGTTCCATCGAGCGACTGGCTCATGGTTGGTTAAGTAATTTGAGTTACAGATGACGTTGCAAATGAATAAAATCCTCAAGTCCGTATATCGCGATGACTAGCCAACACTTCCCAACTGCGGCCGCACTAGCCGGTATAAATGATCCGACAAATACAATTTAAGGTTATGTAATTCTATGCGATTATTGCTCTCAATGCGAACGCAATTGAGTCATTGATCCGATAATGTTATTTACATTTGTTAATCCACCCATTTTTCAATAATCTAACATTGTGTAGTGTAACGTATGTAGACGATAAGAAAATTCTGAAATTAAACAAGTAGAATTGGCTCAGTGGACAACGTCACAACTCATCACCCAGAGGTCCCGGGATTGAAACCACGTTACGAACCAAATTATCTCAGACAAACGCACAAGCGTTTGTCTGAGATAATTTAAAATTGAACCATTAATATATTTACAGCGCAAATATCATAACCCTAATTAATGAAGAACGAAGAATATCGTAAAAGCGTTCGATGACGTAAATAATGTGCAAATAAAATCACGAAAATATAAATATATAGCAGCAAATATTTTTTATCTAATCGTCACCTAATGTTTGTTCTCAGTCGCTAGCTGAAAAAATTAGTTCATAGCTAGGTCAGAAATATAATACAGCCGTGGGATATTTCTTTCTATCTAGTCACCATCTGTTTTTTTGTATTCAGTCACTAGAGGGCCAAAGCGTTCAAGGCTGGGTAGTCAATCGCTAAGACGGCTAGCTAATGGCGATTCGAAACATTACTTTACTAGCTAATGGCTAGGCGGTGATGAGTTACGTTTTCCACTCGGGATGTTGCTGCTTGTGTATTCAATCAAGGTACACACACATTGTTACTGATCATGAATACACTTGGCATTAATTGTGGACCCAATTCTCACCGGTACACAGAAAGAACGGATTCTCAACGTATAGACGTGGCTGACAAACGCGCAAACGATAATACTCGAGAAGGCAGAATGCTTCGAAGACAACAACAAATTGATATTTTGGAAGCTTCCACATCGGCAGAAGCCCTATCGTATGGGCCAGGAATTGATGATTCGATGTAAGTAATTTTTTTATTAGTATTTCTATACATAAAACAAGTGTAAAATTGGAAAACTCTTTCAGAAATTTTTAAAAATTATCACTCAGAAATTGTGAACTTAAGCAAAATTTTATAAAGAATACTTGGGTTTTAAAATGTCCCAAAATATATTTTTTTTAATAATTCATCCCGAAAAACTTTAATTTTTTGAAGAATTGTTTCAACAATTGGCTATAAACAATTGAATGCTCGACTTTTTGGCAAAAAATTGTGATGTTCGGATTCAGCGGATCAAAATACATAATAAAGTTTAGCTTCATCCATCGAGCTCAAAATTTTACGAACACTTAATACCGTATCCACATCGAAAAACTTTAAACGCGTTTTTCTCGAAACTATGTTTTTCAAGTCGGTGACCACTATAATCCAAAAACCACTCAATGGATTTTGATGAAATTTGGTGTGTTCATTGATAGCATTGAACACTGGTCCTTAATCGAAGGATTTTCATTTTTGTTGAAAATTGATATTTTTTTTAACAATAAATGAGCGATCTTTTGGTCGAAAATCGAAAGTTATCTGTCGGAAGCCGCCATTTTGTTAATTTTTGATAAAAAAAAGCTTCGATTAAGGACTAGATTTATTATTAAGCTGATGATTTTTTTTGGTCTTTTTATTTCAGAGCCAGTAACACGCCGAAGGGGGTCCGACAAAGATGGCGATATTTTTATAAATAATCAATATTTTTCTTTGAAAATTTGTACAAGTCAAGTTGAAATATAACATAAAAAGTCTGTGTAACCATTTTTGTAGAACAAACTTAATTACCATAAAAAAAAATTTATTGGAAATGCTCGTTTTTTCACGCCTCTGACTGCATCTCACCCCTTAAAACGACCAACATAGGTGCCAAAAGCTTGCCACTCGCAGAAATCGAAGGCTGTATAGTATAACTGGGTGTTGTCGATGTTTTCGATTGTACTACTGTCTCAACCGATTTCTGCCCTTTTTTCGCCAATGTGCGGCCTGTACGCAGCTTTAAATTTAATCCACTTAGATCAGAATTAAATGTGTTTTCAGCCCCAATACTGTATTTATCATTGTCATCATAAACGTCTAGTAGTCGAAGAATACAACATTATTTCCCTTTAAACTTTTATTTCTATCTAGGCCTGTTCATGACTTATAGAAGAAACAAAGTTTTTAAGGGTGCGTTGACCCCTTAAGAGTGGGGTTCCGCCCAAACGACAAATTTTGTATCGACTATTTTGACTGATTTTACTTTCATTATAACCCATTTTTATTTCTACAAATATTCGTCCATGCCGCACGGTAAGGACTTTGAACGTTTACCTTTCGCGAGGGCGGCAGGGAGGGGGGGGGGGGGCGAGCGGAATTTACAAATATGCAATCGCGTCATAAAACGAACTTGTATTGACGTGAATTTACGATGCTCTTGGCTAAAAAATCGAAGGGCAGTTTCAAACCCGTAATTATGAGATATCGGAAAAAGAAAAAATTCGTATCTGCTACTTTTCGATCCTCTATATGTATACATATTTACATCCCAGCCGATGAAAATTTCCCAGATACGTATGTCAACATTGCATTTTTGCAGTAAACAATTTGAATGTTAACTGTATCGTTCTCATCTCCAATGTAAAGCACACGGAAAAATAAACGTTGTTGCAATTTGAATTTTTTTTCTTTCATATCTCGTATCGCTAAAACTTTAGCGACGAAAAACGAAAAAACACCCTTATACAGAGGGGGAAAGCCACTGTGCAATTTTTTGCACTCCCACTTTCACCAAGCAAAATATGAAAAACATTTTATTAAAATAATTCTTAAAAGTACCTAAATTCAAACATATGTTGGCAAAATTTTAAGTAAAAAATCCGAAAGTTGATGAAGTCACAGTGACTTCAGTAAGATCAGGTAGCGTGACCGGTTAGGAACCTCAGTTCTTACAGGTGCGGCATCGTTTACAATAGATGAAGTGCAGGGTCTTATTATCTTGTGAAATACAATAAAGATGAAAACCCGTCATATCGCCTGAGACTAGATACTTTAATGTAAGTATGAATATTCTAGAAAAAAAAACATAACTTTATATCAAGAAAAACGGAACTTTACGGAAACTTTAAACGCATAACTTTATATTTAAAAAAAACGCAACTTTACGGAAACTTTAAACGCGGTTTTCTCGAAACAACTTTTTCCGACCTTGTCCTAGCGAATACTCAAAAACTTTCAACCGATTTTCAATTTTTGTAATCGCAGTGACAAAGTTTGTACGCAGCCGATTTTTTGTATTTTGATAATTACTGTTTTCCAAGACTGCTTTAATGAAAAAGGGCCTTGAAAATAGAAGAAGAAAAATCAAACCGTTCCCATTTAATCACCCGTCACGTAGCGGTATAAAAGCGGGGAGGGGGGTCCTGACAGGCCTTACGGACCTGGTACATGGGGGGGGATTCGAAAATTGGGGAATTAGGCGTTACGTAATTTGTGTACACCCCCTAACCATGCACGTCATGTCGTTGCACAGCATTCCAAGTGTACTTGTGTGATATTTACGTTGTACTGATATGTTCATGATGATATAAATTTTATGTTATAATAGTAATATGATTTTTTTTCACTGAAAACAAAATATTATTCTTAAGGTTAAACAATTTTGTGTACAACATTTCCAGTAAACTGGCTTGGCTAGTTTAAACAATGTTATCTCACTGTTTTGTACTTTTCATTCATTTAAAAAGTAGATTTAAACCATTGCTTTAATTAAAATCTAAAATAATTATAAGGTAAATCGAAATGTTTTTATAAGGTAAAACAAGCGATAATATTTTGTAGGGGATCTTTTTTATTACTTGCCGTTCATTTGTTACTTTTTAAAAGTTTTTGAAGTAATACGCAATCTTACTTACCCAAATTAACGATGACGGCGACCAAACTGATCGGTATATGAAACATTTTTTCGAATGTGGTAAAAAATTCGCTTGCCTTCCAGTTGACGCAAGCACATATATACGGAAAATATATTCAAGGGAGGCCGAGGAGAAATTCTAGCACTCCAATATACGGAAACGATTGATATCTGTCGCAGAAAAATTTCTTCGTAACGAATAATTCGTCTTCGTCTCGTTACGTGTTTAGCACAACGCGGACAATTTGGTTCTCGTTTCCTTTACGACAAAAAAAAAACGAATTCTACAAGAGAACGCGATTAATCTGACAAATCCATAAACTCTATAACTCAGACACGTCGGATTAATATTCACACAACATTTGATCTGTAAATATATACGTAATAATTGAAATTTTATCGAATCGGTGATTTATCAGTGGATTCATTAATCGCTGAATTAATTAGAAGAATTAAGCTTCACGGATGACTTCGAACCTCCATTTAAAAAATTACGACTTCACTGTTATATAGCCAAGTTTCTAATGAACACATCCCCTACTACGCGACCATTGACATATTTATTTGTCGCAATAAACTTCCCCAATACAGACAGTTTTCATTAACCAAACAATGGTCGTAAGGAATTCAAGAATCTCGTGAAGATGTTAAGTATAATTATCGCAGTAGCACGCAGTCCGAGAATCGATAGAGCACGACTCCACAAATGCAAAAAACAATCAGCTAATTGCGACTTGGCATACACGTGCATACTGGTAATCTTCTACTTTTTGATTTTTAAATCGGTTGAAGGTATACTACAGCAGAAATAATCCCAATAAATCCAAGACGAGGCAATACATGAAAATTTGTCTCTGATTACAGCGACACATGTAGCGTCGGCGGGATTAATCTGAAAAAAAAAACCCTCGAAGATTTTTCTTTTATTAACCCTCATACGCAGAATATGAACCAAGAATAAGTGAGGAATGTTGAAAATCGATTAAATGTACACTTTGAAACAAAAAGACCGAATTTGCCGAAAAACTGGTTACATTTTGCAATTGAAAAAAAAACGAAATTTAATCAGAATCGTTCGATTAGTTTGTTTAGCTACACGTCACGCCAGTTTTAAAAATGCAGTTTAAAAGACTGTGCCATACCTCCGCCATTTTTAAAGATGGATAAATTAAAAAATACCATGTAACAGCCAAAAGTAGTAATAAAACATACCCTAAGTCTCCAAAATGGTGAAGAAAGCTTTCTTTAAAACAAACAATTATGAAAATCGGAAAATATTCTTCCTCCCAAAAGGCATCTTCCCCCTTAAACAAATTTTCAAAAATTGATACAACGAAGAGCAAGAGGGTGTGCAAAGGAGGCAGAAATGCAGCAGTTTTGTCACGTGATAATTCCTTCTTCGGTTTCGAGAAAAAATATCTTGTACTTATAAATATTCTAGACGCAGAAGATTTATGGATTTTTATTCCACCGTCATATGCTCTTATTCTGTAGATGACTTTTGCTTATAATTTATGAAATAATAATTAAATCAATTATTGCACAAGATAATTTCTATTGTTTCTTCTTTCTGGAACTCAGGTGTTCTTATTTCTCCATAATTAATGTAGGAAATTGCGATTCAGAATTAAGATTGATTGATTTCGCTACCCATCAAAAGAGTTTATTTATCCGAAATTTTTCCACTCCACCGTTCCAAAAAATTAAAATGTTTTAAGCAACCGCACCTGTCAATTTTTTTAGGAACCCTAAGTTCTCTTAAGTTTCGAAGTCGTTTTTTCCTGTCAATGCGAATTCTTTGTGGTAAATAAAGAATAGATTTTTGCGTTCATTCTGTGGCACGCTCTGTTATAACAGTTGCAACTTTTAATAAACGATTTGTTCCATTTTGTACTATCTTTATTTCGGTTGAGCAAAACCTGACGCCCCGATTTGACCATAATTAAAGTTCAAAATACTCATTGGTTTATCAGTTATGCGCGAAAAAATCGTCATTTCAATAGACCATATGTGGCGATCTAGACTGTCAAAAATAGGGCTGATGACCTGGAGGTAAACGTCAACAGTTGATTTTCGTAATCAACATAAGGATAATTGGGATGGGTTATTTTTTCCCCCATCCCGATTGGAATTGTGGTACATACAATTCAACTTGTACACACAATTTGAAACCTCTCGTTACAGTACATTCAACCAATCTACAAGGTTACATATTATTTAGATCAATAGCAAATTGTATAACGTAATTCCTGAACGTACAAATCGTCGTATGAATGCCCACGGCTAGCGATACTTTTATCATCACTTATGGTTCGTTCCTTCTATGCTAACCAATTACTTAGGCGGAAGTTTTGTGTAGAATTGTGGTCGCGTTCGCGTTTTCTTTATTCAGCTGATATGATAAGGCGACGATTTCTTCTATTCGAAACCAGTATGTTCCCATGCGTGAGAATTATCTGTACCTGCACACTGTAAAAAATGATATGAAATTTACAATACATTTAAGATACAAAGGAATTCTATTTTACGAACTCAGTAGATGAAATTAAATTTAAAACACTTGTACCGTAAATTTAAAACAGGAACATGAAATTCTAACGTGGATATAGAATTTAATAGATGCAACATGGAATTTCAAAGACAAGTTTGTAAATTTGTGGTAAATGTATTGTATTAACCCTTGTCTTCAATTGAAAATTACTACAGATGTATAATAAATCAACTATAAAAATCAGAGTATTGAAAATACAAAACAAGTTTGAAATTTATTTACGGCTGCCTGAAAAATATAATACATGTGGAACTGAATTGGAATTGGAAAGTATCGTGATTGTACCCCTATCTGATATTATTTCTCATCGACGCTGAGTTAAATATAAGACAAATCTTTAGGAATATCGATGATATACTTCTCGGAATAATACCATCCAGTACATGAATACTGTGATTCGATTGAGAAATTTCCAAGACAAAAGCCACTGAGATTAACAATTTTTTGTCAAAAACAAATCACAGGTAAGTTGAATTTAATGTGTTCGTATATTAATATTGAAGAAACATTTTATAATTTTCATAATTGTTGACCCGGACGATATCTCAAAATCACATGAATTTGAAATACATGCGTGCAGTGGACAGAGATGGGCGCGCGGTCCGTGTGCGGGCTCGGCGGTCACTGAAGTTAAGCAGCATTGGAGGCGGCCAATACTTGGAGCGGTGACCGTTTGCCCGTGCACTGGTTTGCGCGTCAACCTCTGAGTGGGAAACAGTTTGTCTGAGTTTCTGATGGTAATACACCTGAAACTCAGCCAAATATGGCCACCCGTATCGGCCCAGGTTTTCCGCAGTTTCCCTGGGCCCTCGTGCAAATGCGATACAGTAGTGCATTAGGAAAGAGTGGTTGCGGTCAATACTCTGGGGGGGGGGGGGGGGGGGGACTCTGGAAGGAATGTAGGGAACTCTGGAAGGATTGTAAATGATGGAAGGAATAAAGGAGAGGATTGGTAAAAGGAGATGAAGGCTCGTGCCTCTGAGGAAAACATATATAAAGAAAAAAATATACATACGTGCAGTGATTTCACTGTATTTAAATTTTATTAATCAAGTATTCAATATTAATTATGGGATGAAGCTGCGAAAAAATCATATACACAAGTATCACGAAAGCATCATACAGTATATGAATTGAGTGGTCTTAATTTGATAATTTTTACATAAAAACGTAATGCAATTATCAATTTCTGAAATAAACTTAATACTTAGGATCAGTAATTTTAATACACACCCGTATATTGATATTAGCAAATGGTTCTTGAATTTTATATACACTTGTATATTAATATCAGGAAATGGTTCTTGATTTCAATATACTTGGATGTGATTATTTCTTTACACGTGCATTCTTTTTCAAACGCACAAGTATATTAATATCGCGGAACTACACTTTCATTTTTAAAATAACCTGTTTTGGATATTCAAAATCGTATCTGAAATTTCATAAGCGGTATCCGCATAAAAACTTCCTACACTTGTATATTAATTTTTATACAGAAATTTTTTACAGTGTGTCTCGCGGAATCATTTTGTATTTGCTGTACGTTAAGGGCAGAGATACCTATAGGCGAGGAAAAAATTGCTGATTTTCATAATTTTTTCAAAAGGAAAGATCTTTTCACTATTGTTGAGACGTATGTTTAGGATATGTTTTATTACTACACTCATCAAAAACAATTAAAAAATCAGACATTTAAAAAAAAATTCAGTGATTTTCGAAAAGCCGTAACTCCGTGAAAAATTGTCGTACCGAGAGGCAAAAAAGCGTTTTGAAGCTTGAAATCTCTAGTTAAAGAATCTCGCGGACAGAAGCATTTTTTTTAGCATCACGCTCCGGGCTATCATAAGAAATAGCGGGAAGAAAGAAATTTAGATTTTTTTGTTTTTCCAGAAGCGTCCGTGGGCTCAAAACAATTTCCCCGGCTCAATCGATCCTGGGGTCATGAAGCGTGGTTGTTTAGCTTCCATTAATTTTTTTTGCCTTCGGTATGGCCATTTGTTGCTGAGATATCACCGATTGGATGAAAAGTCGGTTTTTCTCTTTGATCATCGATATCTCATGGACTGATGATCGCACGGCGAGCGGAAGGTGGGTTTCGGAAACTTGAATGAATCCTCTATGAGTGCGTTTTGGTATTTTAGACGAATATTTTTTTTCTAAGCTTAATATTGATTTGAAAAAGTACAAAAAAATTACTTTTTCTGCCGTTTTGGAAAATCCAGTGCCACTTTGCAAATATTTCGAAAATGACCAATGTTTCTCGCTTTTTTTTAGCTCAATACATGCCCAAAAACCCTGTAAATTTTCCAGTCGATCGGTTGAACCGTTTTTTTTTACCCGAATCGTCAAAATTTTGTCAAAAATTAAAGGAGCACTTTTATTGCTGATTAATTAAACATCAGGTAAGGAAGATTAAGAAGAAAAAAAATGTTTTTCTTACATTTTCGCATTGTCTACTCATCAAATGTTCCAAAAAATATTCAAAATTTTGGAATAACATTACAACTTGGAAAAAAAATCAAAATTTAGAAAAAAAAGTCATTTCAAAATATATAAAAAATTGTATGCAATCATCTATTCAGTGTTGATGCGATGTTTTTTCTTTGCATGCCATCATTTAGAGTTAAAATTCATTGCTTTAAATTACATAAGTTGATAGCCCCAAACCGATCTTCACATACCTTTTTTACACGCATCGCTATACGATTTATCAATATCTTTCTCGAAAGCTCTTAAGGGCGTGAGTCACACGTCCGGTCGGTAAAAATTCTACGGCCAACTTCTCTTCCAAACGGATCTCATTTCGGACAAAAGAAGAGATAGCGGTTGTCACTGTTCAACAGAAAACAACGAGTATTTTTTTTCTCAAAAAACCAACTGTTACAGAAATCTTTGGGTATCTGCAATTCAGCCATATCTCTCGCACTCATGGCCGCTCGGTCGGTGTGCTTCTTAGCCTTCGAGTCTTTCTCAGAACCACGCAATTTTCTATTGAAAACAAAACGCTCAAATTTTTTTGTCTATTGCTTTCCACCTAATGATGGTGAGACAGAATTTGTCTGAAGATCAAGTCGCTCGGCTGGAGACTCTCGTTGAGCAAGGTTACTCTTATCGAGTTGTAGGTGACAAGATGACATCACCGAGCTCGTTTAGAGTATGCCCACCGACATCTCCAGTGGAATAATGTTTTATTCACAGATGAGTCTCGGTTTAGTCTTTACGGTGACGACAGACGGCCACGAGTCTGGCGTCGTCGTGGAGAACGCTTTCTCCAGAACTTTGCTCGGTTGCCGCGTTTAAGGGGCTATACCAGTGTGACACATTCAAAGAATCGATTTTTTTATTGCCTTTTTCAACAGTTTATTCTTTCAAGAATATCCTGTAATTAGCAGTTTTTATGGTAAACATCATTTTATCTTGCAAAAATCGATAGTTAAATATTTAAACGTATTTTTATCGAAATTAGATTTTTCAAATTTGCTGACATTGTAACTCAAAGAGCAATTATCCGATTGACTTGAAATTTCAACTGAGTACTCTTGAATATACAGGGTGCAGCAGCATAACTTCCTTTTTTCAAAACTTAATAAAACCCATTGTATGAATCAGAACATTTTTATTTATTTTTTATAATGTAGGCGCATGCCTAAAGTTTTGATTTACACAGTTTTAAAGATCCAATCAGATAGGTGACGACCCCCATTCTCCATACACTGAGTAAACCGATTTCTGCCGTTTGTCATGACTCTTGCCAGCGTAGCAGGTGTCATGTTGGCAATTTCTTCCCGGATGTTGGTCTTCAGCTCTTGTAGGGTCCTTGGACGGTTCACATAAACACGAGATTTCAAAAAACCTCATAGGAAAAAATCACAAGGGGCCAAATCGGGAGAGCGGGCCGGCCACTCCAAATCGCCCCCAATTGAGATGAGGCGCTCTGGGAAGTGTTCCCTCGAAAACAGCCATCGATGCTCTCGAAGTGTGTGCCGTTGCACCGTCTTGTTGTAACCAAATGTCCCCTAAGTCCAACTCATCTATCCGTGGGGAAAAAACGCCGTGGTGATCGCAACATTGAAGCTCCCACTGCCTCAATGTTATCAGGTGATCTAATGGGCCGAGGGGCTCCGGTCCTTCGTCTTGTCGCACTTGCAGTTTGTCTGAACATAGTGACCCACGTAACAATTGATTTCCGGTTCGGGACAGGGGCTAACGAGGCTAAATTAAAGCGATTCCGAATGGCACGCTGGATTGCGATCACAGAACATCCACTCGAAAAGTAAGCCTCAACGGCAACAGCACGCTCCTCACTGTTCCAACGCATGATGGCGATTGAGCTGTGTCGGGATAAAACTTCAGAGACCCCCCTTTCGAACGAGACCACTAGCGCTCCGTTACGACATCAACCGACTGAATGGCGCGCATTTTAAAAACGAAGTTATGTTGCTGCACCCTGTATTTACTCTACAATGATGTATGATATTTTTGATTGGATAAAAATTGACGATTTGGCATTGAAAAAAACGACCATTTTATAGGCAAGAAAACAGACTTTTTTCATAACAACGCCATTTTGTTGGATTTTGATATTTTTCGAAAATCCTACGTCATTGTACAGGAAATACCTTCCGGTTTAACGACTTTTTTTCTTTTTTCAGTTTCAGCTACTCAATCGGCCGGAATCATGTCAGCAGTGGAGGAACTTTTATTTGACGCCTCCGAAGGCAGCGCATAAGTCGCTTGGATCTCAATATTTTTCGATGAAAAAATTATGTAATATAGGTCAAATATAGCCAAATATATTCTTAATTTTCTGAAACATTTAATTGAGTACTTTTCTTCCAAAAAATTCCCCAAAAAAACTCAAATTTTTTAGCGTTTACCCTGGTATAGCCGCTTAACGGAGGATCGGTAATGGTATGGGCAGGAATATCCCGATTTTCACGAAACCCTCTCATTATCATCCGCGAAAATTTGAATGCCAGACGCTATATCAATCAAATTCTGCGACCCATTGTATTGCCCATCCGACAACGTTCGAGAGGATTCACATTGATGCAGGATAATACTCGTCCTCACACAACGGTTGTTATGAGACGATTTTTCGAGCGTCATGACATCCCTATGTTGAGGCTACCAGCAATGAGCCCCCATGTGAATCCAATTGAACACATTTGGCATATGTTGGGTCATCGCTTGCGACGGGAATACCACAATTTGCCAAACTTGGCTTCTTTGGAGCGAGCTCTTGAGCGAGTTTGGAGAACTATTCCCTAAGCAGCGATAAGAAGATACATCAATATGGCAGAGAGGTTAAGCACGGTGATCCGCCCCAGGGGGGGTAACGCACGTTGTTAAACGTATACACACAGACGCGCGCGCGCTCGAGCAACACTTAAGGCACGAGTTTGGCGTCATTAAATACCGCAGAAGTGACGGGCCGTTGGGTCTCATATCCTTAAACAAATGCACACACACACACACCCGCGCGCACAAGCAGGGTAAATCTGACCATGCAACCTCCACGCGGTACACTTTGGGAAATGCGTAAACAAATTGGTTGGGAAAGATTTTTTCGAAATTTGAAATTTTTCCGGCTTTCTGATATTTAATGAGTAGTTAATGCAAAATTGTGAGGAGATAATTCAATACAATTTTCTACGCATTTTGAAATTATTTTTTTTCAAAATCTTTATTTTTCTCCAAAATTTTTTATTTTTTTTACATTTTATGAGTGAGAAAAACGAAATTTTTTTCGTCTTAATCTTTATTACTTCATCTTTAAGAAGCAATAAAGGTGCTCCTTTAATTTTTGGCACAACTTTGACGATTCGGGTTAAAAAACGGTTGAACCGATCGATTAAAAAATTTACAGGGTTTTTGAACGTGTATTGAGATTTAAAAAAAAAACCTAGAAATATTGGTAATTTTCCCAATATTTACAAAGTGGCGCTGAATTTTTCAAAACGGCAGAGAAAGTCTTTTTTTGTAATTTTTGTATTTTACACTTTTTGTACTTTTTCAAATCAATATTCAACTTAGCAAAAAAAATTTCCTCTCAGATACCAAAAGGCACTTATAGAGGATTCATTCAAGTTTCCGAAACCCACCTTCCGCTCGCTGTGCAATCATCAGTCCATGAGATATCGACGATGAAAGGAAAAAGCTGACTTTCCATTCAATCGGCGATATCTCAGCAACAAATGATCATACCGAGAGCAAAAAAACGAAACGGAAGGGAAAGAACCACGCTATATGACCCCAGCATTGATTAAGCCAGGAAAATTGTTTTGAGCCCATGGACGCTTTTGAAAACACAAAAAATTTGATATTTTTCTCTTCCCGTTTCTTCTTATGACAGCGCAGTAGAGTAGCTAGGGCGGTTCTAACCCCGGGATCTCAGGGGGGAGCGGGGCGGGGGTCGGGCCAGCGCGAGGAAGCCTGGTGCGGGGCTAGTCGGGCGTGGGTATGTGACGTCACGGAGGAGGATGTCAGGGAGCTCTGTGGAGGGTATTAGACTTAAAAATGATCATTGATGCAAGCGGAGTGTTTTTATTTCTACACTATTTAGTCTGTGTGAAGGAAAAACTTGGACACAATGTGTGCGTGTAACAACCATATATGGGTAGGAAAAGTTTTCGGCAATATGAGAACGCTAGGCTCCACATGAAGGGCGGCCTTTCAAAGCCCTTTATTTATGACATGCAGCTGTGATGCCTTGGTTCCATTCCGAAAGATAATCTCAAATTGTTTGCATGTATGTCCACCTCGTCACGAATCTCGCCGGTACTTGAGACAGGTCCTGACAAGTCGAGGGTTCTTGAAAAAACTATAATCTTTTTCACAGCTGCACTCTTGAAGCAAAAGTTTCAATACATCGGGGCCTCGGTTAACAACATGGAACAAATCTTGCACGATCAAGCCGTGCTTTTAAGTTCGTTCCAGGATTTTGCTGCGTGGGAGCAACAATGCGTCGAGTTCATCGAAGGGCTGGAAACGCAAAGTCGCATTAAGGCGTTACCCCCACTTGTAGCGCAAAAAAGGCCTTTTTCATGAATTTTTTTAAAGAAAACTACAAAACTTTTTTTATCGATCAATATACCATCCTAAAGAACACATCTTGAAGAACTTTCAGTAATTTTTTTATTGAAAAATATTAAATTGTTTAGTGGCAAATGGCCGTCAATGAAATAATGTTTTTATATACAGGGTTTGCGGTGACCAACATTGCGGCGAAGTGGATCATCTGAAAAAAAAATGCGGAGGGATTTAGTCAAATATAAGTATAAACTAGTCTTTAATCGAAGGATTTTAAAAAATATTCATTTTTCACAAAATGGCGGACAGTCAAAGTTAATGTTTCGATTTTAACGAAAAAAAAAACGGCCGTTTTTTGGCTATAAAACGGCCATTTTTTTTCGAAAAAAAATATCGAACGATTAAAGACTACATTTTTATGTATTAAATAAGCCTGAAAAATTTCAAGAAGATCGGTTCATTAGTGTTCGAGTAATCTTGGTCACCGACTTCAGAAATGCCATTTTGAGAAAAACGCGTTTAAAGTTCCTCTTTCAACGCGGATTCTTCTCTTTCAACGCTCATATCTCAGTCAATTTTGTTCGGATCGACTTGAAATTTTCAGGACATATTCTCAGATACTTATACTTCAAAAAAATGCAATAAAAAAAATTGATTTTTTCAAAATCGCAAGTGGGGGTAACCCCTTAAGCGTCCGCGATTATTAATTGCACATCAATAATCATTGATAGCCCAAATAGCGCATCTGGAAGGATTGAGGAATTCCGTGCGAAGACATTTTATACACACGGGCGCAGGACATGGCGATGTTGGATAAATCTGGCGCGAGATTGACACATCATTCAAAAGTCGGATATTGACCGGTTCTGTAATCAATCGCAGCCACATTGAGCCGAAACAGTTTCTTAATGATGCTCGCGACCTGGTGCTTCAACATGTGCAAAATATTATCTGCAAGCACATGGCGAATTAGCGAGTGGTACGAGCAACGCGTTATGGAGCCCACTTTAAGACGGAATGATACCTTATCGCGTTCGGTATGGTAGAACAATTATAGATTCCCAAAAATCTCTGAAACGGCTCTTCAGATCCCATCGAAACTTTGCCAAACGACGTCAAATAGATAGACGAACAGCTGTCTGCCCCTCAAATTTTCTGAATTTGAGAAAAAAAATGTAGATTGGCTTATCATAAGCCAATCTAGTTTTTCCTTTCTCGTTCATTTTCCAGTCCACTCAGTCGCGCATCCAATTCAGCAATGACGTGGGAATTACGAGTCACCAATTCTTGTAGAGTTTTGACATTGGTCTCGAGTGTCTTTGCAACGTCTCTTATCGTAGCTTCAAGTCCATTAACCAACAACTGATTACTCTCATGCATTGCTTTGCGTATGTTCTTAATGATAGTTCGGGATCTTTTGTGTAAAACACTTAGAGTGATAGCGTCGTCTTCTCCTTCCGGATAAGCAATGTTACACAATCGTTTCTGCCCACGTCATAATGGCCATCTGCGGTATTTCTAAACCCAATCCCAGGTCGGCCTGGAGGACCTTGCTTACTGAAGAGTACACCCTTACGCAATTGGCGTCCAAACACATCGACGCTCATATTGAGAATGCGTAAATTCTCCGATACCGTGTTAATAAATGATTTCAGCTTCACGCAATTCCTCGATAATCGATATAATTTCATTCGCATGTGGTGAATTTCCCGCTCCTTGTAATGCCATAAGTAAGCGAAGACGATCTACTAGCTCGTTCGGATTGTCCCAATAAATATAGTGCAATTGGGTGTTTTTTCTAGATAGCTTATACTTTGGCATACCCTGGTCCACATGATGATCGACTATATTTTCGATACATGTGTTGAATTTTCGGCTGGTGTTGCGTCGTATAGTCTTACTAGGCTTATCAATTTTTGTGTGCGGATACGTTGAGATGACAATCTTTTCATAGTTTTTTAAATCGTCCGGTGTGGGAATTTCGACATTGGGCACTTTTTTAAACAGTAGCTCCGTTAATCCAACAGTTTTCGCATAACTTACATCCCCCACACGAATACATTGAAAGTCGAAAATTATCGGAGAATTGCCACTTAAATTTGTTGTTTGCGAGATTCCGTTTGGTTGATAAAAATAATTGGCGCTGCAAAGAGGACAATGATTCAAAGTAATCATCCGCATAAGATTATTAAATCAGCTCTAAAGGGTGCTCGTGCAGCTGTAAAGACACAAGGTAGTAAAGTGCGCACGCCTCGGATTCTACCTGTACCTTAAAAAATTGGTGGTTTATTACCGTTTCTCGTCAAGTTATTGGTATTCAATCACTAGGTATTTCATTATAATTATTTTCGACCTTTTTCACCGTTAATTATGCAACTAATGCCTATTGTTCAATGGGCATTGCTATGTTAGAAATATTCTTCTATCTTTACGCATTTACGATCTCTCTGGTATATGTCATTTTACATCTCTCTCGCTCGCAGCGCACTTCTCAAGTATCATTCTGCCTCATACACGGCTCACTTCTCATTATTCATTTGTTCCGTCTCTGTCACACGCAGCTCACTTCTCGAGGTCTTAGCAATAGTGGCGCCATCCCTGTTTGACCACATTTTTGTAGCCACTTCGTGGCACCGATCGGACTCCTCCCGCACTAGCCTCCATGCCTAGACATACCCGCGGTTGCGCAAATAAAAAAAGGGCAAATCGTACCTACCGACCATGCTTTTTTTCACCCCACTATTCTCCACAAACGCAAACGCCGACGCGTACTCGTCCACGTCAGAGTTGCGGCGTGCTTAGTTTTTCGGAGAAAGGGCCCTAAGGGTGGGGGGTTCGAGGCAACATAACCTCGCGAAATATCTACGAGGCGCATAAACCTCGTCCGTTGAAGTTAAAATACGCTCGTTAAACACGAACGTATGTCAGATCAAAGCAACGATTCTTGACACGAAAGAGGTAGATAAAAGTAAATTCTCCACATACTCGGCCGAAACGTTTCGTCGTTTTGTCACTCTGTCGAAATTACTGCGCGTGTGCTCAGGCCCGCGTCGAAGAATATCGGCGGCGTGTATTTCACGACAATAAGCATTAAAATCGTGACGTTTTGCCAGTTTTACGTAGCGCCAGGATGTTCCTGATTTTCTGGCTCTCGGTTTGCGCCTTGGGACATCGATACGTCGATGCCCAGGGACAGAGGGTAGCTCCGGGTGTTCCACCTCAACATTATCAACAGGTTCGTTAAACCTCGCATATCGAACGCTTTCAGGCAACAAATAAACAACGCCTGTCTCAAATTCAGCTTGGTCTGCATTAATCTCACCCAACTGCCTCATTTAGCTCGTAAATAAGCGTCATCCGAGATCGCGCAACACCACCGGTTTTGTAACATATGGTGCCATTTTTACAAGCATCCAGACTGGCTGACCAATTAACATGTCACGCTATCTGAAGAACAGTTCATGACGATGAAAAAATCGAGATTTTTAAAACGTCATTTTCATCCTTAAAGTGTTTAGAACACGTGGGTAAAAGGATATTTCCATATCAAAAGTATTTTAGAATTCACAGCCTGTTGAGTGGAACCGTCCGCCAGCTGGAAAACAGGTGGCTAAGACACTTGAAGCGTTTTTCTTAAGGGGAGATACATACCTAGGTGCCGGAAAAAAGGTCATTTTGTGATTTTTTTCAAGGAAAACTATGAAATTTCGGATTGGGGTTTTGATTATCTAAAAGTATATACATTCAAAAATATGTTGTTTTCTTTATTTAAAAATATCGAAAATATACAAGGATATTGTATGACCCTTGGAGCGTCGTAAAAAAATCTGCGTATACGGTACCCACTGGTGTTTCTTCAAAAATCATCTGAAAAAAAAAAACGAAAAAGATTATTAAGTTAAATACTATAATCTAGTACTTGTCATAGCCGATTTTGAAAATATCGATTTATGACAAAATGGCGGACGTTTGAACATAAATAGTGATTTTTAGGCCAAAAATTATTATTTTGCCTATAAAACAAAAACTAAGTAACGGAAAAAAAAATCATATGACGAGTACTAGATAATGGTGTATAGAATAACCACAAAAAACTTCAAGGCAATCAGTTAATTGGTTTCCGGGAAATTTTGGGTACCGATTTGAAAAACGTTGTTTTGAGAAAAACGCGTGTGGACATTTGGGAATGAATAAATCATGAAATTTATCAACTTACATGGAACCATCGATACCAGGCCCATAGTGTAGGTCTTCTACGGTCGACGGAATGTTCATAGCTTCTAAATGCTCGACCTCGACCATCTAGGTGTATATCTCTCCCTAAAACAGCACTTTTTGGCGCCGGGGGGCTCTACAGCTTCAACGGATGCGCCATTCACATGAATCTGTGCGCAATTGAAAAGAAATTAAGGGATTGTCACAGCGTAACAGGTCCAAAAATAGCTGATTTTCGCTTTTTCCTTTTTATGGCTAAAATACGCTAATCAGTCTGATTTCTTTGTGTCAAATCAAAGCACGCATGAAGAATGGAGAATACATCTTCTTAACGTTTGTTTTTATCTTTTTACATTTTTTTTAACGGTTGAAAATGTCTTCGAGAAAAAGGAGTCCTCACGGTGTACACGGTTGTGGCTGTAAATATTATCCCAAATGTAAATACAGTAGAACCTCGATCATCCGAACCCTCAATTATCCAAGCGATGATTTAGTTTATCCGAACGTTGGCGCGAAAGATACATTGTTGCTCGCTGCCGCTGCCGTGAGCAACAATGAGCAACCCAGCGCAACTTCTCCTTCTCAAACAGCTGCGAGACTAAGCCGCTCAAAAAAGCGTTGCACCCGTTCGTCAATTAAAAAAGGACGATTTTATAAAAAAAAAGATATAAAAAAAAGCATTCGTCTTTTTTGAGGTGTTCAAAATACATATATATTTCAACGTTAATATATATGTCAAATTTATAATATAATTTATAATATATATATATATATATATATATATATATATATATATATATATATATATGTGTGTGTGTATATGTATGTACTATTTTTATGTAAAAAGGTGTTGTTTATGATCACGTCCCAAAAAACCCACGTTTCGATAATCCGAACTTTTGATTATCCGAACTAGTCTCGGTCCCAATTGGTTCGGATAATCGAGGTTCTACTGTACCCACATTAAGTCTCGTTTAATCATTTTCAACACGTTTCTGTTTCACATGCACTGGCAAGGCGGTGGAGCGCCCTGCGCAGACCAAAACACGCAGGGCATGGCTTTATACGTTGAGCCCCATATACAAAAGTATTAGTTTTATATTTAAAAAACAAAATTCCAAAGTTCATGCAGTTTTCATGCCTCGACCGTCACCAGTTCTTAAAGGGATTTTTTAGATTGGAAAATATGTATATTGATGTATGTTTAGGACTTTTTAAAAATATATTTGTTGACTGGAAGCGATTCAAACGCGATTATCTCGAAACATAGTTTTCAAAGTCGGTGCCAGATGTATCTCGGAAACGGCTTGTCCGATTTTGTCCAAATTTGGATACAATATTCTTCGATAGTTTTTCTCGTTCGTCACGTAGGATTTTTTTGAAATTTTCATTTTCGACGGAATTGCGACTGTTTTAATTTAACATTCGTTTTTCGTTCGCAATTTCCGACGATTTTGGATTGCATAAAAAAGCAATGGTTCAATCAAATGAAAAACCCCTACGTGGCGAACGAGAAAAACTATCGAAGAATATTGTATCCAAATTTGGACAAAATCGGAGAAGCCGTTTTCGAGATACAACTGACACCGACTTTGAAAACTATGTTGCGAGATAATCGCGTTTGAATCGCTTCCAGTCAGAGAATTTATTTTAAAACATTCCTAAACGTACCTCAATGTACATATTTTCCAATAAAAAAACCCGGATCCAATCGAAACATTAGTTTTTGAGATGAAAATTCCCGAAGTTTACCTGTTTTTGTCGCCGTTTACTCAGGTACCTCCCTTTAAGGCGGGAGCCTGAATTAGAAGATCCAAAAGAGCGTTTTTTCTGGAATTTTCTTAGAAGGGAAAAAAACAACTGAGCCCAGTAAACATTGAGGTATCTTTTCATGTATATTTGAAATGGATAAAAAAATGTTTCAACATGAAACACCAAATGACTGCAGATGTATCAGCCTATTCCACGTGCGTCTTGCCACTGCAGTCCCCAATCCACAGGAAAGATGCAGCTCGTAATTCTTGACTGAAACAAAAAACCGATAAAATGTTCAATTGTCATATATTCTTCTTCTGGGTGAATTAACAAAAAGCTAAAAAAAATCGTGAAATTATAACTTTTCTCGGGTTTGAAAAAAAAATGTTTTTAAAAAAACACTTACGTGCTATAAAAATGATTTAAAAATACTTTTTCAACGACTTTTTTTATTCACTTGGAAGAGATTTCCATACAAAGAAAATAAACTTTGGTTTAATTCAACAGGTCGTTTAGATTTTTTGCCATCACGCTCGCCAATTTGGAAAAATCGTGAAAATGAAAACTGGAAAAAACGCACTTTAAAGTTTTCAATCGGAGGAAATATCAATATCGAATACCAATGGCTTCTCTGCTTTTGGCCTTGTATCTTCGAAAATATTTACAATTGGCCTCTGTAACTTTGTAAATATATTCTTTTAAGCAATCCAGATATTCCAATCGATTTAAGCAATAAAACGATTTTTCGGACCTTTTCATTCAGGCTCTGGCCTTGATATTTGATGTAATTCGAAAATGTTGTCAAACGGCAAGAAACTCGTGTCTTTCATGGCTATTATGATTATGATTGTGTTTATAAAAACAGCACAACGCAGGGCAACAGGCATACCAGCAGGTGCCCCAACAGCAGATGCACCAACAGCAAATGCCCCAACAGCAGGCCCACAATCCGCAGCACCAGCAACAATTCCAGCAACAAATGCCCGTGCAACATGTTCAGCAACAACCACCGGTCCAGCAACACGTTCCCGTACAGCAGCACCAACAAGCTGCCCCCAATCACGATCACGGACATGCGAGACATCCTCAACAATTGCTCAATACTGCCAACATGGAGCACGAGAGGGCTCACATCGCGGATCACATTTCTGTACCCGTGGACACCTCGAAGATGACCGACCAAGAATTGCAGTTTCATTATTTCAAGATGCACGACGCGGACAATAACAACAAATTGGACGGATGCGAGCTCATAAAGTCTCTCATGCACTGGCACGGTGAGAGAAAAAGAATATTTAACATTGAAGAACCATTCCGGTGGGACTGGCTTAAAATGTGCTGATTTTTATGATAAAAAAATAAAAATCGATAATCAGTTCGATGTTTTTTTTCGTCCATTCAAATTACTTATGTTGTACATAAAAATATTTTTTAGTGTCTGAGTTTTATTTTTTATATAATTTTCTTGGCCTCTTTTCTAAGAAAGGTAATTACAGGAATAATTTGAATTTTGTGACCAAGATTTAACGGCATCTTTATGAAAGTCCATGTTTTTTAATAATGCAAAAAAAAGATTTTGAAAAAAATGAACACTGGAATGTTCCAGGTAGAACGAGCGCGCGCGCTTGATTTCTATAGATTTTGTTCAAATCAAATTAACCAGACATTGACCATATCATTATGCATGTTTGAGTGAAATTTCGGAACGGTCGACTATTTAGATTGGGAGATGAGTTTAAAAATTACAACTTTTAACACTGCAGGGTCTGCATTGAAATTTAGACAGAATCATTTTCCGTAAACAATATTTGTCCCCTATAATAAGAAGACGTATGGCACATTGCATCGTTCCACGTATCCGAAGACGTAAGTTTGCGCGGCATATTTAAGGGGAGGGTAGGAGTTTCAGCGTGAATAAAAAAACACTTTTTTGCGATTTTTTTTCATCCATATGGATAGAGTAAATTTATTGAAACATTTTGTACATTGTTAAGTGTCATTTCAAGAACATTCCGTGAAATTTGTACGCGAAAATATCCACAAATAAGCCGGTGACAAAGCTTTTCCAAAAACGCCTTTGGAAAAACACGATGTGCGGTGTTCACTGTATCTCAGCTAAAAATTATCTGAAATTAAGTACCATTAAAATTTAGTCAAAGTATAATCGAATCCTCCTCCCAACGGACTTTGATAAATTTTTTTTTCATTTCAAAATTATTGGTGGTCATGTAAAGTGAAAAGTGCTATTTTTCACGAAATATTCCGCCATTTTGGGGGTGGAAAACCCCCTCAATGTAAAAAAATCTCAAACTAACCGTTGGGGGGAGGTATTTTATATGTAGAAAGTGTGTACCAAGTTTGAAATAAATTGGTCATGTAGTTTTCAAATGGCAGTGAACACGGACTTTGAAAAAGTGGTTTCGAGAAAAACGCGTTTGAAGTTTAGAGAAGTCGGAGCTACGGTGTTAGAGGAGCGGGACTAAATAGTCACTAACTTCGAGAGTTTTGCTCTGATTGACTTGAAATTTTGGGATTATATTCTTGAAATCAATTTTACAAAATGTAATTAATCAATTTTACAAAAGTGCAAACCCCTACCCTCCCCTTAAAATAATACCGCAACGCAAATTTTTTTGTAAGTGATTTTTAATCAAACGAAGTTTTTAATTAGTTATGAATTAACCAACACTTTTATTTGTTAATGAAGATAACACAATCAATATGAAATATTAATATTTATAACGAAAATATTTTTTTTTATGATAAAAGTTAGCTGTAGGGACACGATAATAATTTTTTTCTCGAAATATTGAACAATACTGTTCTGCGGTGTTGCCATATGTCTTCTTATTATAGGGGACAAATCTTTTTTACGGAGAATTATTTCGTCTTTACTGACATCTCCGCGGCGTGACGTTTAGCATCCGCAATTTTTTACCTAGAACAAAAAACAAAAATTCTCGTCAATCTACATTAGAATTTTAAAAAAATGTTTTATTCAAAAGTTGTAGGTATTTGAACTTAAGAAATTAATTTTCAGTGAAAAATTTCGTTATAACTGCTCCCAAAATAAAAAGTTTTCGATTAATCAGAAATTCCGTACGTACATCTCTGCGAAATGCAGTTAGGAACATAACTTTTAAATTTGAAGTAAATCGAGTGAAAATTGTTGAAGTTATTTGTCCCGCCAATTGGAAAAAAGCTGTTTCGAGAAGTTTCCAGTAGTCGGCCATTTTGTACATCGAAAAAAAATATATATATATCTTTTCTAACAGCTTGATATTCATACTAAATAGATGTGTAATTGATTTGATGAGCGAATCACTTTTTCATACGAAAAAAAATTGTTAAATTCGCACATGATTTTATACCCGTTACTGTGGCCTAACCCCTTAAGGTATATGCTAACCTCGGAATTTCAAAAAATCAATTTTTGCTTTATTTTATTTTCTAATTGCGTAGAGTCTCGACTTTGATTTGGTTCGAGGATTTTGTAAAAATTCAAAAAATTGACCGAGTTATGACGATTTTAGTGGAACAGGTCAGAACGTTTCTAAGGGCATTGATATGACTTTGTCCAATCAGGCTGTTTGATTGTTATACGGTGTAGGAATTGCAGATTGAAGGTACGAAAAATAATGATGATTTTGTCTCAAGCAAGTAGTCCATACACCAAGGCACTTTCTTACGATTAAATTTTTCAAACAACAATTGGGACGAAAGAATGCATGTCATAGATAGAAATTTTAAATAAAAGGTGTTTAATTTTTTGACTAGCTCTATTGGTAATAGAGATATGAGCGACGAAAATTAATCGCATCGCCGCTCACTCATCGTGTCGTCCCTTTCACTCATCGTTCCGTTTTTTTCAAAAACATCTTCCTTGCTCATATCTCCATTACTAATGAAGCTAGCGAAAAGAATGAGACATTTTTAATTGTCAATTAAAAAAGAAACATCTTTTATTTCAAACCTTTTTCTACCAAATGCACTTTTTTTTCGTCACAATCGTCATTATAACAATTAAATTGTTTATAACGAAAAAAAAAACGATTCTAGAACAAAATAAATGTTCTATTCGTATTGCCCGTACCCGAAACCATAAAGAACCACCGAAGATATTCAGCAGACCTAAACATTTATACGAAAATGGTATACGGAAAAGTGGATTTAGTACGTTTTCTTCTCTTGCGTTTATCTCGAAAGTATACTTTGCAATTTGGCGTACGTCATATCTCGAAATCTAATCGTCCGATTGACTTCAAATTTGGATTGAACATATTTTATAACATATTCAATCGACTGACCGGATGATTTTTTCATATGTTCGTCCGTTTGTTAATAATAAACGTTTAAAGACGTTATTTTTCGTCGAAAATCGACCTTTTCTTTAAAAACAGTGCTATTTATGCAATTTTTTAAATTCCGAAAATGTATCCGGTCAGTCTGTAGCTTTACCATTATACTAAAAGTATATTTATCCATTTTCGCCTTCAGATTAATCCACTTATCGGAATCATGTACGCGACCGAGCCGTGCGGAGGCTACAGCCCCGAGATTAAATAACGATGATTACGTTGTTTATATATATTTTGCGATGAAAAAAACCCTGACATGTCGAGACTATGTACTATCTGTGTGCGAAAGATCGACCTTATCATCCCGATACCTGAGACAAAACAAAATATTGAAAATCGATCCGTTTTTTTAACTTCAAGGTTATGCATACCCCTTAATGGATGGCTTTTATTTCTTTTGTCGGGACATTGTCTTCCACTTTCACAAGGCGCTCTGAATACAACGGTTTTTTTCACGCTTACAGCGGAACAAGGCCACAACGATGCCAACGCAGAAAACTCGGGCAACAAGATATTCAATGACGAGGAGCTCGTCTCTCTGATCGACCCTATACTCAACATGGACGACATGAACAAGGACGGCTTCATCGACTATCCCGAATTCATTCGGGCTCAACAGAAAGCGGCGGCTACCCGTCAATAACTGTGACAGTGCATATATCGAAATAATGGGCGAGACTATTAAAAGTGTGATGTTCATGTCGCGCGCTTTACCGAAAAAGAAAAGAAGAAAGACAAAAACGAGGTTATCGTAGTCAAGGCAGCGTTTATTTTGCTGATAACGCAAAACTATCAATCCCGTTTCCATCACTCGGTCAACATCAATGTATACACATAGGAATATTTATGTATGCTCGAGTTTTTTATGACATATTTTGTTAAATAAATTGTACAATATATATACATATATACATATATATGACGAAATCTGGTTTTCCGATATCTTGAGTCTCGAACAGAATCCTGAAAATTAAAAAAACATCGTACGTCTAAAATGTTATATACATTTTTTATCAATGGACCGATATACTCTTGAAAATGATATAGAAAAAAAGATTAAGGGATCATCACAGTGTAACGGGTCGAAAAAAAGCTGGCTTGCGCGTTTTTTTTTCACCGGTATAAAACCGCGGAGGAGTGAATTACTGAGCGTCGGCATGCGGCAATAAAATACAAGGAAGAAATTTGGAAGATGTGAGGACGAGAAGACGTTGCTCGGATTATAATATCGTGCACTTTGGGTTGGCAACGTGTCTTGACCATCAGGCAGATTGAGTTGCGAGAATTAGCAACATCGAAATAGGGTATTTGTCTGTTGTATGGAAATCACCTTAAGGCATCTGGCCACCATGTAATTTTTTTTTCTAATAAACCCTGAACTGTTAAGAACAATTTAAGCCATAGTACGTATTGAAAAACGAAAAATTGACCAAGTTACAGTTATTTTTCGGCAGGAAGGTTGAGCCGTTGCGGGCGGTCGACCGTGCGGTTCGATCCGTATTTATAACTCGCACGGTTTAGCTCACGCAGCTGACCTGCGTTATCTCGAAACTACATTTTTTGAACTGGTACTATCGAAATATCGTAAACTATCGGTCCTTTCAAATTTTTACACAATAGTTTTAGATACATTATCTAAAATGTCACGTAGGATTTTTGCGATAACTTGATTAGTTTTTGTTTCATTATTGTTTTTGCGCGAAAAATTTCGGTGAAAAATACAAATTTTTTTCTTCGGCTCACCATAATTTTTTTAATGGTCGAAAAAAAACCGCTACGCTGCATTGCAGCGACTCTACTCACGAATGAGCTGATTTTTTTTTTTCAGATGTGACATGACCGGGTAACAGCTGCGACAACGACCGCGCGTATCGTGCGGAGGGCCTCCGCGGCAATGTGCATAACGGCGCCATTTTTTAATATTTTGAACGGAAATTTATTAACGTTATTCTTAAAGCACTTTCTGCCGTTGCGTAAAAAAATAAAAATATTCCGGCCCATACTTTCGAGTTTAATTTTTTTTAAATATACTCATTTTTCGATCGGCCAAGGTGGCCAGACGCGTTAAGGCCTTAGGCCACAGTAACGGGTATAAAATCATGTGCGAATTTAACATTTTTTTCGTAAGGAAAGTGATTCACTCATAAAATGAATTACAGATCTATTTAGTATGAATATCAAGCTGTTAGAATATATATATATTTTTTTGGTGTGCAAAATTTGAAGTTGTTAACAAAATATTAAGTTATGTTTCTAATTGCATTTCGCAGAGAAGTACGTACGGAATTTCGGATTAATCGAAAACTTTTCATTTTATGAGCAGTTATAACGAAATTTTCAACTGAAAATTCATTTCTTAATTTGATATACCTACAACTTTTGAATAAAACAATATTTTTTAAATGCCGTACGTACTTCTTTAGGTATTCTAATGTAGATTGACGGGAATTTTAGTTTTTTGTTCTAGGTAACAAATTGTGGATGCTAAATGTCACACCACGGAGCGCCTAAAAAAAGATAACAAAAGAAAATAAAAGTAGTCGGCCATTTTGTACATCGAAAAAAATATATAAATATATATTTTCTAACAGGAAGCTAGCAAGGAAAAGGGCAGAGGAGCGAGGGCGAGAAGACTAGTAGCAATACGAAATAAAAATATTTTAGTGTAAAAAAGAACTGAAGAAGAGATGGGAGGTTGTAAAAAGCCGCAAGGGTATTTACGTGGAATAAATTACTACTACTATATTTTCTAACAGCTTGATATTCATACTAAATATATGTGTAATTAATTTTATGAGTGAATCACTTTTTCATACGAAAAAAAATTGTTAAATTCGCACATGATTTTATACTCGTTACTGTGGCCTAAGGCCTTAAATGGTTATTTTATATTATGCTCACAATATTTTTTTACCTTCGTGGAAGTCAGTATTTACGATATAAATCGGCAATGAAATTTAAATATTCAACCAGACCGCCAAAAAGGTCCGGTTGTCATTGCAAGTGCAGTTCTCGGCGGATTAAAAAAATCAGTTTGACCGGTCAGAAAACAAATAAGTGAGTTGTTTTTGACAAGTATTAATTATGGATTTAGATGATGGAGGTATGTAGCTTGTTTTATACTTGTACTACGGTTTGTGTATTTTGTTTTTTATGGCATAAGGGGTTACGTGGGTTTCGAAGCGAAAAAATCATATTTGATCTATGGAAAACAATATAATGTATAAATTATTTCATTCAAAATGTTAAGCACGTCAAAGAGCAACAATATTTTTATTCATTTAAAAAATTTGATAAATTCGGCCGGTGGGATTTGGTTTCCGGAGACCCCTTAAAAAGTGTCATCGTGGTGGTCAGGATAACTCATGATATGTTTATCTAAAATGAATAACGAAATTGTTTCTGTTAGTAGATAAGTATAGTATATTTCCCAGTATATTCCCAAGCTATTCCCAAGCTATTCCCAACGGGGGGAATTCCCAAAGGCTCTCTCTCCTAGACTTTAACTCCGATTGACTTAAAACTTTGGGAAAATATTCTAGACATAATTAAAATTAACCATAACTAGATAATCGAAATTAAAAAATGAATTTTTTGCAGTTTTCAATCCCACGTAACCCCTTAAATTATAAACAGTAAAGAATTACACACATTAAACTTTATAAATTAGTAACTTTCTTATATTTCCGGGCTAGTCCGAGTAAAAAAATGTAATAGAATCGTAATCAGAGATGTTGCGGAAATAGAGCGTTTTTTAAATGATTTTTTTCGTCAAATATATCTACAGTGTCAATAACGAACTTATTATCTACCATGTTTTAGAATGGCGTTCATTTTGTCCCAGATGCATCAAATCATAAAATATTCACAATAAAAGATTTGTACGACATTGTACTTCGGTGCTCTTATAAGCAAATTGACCAAAAAAAACTCGACTATTTTGAAGAGTATGTGTTCGAAGTAACGAAATGTGAAAGAAGTGTTTGTGAACATAAACTCTCTCACGCAAATCGGATTTCATACACAAATGGACTGCAGCCCACAGAAAAAGAGATCAACTCCTTTGTCCTTCAGGATCTGGAGTGACTATGATCCTATCGCCAGGCTTCAATCTATAGGATTCATTGTTTTTCAAGCTTCACTAAATATATTAATAATCGTCTCTGTAAAATTCCAGAGTCGGTTATCGACCTAATTACAGAGAAAAAATATATAAAAATTGCGTATCTTTGTGAAGGAATTCCGAGACGACATGCAAAAACCCAATTTCCGGTCGCTACAAAAGTGTGTATAATAGTGGGAATCCGTCAGATTCTTAAAAATAATCAGATTCACATACTTAACACGTGTAGTAATCCAATGCTCTTAGAAAAAATTACGCTTATTGGCCTAATTTTTATGTAATATCAAGTTTAATTTGAACTTCCGGTATTGGATTTATGACCACTTGCTACGATAAAGAGACGTGACAGCAAGTCAACAGCTGACTGTAGTCCTAACCTCATCTCACTCATTCAAATTTCCACACATATTTCATTTTTAACCGACATATTTCGCCGACACAAATTTTCCACGCTTTTTACCAATCGTGGCCCGAATACAATGCTTTATATTTCCCGAACCTGACATTGTTTTGACAGATCGACGTTGAAAAGCATGGAGGTTAAACTCGCCTGGTTGAGTCAAAAGAGACGGAGATAGAACCAATATCGCCAAATATTAAACCTAGAAATACTGCGCGAATCGTTGGAATAACTTTTTTTTCACTTTTCTTATTAAATCTGAACATTCATTCAACAGTTTACACGTGGCAAATTTCAGTTATCACAAATTATTTTTTTTGCATATGTTAAAAATATGAATTGCACATGTCTCAAGTATGATCAGTGGTATGGCTAGTGTGAAGCGATAGGATTACCTTAATAGAAGAAAACGAACGTGCATTAAACGAGGAAGGTTCTAAAGATGAATATAGCGATAATTATAGTGATGGATAAATATTGTTGTGTTAACTTTTGATAAATGTAACAGTTTATATTAATTTTTGTTTTATTTAATGTCAATTGACTTTAATGGTAATTTTGCTAAGAAAAGTTTGAAAAAAAATGTTGGCCACATTTTACTATCAAATGACCCTGTGAGACAGGAGACTTCGCGTCTCATAAGACCCCGCCTGCCCTAAGGCCTCCCAAATGTAATCTAATTTAACAACCTTTAACCCGTTTTTGTTTTAATCGAACTGGCAAGGCTGTGGCTGGCAAGGAGCAGCCATTTTGCATTTTTTTAAAATAAACAAAATTGGAATTTACTCTCCATCGATATAAGAATAAAATCTATTGAAAACCATTTCCAAAAGTATTGTGTTGTACATAATAAAAAATTCCCGAAGTTCATGAATTTTTCATGCGTCTCGACGGTAATCTCCTCTTAAGGGGGGAAGACCATTTAGAAGGTGAAAAATAGGGTTTTTTCGTGATTAATTTTTTTCATGTAACGAATACTCATGGAAATGTGTAACTCCGTGTGTTCTTTATTTGATATTTTAAGTATACAAAAATATTTTTTTATTTTTTGAAATGCAAGTTACCAATCGTGTACATCGCTGTAATTGTCGGAAACAATAAAATTAAAATGATTCTTGAAGGTGACATCCATACGCTGCCGGCGTACCAGGATTTTGGAAGTATATGCAAAATTCACGAAATGATGGCTTAGGGGGTCTTCTCACTTTGGACGCTGAAAAAGGCTATTTTCATGAATTTTTTTGATAGGTTTACATTATAGATATTGATATAAAAGTTGTTACACTTAATGAATACACTTTTGAAATACATACAATATTTTTAGAATGTATTTATGTAATTCAAACAAACTTTAAGGGGAGGGTACGGGTCTCAGCGTGAAAAAAAACATTGTTTTGCGAATTTTTTTCATCTATATGGATAGAGTAAATTTATTGAAACCTTTTGTACATTGTTAAGTGTAATTTCAACAACATTCCGTGAAATTTGTACGCGAAAATATCCACAAACAAGCCGGTGCCGCGTTTTTCTCGAAACCACTTTTTCAAAGTCCGTGTTCACTGCCATTTGGAAACTACTTGACCGATTTATTTCAAACTTGGTACACACTTTCTACATATAAAATATCTCCCCCCGCCGGTTAGTTTGAGATTTTTTTTACATTAAGGGGGTTTCCCACCCCCAAAATGGCGGAATTTTTCGTGAAAAATAGCATTTTTCACTTTACATGCCCACCAAAAATTTCGAAATGAAAAAAAAAATTATCCAAGACCGTTGGGGGAGGATTTGATGATACTTTGACGAAATTTTAATGGTACTAGATTTCAGATAATTTCTAGCTGAGATACAGTGAACACCGCAAATCGTGTTTTTCCAAAGCCGTTCTTGGAAAAGCTTTGTCACCGGCTTGTTTGTGGATATTTTTGCGTACAAATTTCAAGGAATGTTCTTTAAATGTCACTTAACAATGTACAAAAGGTTTCAATAAATTTACTCTATCCATATAGATGAAAAAAAATCGCAAAAAAAGTATTTTTTTCACGCTGGAACCCCTCCCCGCCCCTTAAACGAAATGAAATTTTACTTAAACTTAATGAAATTTTAACCACATATTCTTTACAACTATAGCTGTAGAGCATATCAAGGATTTTTTTAAATTTCGATATTTACTATTTTTTAGCAGAAACGGTGAAAAAAAACCTTTTTTTTTGTTTTTTTTTCGAGAAATGTCCATTTTCTTATTTTTGCATATATAAAAAATCGTATGATATGCGCTATAGCCATCAACATACTGAATCTAAAACCGTTTGATTTTTCTTTTTCGGATGATCCATCTCCGAGATTTCATCAACAGCGCAAACCTACAATTTTTTTGAGACATTTTTTTAACTACCATTTTCGTCTATAAAAAGTAACTCGAAGTAAAAAGATGTTAATGTATTTCGAAAGTGTATTTATTAAGTGTAAAAACTTTTATATCAATATCTATAATACAAACCTATAAAAAAAATTCATGAAAATAGCCTTTTTTAGGGCCTGAAGTGAGAAGACCCCTTAACAAAGTCAATTTGGTGATTCTTAATGAAATTTTTTCTATATTTGGGGGCAAAAGTACGTTTCATTTTTCGAATGATAATATTATTGAGGTTCACCGACAAACTGATGGTACAAGGAAGATGTGTGACAAATCTCATCAAAATCGGCGGAATAGTTTTTGCGCAATCACTCCAGCAGTTGAGAAAAATACAGTTTCGAGAAAAACACGCTCAAAGTTTCAACAAAGAAAAATTATTTTGATGTCTTACCGGCTAATGATTCGGCTTCCACGTAAAAACGATTATCCTGCTGCTGCTCTCTACGGGCTTTCCGACCCGAAATCGATGACCGGAAAGAAAAAAAAATCGATTTTTCTTTAAATATGTAAAAGGGCTTCTCCCCTTAAAGTCGCCAAGACTGCTTTCAGCGATACAAGAATCAAAAGTGATACATATTTCGCAAATGGAAAGGTTGCAAATGAGTAGTGCCAAATTGGTATATTCTTGTATAGATTTCTTTTTATTCGTAATAGTGCAACAGGCTGACGTTCAGCGATCAAACAAGTCTTATCACACACACACAAAACTTTGCATGTTTAATTTTATTAGAATATTCTTGCATTAGGTATGTTGTTTTTTTTCTTTGTCTTCTCTTCGATCACTAAAACCTCTACGTCCCAGTACATTCCATTGAAACAACGGGTGGTCGATAATACTACTACACAACTACTATTATTATAATAATGGGTAGGATCTTTTTGCACATTATTTATATTGTAACTCTTAAGATTCCGTAGGGTTCGAGTCCCTCGTAGGTCTGCCTATGTACGAACGTGTATGCTTTTTTCATGTGGAATGTGACGCAGTTTTTTCATACCCTGATTATGCCAAATTAGTTGTACTACGGTACTTCGAGATAGTAATAATAAAATATTACAATAAAGATTTATCGTTAATATTAACGCCAATTGTATATATATATATATATATATATATATATATATATTCATGTGTATATATAGTTTATATAAGAACTGCATCTTTGTAGTCAAAATATTGATCGAGCTCCGTAGGGCTCAATGAATGTTCCGATCTCTCAACGGACAATCGCATATTCCAAGGAAATAAAACAAACAAAAAATAACACGAAGGATGAATGTAGTTCATACGCGCACCATGTAAAATATGTAGTATTTCGTAATAAACTATATGAATAGCTATGTACTATGCGCATATATCAAGGCTTCGCGCGAGACATTTGCTTCTTGGTGAATGACGCCTGTAGCATTGAGACGAAAAAAAATCATTTCTTTCCCCTTCTGGTCTCGCCTTTACGATTCCTACTACGTTATTGAATATTGCACTTGAGAAGATTATACACGGATTCCGGAATTTTGTTTCAATCGACAATCGCAGCCGAATAAGTTATCGCAAACGGTTACTTTTATCGACATTAAGGGGTAACACTACTGTAAACGTCTAGAATTGAGCGATTTTTTTGTCGGGACGAAAGACAAGTATGAGGATAATAATATTCAAGGATGTTATTAGTCATATCTTCAAGTGAAGGAAAAAAATGTATGTTAAAAAATTATACAAAATGGTGACGCCGGAGCAATTCTCGTGAGGCATGTTCAATTTGGCACGCAGTATGACTGGCGGAAATTTGAAGGTGAACAAAAATTCTATTTAGGGATCATCAGTGTAAAATTTTCAACATTTATATGAAAACTCCGCACTCGAAACATTAAGGTAGAACGAGCTCTTGATTTCGATAGATTTTGTTCAAATTTGAACCAGACTTTGTTCGTATCATTATCCATGTTTGAGTGAAATTTCAGATCAGTCGGCTATTTAGATTGAGAGATAATAGGTTTTAAAACTGCAACTTTTAATACTGCAGGGTCTGCATTGAAATCTAGACAAAATAATTTACCGTAAAAAATATTTGTCCCTTATAATAAGAAGACAGGCAACACCGCAACGTTTCACGTATCCAATGACGTAAGTTTGCGCGGCATATTTAAAATAATACCGCAACACAAACTTTTATTTGGAAGTAATTTTTAATCGAACAACGTTTTTAATCAGTTATGAATTAACCAACACTTTTATTTGTTAATGAATATAACATAAACAATATTAAATATTAATATTTGTAACGCAAATATTTTTTTTATGATAAAAGTTTTCAACTTTAGAAACACGATAATAATTTTTTTTTCGAAATATTGAACAATATTGTTCTACGGTGTTGCCATATGCCCTCTTATTATAGGGGACAAATATTTTTTACGGTGAATTATTCTGTCTTTACTGAACGTTTTTAGCCAAACTCTTTGGCTCACTTTTCACTCTTTCCCTAATTAGTTTGCTATCTGAACATCATTTTTTTTCTAATTTTATAAACACAATAGAATGGTGCGACGAATTATGTGATCCGACTTTCGATCAATGCAGACCCTGCAGTGTTAAAAGTTGCAATTTTTAAACCCATTATCTCCCAATCTGCATAGTCGACTGTTTTGAAATTTCACCCAAACATGCATAATGTTATGAACAATGTCTGGTTGACAAGGGGGCATTCCCTACTCAAACCCGATTTCGCTCAAATTTATAGGACATGCAGGGCTTGGCTAAAAATGAAAGTACCCGAAGTGGGAACTCCAGATGGCCAAGCGTTTAGAAAATAAAAATGTCGACGCGGTTCTCGCACCGTATAAGCCATTTACGTTAGTATGTTTGCCAAGCAGCGGTTGGCGTAGCGGGAAGAGCTCGGACTAGTAATTCGATGGTCGTGAGTTCGACTCCCCGTGTGGAGACTTTTTTTCTATCTTTTTCTCAATTTTTCTATTATTCATTTTTCAATTAAGCAAAGAGGTGAATAATTCATTTTATTAATTTAATTATACGCAAAAGGTATATAGGACGTCATTTTTTAATGAGCGCATAATCGTAGAAAAATTGGAGTTGCTGATTGACTCGTGGGGAGGACAAACAAATCCGCAATTATACGACGAACTCTTCCAAGATGAAGAAGGATTGCCAACGTGTAGCATCAAAGTAATTCCCCCTAAATATACTCCACTGGTGCAACCCTGCGGTGTATATGTTTATCGTCAGGTTAAAAACTTTATTAAAAAAATACAAAATTCCTCTTATCTCATCGAGCAAGAGAAAGAAATAACTTCCCGAGAAGACTGCATGAAAATACATTCGATTGTTCATCATCAATTATCCGCGCCAATATTCGGTAACATGTTACGTTACGCGTGGTTCGCTTCTAAACTTTGCGATGAGAGAGAATGCTTTATGAATGTCAATCAAGTATGTTTTTCTATGGGGACGTTGAAACAACGATGTGGTTGTAAAAATGCGGCGTTTATAACGTGTGCTAGATGCAGAAATAATTATTGTTTCCCCTGTTTCTACGATAAATATCATCCCGACACATGTAAATCATCGAATGTCAACGAATAAAGTTTTGAATTTTCATGTACAAAGTCTTTTCGTACGCGCTTTAATTACAATCCCTTGTTGAAAAGTCCGAAATCCCAATTATTTTACCTTTTCTATGCCTTTTGCGTATAAATAAATAAATAAAATAAATTATTCACCTCTTTGCTTGATTGGAAAATGAATAATATAAAAATTGAGAAAATGATAGAAAAGGAAAAAAAAAGTCTCCACACGGGGAGTCGAACCCCGTGCTTGGTAAGCCAACCGCTGCTTGATAAACATGCTAACGTACATGGCTTATACGATGCGAGAGCCGCGTCAACATTTTTATTTTCCAAACGCTTGGCCATCTGGAGTTCCCACTTCGGGTACTTTCATTTCTAGCCCAGCCCTGCATGTCCTATAAATTTTAGCGAAATCGGTGATGGGGAGTAGGAATGCCCCCTTGTAAGATTTGAAAACAATGTATTTTCTGTTCTTCATAAGTGCTTTGATTTGCCATGAAAAATCAGACTAGCGTGTTTTAACCATCGAAACAAAAAATCGCGAAGCTCAGCTACTTTCGACCCGTTACACTGTGACGATCCCGTGAGCCAACACAAAAAAATCCATTTTTTGAAAATTCTACAGTGGCGTTGCCCCTTAACGTTGTTTTTTTCGTTGCTACTGTTCCTAGTGACGTACGACGGTAAAAGTAGTGTCGCGTCGATTTCGGAGATTTCAATTCGTCGGTATAAATAAACTACAATTGGACTAGATTGCGATTCCAGCTGTACAAGGGCATCCCAAGAAGCATTCAAATTTCTCACAAGGCACGCCTCCGTCTCTCCCGAACGAGTCGATGCAAAAAAATCAAACAAAAGGAAAAACAAATCTCAACGAATTGCGTTTTTACGGACGAGAAATTCGTGTCTGCGGCGCTTTTCGTCAAATATGCTCAACGAGATAAATATATATATATTATATACATGTATGTAATCATGACGCAAACATTTTTCAAACCGCACACGACGTGTTCGCCGACGTAAAAAAATCGCCCACGCGCTTCTCCCTAAGTACATTCAGACGCTGCATCGCTTTTTTTTTCCTTTCACACGCACATTGCAACAACATTATTCCCAAGGCGTTCGTTCAATCATGTTACAATAATCATAATGATAAACTTTCAAAAGTAACAAAATTATTCCAGATTCTCTCTATTCGAGGCGACGATATCTCAATAAACTTATTCTAGTTAGGTAACGTTACATGTTGGACCATTCGTAGGATTCGGAGGCGCAGCGATTCAAAAACCATCGCCTCCCCGTCACAATTAACACGAAAAGAAGAGAAAAAACGAAATTTCGAAGATCCACTAGATTAGAAAAAAAAAAGAACCCTGTGTCCAATCGCGATACGATTAATAATAACGCTTGTATAACAATCATTAAACTCTATTCGATGGTGCGATGCTCTTACACGCGAAAACAAAATAAAAATGCTTCTCAATCGGAACAATGCGATTTGATTGAGAACGAAGGAAAAAAGAAACAACAACAACAACAACAGAAATACCCACGCACACAACTCTCGGTACGGTACAAATGTCGCGGTGCACCCTGGTGGTTTCTCGTGTGAGTTTTGCTATTTAAACGAGAATAACTAGCGTAATAACCCATTAAATAAAACGAAAAGAACATCGAACGTGTCGATTAAATCCTCTGAGCACTGTGGAACAATTAATACTTAAACTTTAACGCCTTTTTTTTTTGTATTTTTCCTTTTCCTCGTGTAAATCATATACTATATGTGGAGTGTAAAGATATATCTGTATGTCTTTATATATGTGTGTGTATTTATGTTTTTATATATATATATATATTTATAGAATAATCAATGATTTGGGTAACAGTGATAGTAGTCGAGAAAATTATCATTCACGATTCAAGTGATAAAAAGAAGAAATAAGAATGATCAAATTCAATACTGTTTCTCACGGGTGATGGAATGTTTATGTGTATGTATAATAGTCTTTTTTTTTTTCATTTCGCGTATACATATCGTAAAAAGGATCCAAGAGGTCGCGTCGAGTTTCCGCTTATTATCGCGTGTGCGACCGTTTTTTTTTTTTTCATGGTCGATACAATCGGATATGAAGTATCGTTCGACGAACAACCTTCAGATATGTGAGGAACATAATTATAGTCTGCGTATTAACGTTTTTGTTTGCTTCTCCAATTATTTTTGCCCCTTCGTCTTTCTTGTTTGTTTTCTCTTTGGGGGCGGTTTTAAAGGTGCGAAGCCCTATTCTCGTTTTTTCATCCAAGTACACAGAAGTATAATTGTTTTTGGATAAAAAGCGATAATTCGCCGATTTTCTTTGGAATTTTTAGACCCTCAAGGCGGACACTACTCCAGAGGCTCTGGAATAATTTTTTAAATTTTCTTTGGACCATACATTTAGGTTTAAGTTTTAGTTGACTAAAAGGTTATATTTGAATTAGTAAACGATTTGACTCCAATTCAATGTAATGTGAAGAACGTTAGCCGTTTTTTTTTACAAAAGAGCATTTTTTAAAAATAGCGGCGTAACTTGAACAAATTATATTCGATTCTCTTCAAGGCCGGAGCAATAATTAGAAGGTCCGAAAAATCGTTTTTTTGTGCTTAAATTGATAGATAAAGTATCCAAGAATATATTTACAAAGTTACAGAGGCCAATTGTAAATATTTTCGAAGATACAAGACCAAAAGCAGAGAAGCGGTTGATATTTGATATTTTTATTTTCTCCCATTGAAAACTTTGAAGCGCGTTTTCTCCAGTTTTCATTTTCACGATTTTTCCAAATTGGCGGGCGTGATGGCAAAAAAACTAAACGACTTATTGAATCAAACCAAAGTTTATTTTCTTCACTATGAAAATCTCTTCTAAGTGAATTAAAAAAGTCGGTGAAAAAGTGTTTTTAAATCATTTTTATAGCACGTTAAAGTGTTTTTCTAACAAATTTTTTTTCAAACCTGAGAAAAGTTATAATTTCACGATTTTTTTCAGATTTTTCTTAATTCACTCAGGAGAAAAGTATATGACAATAATCTGCAGTCATTTATTGTTTAATGTTGAGACATTTTTTAAAATAAATGTTTACTGGGCTCACTAGTTTTTTTCTCTGCTAAACAAATTCCCAAAAAAACGCTTTTTTGGACCGTCTAATCCAGGCTCCGGCCTTAAACGCACACAGTATCGTCTGAAACAAAGTTTCCTTCCTGAAACAAAGAAATGCGTAAAACTTTCACAATAAAAAAAAAACTTTTCAATCTTTGCCGTTTCTATGAAAAACGAAATTTTAAAAACTCCCTACGTATCTTTCGAGCCATTGGCATGCAGATTCTATAAAATATTGGTTTTTCGCTTGAAAACTCTTACTTTTTGCAAAAGGCACGTACGCTTACATGATTCCTCCGCCAATGTGGATTTTTTAATGGTTTTATGCACTTAAAAATATTTAGAACGAAATTCTTTAAGGGCAGGTTACCGTTTATGACGATGGAAAATTCAATTTTTAACATAATTTGCATCCTTGAAGTTTTAAGAACACGTGGGTTCGTGTGTTTGGGTTGTCAGAAACAAATATTATATACGATTTTTTGTAACGTTAAACTTTAAATGCGTTTTTCTGGGAACGGCATTTTTTCGCGCGCGGGGCGCTTTACAGTTTCAACGGATGAACCTGTTCACATAAATATCTGCGCAATTGAACGGAAATTCAATTGTCGGCGCTATCAGAAGCGATTTTTTTCAAAAATTCATTTGGAAATATTTTTTTCGTCCGTCAAAGCAAAAAAAAAACGGATATAAAAATTGGTTTTTTTTTCAAACGGCTGACATTTCGTTATCCAGGCGTTCTGAAAAAAACACAACAATAAAAGGCCTCTCAAATTTAGTCTAGGTTAAGGGGTAACACCACTCTGGGATTTTGAAAGAATCGTTTTTTTATTGCTTAAACAATGCTTTAATATGATAAAAAATCGTTTTTCTCGAAACCACTTTTTTTCGATTTTAGCGAACACATTACTTCAACACGGTTGCGTGGATGAGTTTGAAATGTTGACAGGAGCTTCACAATCACCTCCTTTATAGAAGTACGTAGAGATTTTTCGATTCGATGTAAACTTTTTATTTTATAAACAATTTACTGCAAATTTTTTTACCAAAATATCGATATTTTTGTCAAAAGTGTATAAAAAGTTTTTATAAAATTTGATTAAATAACAAGTCCCTGCGTACTTCCATAGCCAACAGTATATAGATTGAATTTGTCTTTTGGTATTTTGTTCCAGATCTTATATATCACGAGGAATTTGTCCGCTACTGCAGGTGTTTTTGTTAAAAAAGATCATTCCGAGCATTTTGTATAAAAATAATAACAAAAAAAGTTCTATACTTAAATATTTGCTGAATAATCCCTCGAAAAAAAATTCCCATTCCTTTTATTATGCTCCCAAAAAAAAATCGTCAAAGTTAGGCCTTCTTTCCGGTCGTCAGAGTGGTGTTACCCCTTAATAATCTTAACCCGTGTTTGTTTCATCTTGCATTTTATTTTTATAAACAAAATTAGAATTTATTCTCCATTAATAGAAGAATAAAATACGTTAAAACCCATTTCCAAAAGTATTTATTTTAGATAAAAAAAAATTCCTGAAGTTCGTGCATTTTTCATGGTATTCAACTTTGCATCGTTGAGATGCAACGAAATTACATTTTTTTTCGTACTGGACAATTTTTGTCGACGACATTAAAGCTACAAAAATCATTGAAACATTTTGAACGTCCTTTTTAGGGATCCAATACCTAAAGGAGAAAAAGAGTTTAGATGGTTAAAAAAATAACGAAAAAAAAAAATACAGGAGAATTTTCGTTGCATTCCAACGTTGCAAACTTCAGCACTATCATTTTTCATGCCTCTCGACGATAACCTGCTCTTAAGGTAGAGCTCTTGATTTCTATATGTTTTGTTCAAATTTTAACCAGACATTGTTCGTATCATTATCCGTGTTTGAGTGAAATTTCAGAACAGTCGACTATTTAAATTGGGAAATAATGAATTTTATAATCGCAACTTTTAACACAGCAACACTCTGAATTGAAATTCAGACAGAATAATTTTCCGTACAATTATTTGTCCCCTAAAATACGAAGACATATGGCAACACCGCATCATTTCAATGACGTAAGTTTGCGCGGCATATTTAAAATCATGCACCAACACAAATTTTTATTTGGAAGTAATTTTTCATCGAACAAAGTTTTTAATTCGTTATGAATTAACCAACACTTTTATTTGTTAATAAAGATAACATAAACAATATAAAATATTAATATTTATAACGTAAATATTTTTTTATGATAAAAGTTTTTAACTTCAGGAACACGATAATTATTTTTTTTCTCGAAATATTGAACAATATTGTTCTGCGGTGTTGCCATATGACTTCTTATTATAGGGAACAAATATTTTTTTACGGAGAATTATTCTGTCTTTACTGAACGTTTTTAGCAAAACTGAATAGTAAAGGCAATCCAAACTTTTTTCACTCTTTTCCTAATTGGTTTGCAATCCAAACATAATTTTTTTTTTCTAAATTTATAATCACAATAGTACGACGAATTATGTGACCTGGATTTCGGTAAATGCAGACCCTGCAGTGTTAAAAGTTGCAATTTAAAAACCCATTATCCCCCAATGAAAATCTATATAGAATCAAGAGCGCGAGCTCGTTCTACCTAAATGATTGATCAAAACATTTCTAAGCACAAAAAATGCTTAGTCCCTTTTCTCTGGCCTCTGGAATAGCGAGCCCTTAAACAAATATTTATCACAAACGAAGCGAAGTTTCTCACTCCCCACTCCCACCAAATCGATAATCATTGAGACGGAATGTTCAAAGTTTCAGCCTTCCATAAATTTGTATCTTCTCCGAACGGTCATTAAGGCAAGTCTTGCGTGAAAAATCACGACGAGGCAATGGTACAGCAAATTTATAGGGCGTTTCAACTATTATGTCGCGATGCTTCGCCATCGCTCTACTTCCTTTTCTACCCTCTGTACATTTATCATTGTGTGAATGTGTGTGTGTATATATATATATATATATTCGTGTTTTTTTTTAAATATAGATTTATAAATTCTCTATTTTTTCATTTTAGGCACATAGAACACGCGACAATTCGATAGTTTGCACACCGTACCCGCTTCCCAGTCCCGTTGCAGCATATATTTTTCCTTCATCCACTCGTCATCATTCACTATACAAGCGAAAAAAAATATTCATTTTTTCCCTTGAACTCTCGCGAACCAACACGAATGATCGATCAAAAAATTCGAAGCATCGCCGGCTCTTCCGGACCTTCCGAAATCTTCGATTTTTGGGGCAGGCTGATGAGACGAGGAAAATTCCTCGGAACAAAAAACACAGAAAGGAAAAAAAAGAAAAGCTGAGACTCATCGTGGCTCTCTGGCTCTCCTCGTTTATGAACTTTGTACTCTTTTTGATACTAGTCTTATTCTCCATTTATGTGTGAATATAATTTGCATCTTTTTTTTTCCCTTGTCGAGAAACGTTTTTGGACTTCAAGGAGATTCGTCTTTGATTATAAATATTCGATTGGACCATTTGAGTAATTTGCAAAAGAAAACAAAAACGATCTTCCCTTTCTTCATCGCTTTATGAATGGCTTTTGGGTACTTTAGCGTGTAAAAGTTTGTAAAATAACGCGATGTACGAGAAAATATCGTCATTGGGAGGGGGGACGTTTCAAGTTGAAAAGGCACTCAGGTGCGTTCTAATTGTAAAATATTTATCGAAATAAGAAGGCTGGAATGAAAAGTAAAACGTTCCGAAACGCGATTTCGCGTGCGTTTCACCAAATAGAGCGTTAAATGTTTTTCGAGAGATAAAATCTAATATATATATATATATATCTGTATATTTCTCCCTGCGGATAATAAAACCCTCGCAACGTACTTATTGCCTATTCCCAAATGCCCCTTTGGATATTTCGTTAATAAATAAATATATATATATATATATATATATATATATATATATATATATATATATATATATATATATATATATATATATATATATTTATATTTATATCTATATATGTATATCGATTCACGCGTAATTTGTGTATGTTTGGTGTGTGTGTATATATAATTATGTATATATTTGTCGGATAAATGATATCCCCGTGTATGTTTTTCCTGCGATATATAAATAAGACTTTTGTTTTTTGTTTAGCGAACCGCGCCACTTTGTGGACGAGCTCGTTAAATTATTCGCATTTTTTACAAATATCGAAGGACGAAATTACTGCCGTCCGGAGCAGAATTTTCGTCGTCTTTGCTCCCACACGCCGTCGATTAATTTTAAGTAATATAAGCGGCGCTGCTTACGCGCTTGCGTAGCGTATCCTCTTGCTCTCTCCTCGCAACATCTTTGGCAGCGAAACACTGACGATCGAGCTGACGATTGTCATTTTCCAGGGTGTGTGTAAGATTGCGTTTTTTTATTTATTGAGCAGCGACTCTACTCGTCTTTGTCGGTCGCGTTCTTGCTCGGCTTCGCGCGGGCACTGTCCTCCAAACTGATCGCGACGTCCTGCGGAAAAATGAAATTTTGTTTTTATAACGGTCTGCGAGATTTTTGCTGGGCGCAATCGCGAAAAATCGTCCGGAATAATCGACGAAGATTCAGCGCTCGAATAAACAAATGGCCACGTGTTGGGATAAATGCGGTAAAACGAGTGGCGGAAAGCAATGGGGTTGGTAGGCATTATTGACGCGGAAAGTCCATGACTTTTTCAGGTTTTCCACGCTGGTTTTGCAAATGTTTCACGGAGGTTGGAGTTAAGGAGAGATATACACCTAGATGGTCGAGATCGAGGATTCAGAAGCTATGGACATTCCGTCGACCGTAGAAGACCTACACTATGGGCCTGGTATCGATGATTCCATGTAAGTTGACAAATTTCATGATTTATTCATTCCCAAATATTCAAGCGCGCTTTTCTCAAAACCACGTTTTTCAAATCGGCACCCAACATTTCTCGAAAACCAATGAACCGATTGCCTTGAGGTTTTTCGTGGTTATTCTATACACCATTATCTAGTACTTGTCATAGGATTTTTTTTCCCGTTACTTAGTTTTTGTTTTATAGGCAAAATAACAACTAATTTTTGGCCCAAAAATCACTGCTTATGTTCAAACGTCCGCCATTTTGTCATAAATCCATATTTTCAAAATCGGCTATGACAAGTACTAGATTATAGTATCTAATTTAATCATCTTTTTGGTTTTTTTTTTCGGATGATTTTTGAAGTAACGCCAGTGGGTACCGTATACGCAGATTTTTTTACGACGCTCTAAGGATCATACAATATCGTTTTATATGTTTGATATTTTTAAATGAAGAAAATTAAACATATTTATGAATGTATATACTTTTAGATAATTAAAACCCCAATCCGAAATTTCAAATCGTTTTCCTTGAAAAAATTCACAAAAATGACCTTTTTTCCGGCTCCTAGGTGTATATCTCCCCTTAAATGGGATCATTAGTGTAAAGTTTTCAAAAAATCGATTTTTTTGCATTATCCGATGATATTGACGGTTATAAGCATGGACCTGGCACCGCCGATCGATCGTAAGTAGACAATTTATATAAAAATTCGGCTCTACCGCTCTACTGCTGAAAAAGAACTGCTAAAATTCTACTGCTAAACGAGCTCTACTGCTAAAACTGTACAGCTAAAAGTGTACTGCTAAAATTGTACTGCTAAAAGCTCTAGTGCTTAAACTGGACTGCTAAATAGACTCTAGTGCTAAAAGCAGCACTGCTAAAGAGTCTCAACTGCTATAACGCAAAAGGGTATGTTTTTGAAACATTTTATTGGAAATCATTGAAGCGCAAACTAACCCAAACAAACTTTGGCGGTAGATATTTCTAACTTTTGACGTTCCTGACGTCACATGAGTACAAATGAGGTATCTACGGACGCATCCCGCCGAGTGCAGCACAATAGCGCCGATAGCAAGGTAAGTTTTCTAAGAAAAATCCCAAAAAATCGTCAAAAAACCGCAAAAAGTACAGTATAACCTCCATATATGCGCCCTCTGTCAGAAGCTCGTTTTAGCAGTAGAGCCCATTTAGCAGTACAGCTCTTAGCAGTGGAGCCTTTTAGCTGTACAGTTTTAGCCGTAGAGCCATCAGCAGTGCTTTTTTAGCAGCAGAGCCTGACCGAAGAAAATTCTGCACTCGAAACGTTGAACGCGTTTTTCCCGAAGTCTCGTTTTTCAAAACGGTGTGCACTCTCAAAGGAAGAGTTTTCAAGCTATCCGTCTCAAATTTTGACACAACATTCTTCACGCAATTCTTTATCTTGCTATGGAAGTTTTTTTTAATCTTCATATTTTTTTTAACAGAAAACTGTCGAAAAAATTCGATACTTTTTTCAAAACGCCGCCATTTTGTCAATTTTGATTTTTAAGAAACCTCCATAACAAGATAGCGATTTTCATGCTGATTGATAATCTTTTTACAAATCTGTTTCAGATAATATTTTACGGCCACAACCGTGTGACGACTCCTTTTTTTTCGAAGACATCTTAAACCGTTAAAAAAAATGTAATTTTTTTTTAACGTATAAAAATTGGTTTCCTGTTCTTCGTGAGTGCTTTGATTTGACATAAAAAATCAGACTGATAGGCGTATATTTGAATAGCGAATTTGTAATGTTGGGGTAAAAATTGTCGAGAAAATGGTGCAAAATATGAAAATTTGATTACAAAGCCTACGTAATTTTTAAGTGTATACTTTTCAATATTTTTATAGGTATATCCAATAATGTTATAGTGAGAAACCTCCGAAAATTTCAGCCAGATCGATCAATAACTTTTTGAGCAATGACATGAGCAGTTTATCAAAAGACGCCTAAAGAAATACCTTGCAACGTCGCCATTTAGTTTTGTTAAAAAAGAAAAAAAAATGTTACACTTGACAGTTGAAATAAGATAATGTCAAAATTTCTAATTGAAGCGATTGTTTTAACACCTTTAAAAAAATTCATGAAAAATGACTTATTTTGAGGCGTCTGAAGGGATTTCCTCCCTTACGATCGAATATATGAAAATGTTAAATATTAGAATAAAAAAACGTTAACTAATAAAAAAAAATGAAGCAATTTTGAAACTCTAATTTGACAAATAATTAAAACAGCAAAGCAAAGAAAAAAAACATTAGGGAGGTACGAATAGTTCTCCAGGTTCAACAAAGAGACTAAATTAGTGTTACCCACAGTTGTTCTGAATTATATTCACTTATGTTGAATATTCGTATTGTCGATTCTAATGTCCCAAATTTGCGGTAAATGTTTAATTTATTGCATAATTACTAATAAAAACTGAATAATTATATCCTACATAACTCCGAAGTACTATTGACATATTGACATATTGTCATATTGACAAAAACAATTTTACCATAAAAACGGACTGGACAACGTTGCATCAAATCTGTCGGAATCTCATTTAAGGAGTGAAATGTAGTCAGAATTTTCAAAAAATCGATTTTTTATTACACTTTCTTGAAGTATGATGTTTCGAAGATATACCCTGAAAATTTCAAGTCAATCGATGAATAGAATACTTTCGTTTTAAAATTGCCCAAAATGTTTTCAAAAAATAATTCATCCCGAAAAACTTTAATTTTTTGAAGAATTGTTTCAACAATTGGCTATAAACAATTGAATGCTCGACTTTTCGGCAAAAAATTGTTATATTCGGATTCAGCGGATCAAAATACATAAAAAAAGTTTAGCTTCATCCATCGAGCTCAAAATTTTACGAACATATAATACCGTATCCACATGGAAAAACTTTAAACGCGTTTTTCTCGAAACTATGTTTTTCAAGTGGGTGACCACTATAATTAAAAAACCACTCGATGGATTTTGATGAAATTCAGTGTGCTTATTGATAGCATTAAAAACTAGTCCTTAATCGAAGGATTTTCATTTTTGTTGAAAATTTATATTATTTTTTAACAATAAACGAGCGATTTTTTTGTTGAAAATCGAAAGTTATCTGTCGAAAGCCGCCATTTTGTTAATTAAAAAAAAGCTTCGATTAACGACTAGATTTATTATTAAACTGTTTTTTTTTTGGTTTTTTGATCTCAGATGATCCAGTAAAATTTTATGATGGTCACCGCAAAGCACTACATGCCGAAGGGGTCCGACAAAGATGGCGATATTTTTATAAATAATCAACATTTTGGTTTGAAAATTTGTACAAGTCAAGTTGAAATATAACATAAAAAGTCTGTGTAACCACTTTTGTAAAACAAACTTAATTACTATTAAAAAAAGTTATTGAAAATGCTCGTTTTTCACGCCTCTGACTGCATCTCACCCCTAAAATAATCCTGAATTACTTTAGCGAAATTAATAATATGAGTAAAATTGTAATTGAATATGTTATTGATACGCGATCAATTTTAAAACTCAATAAATAAAATAATGGAATTTTGAACAAACACCTGGCAACGTCGCGTTTGCGATGCTCAAAGTTGGCACCTGGGACTCATTGATGTGAAAGGTTAGGTTATGATGCAGAGTTAGGTTATGCTTGCCAAACGCGTCAGCTGTTACGCCCGACGGTGCCAAGTGTGTGGGTTTTATTTCGTCATTCTGATCATGTTCAACCGGAAATTAAATTCTTTTTATAATGTAGTGCTTGAACTACACGGTGAAGTTCGAATTTTCGCTTTTTTACTAAATCTATTACGTCTAATTGATCAAATTTCGGTATTCCAACGACATCAGTTGGATACGTGACCAGCAAAACCGTGATCAGCGTACTTCCGGTCGACCGTCTTCATAAGACGACGTGCTTCATTATCTCAAAGCGCTCGACTTTGCATTTTTATTACAAAAAAACTGAACGGTCAATATGGCTCAAATTTTGCCAAAGAGTGCACAACGTGTTCGTCAACATCATAATAAAAATTCTAGTAGGAAAGTTGGATTTTTCTCAATGATCGTACCTCCTTAAAAGTTAATATAGAACCTGTTCTTTATTACAAACAGAATTTTTTATGTCAGTGTCAATAAATAAAAATAAATATCAACACTTATCCGCAATAATAATCGTGTAGGTGCGAATCGACAAATCGAATGCCAATGTATAGAGGTTCAAATCAGTGTCGAAATTTTCGTTTGGCACTGACATACCTTTTCTTGTATATAATGTAGAATAATAAAAATATTAAAAATACAACAAAAATATTTATTTTTATGCTTTTCAGATTTTTCTTCAAGTCTTTTTCATTTTTCGTAATTCTTGCAAAAGGAATTTTTGGAAACGTTATTCCAGGACGAAATAAACTCCCTGAGTTTTCCCGATTTTCCCTGTTTTCCATATGCGTAACAGCCGTGAGTTCGACGATAGGCAAAAAAGAGTTTGTTATACCTGAACAGCAATCTGCAGAGGGGTAGGCTCTCCGGGCAAACAATCCGTTCGAACTATACTAGCTGGCAACAATCGAGGACACGGTTTGCCTGTGAAGAGCATGAAGAGGGCGTGAACCGTTCGCCTCTGGGTGAGCTCGGTGTGACGATGCTGATAGCCCGTGAGGTGTCTACGATGTCGTGCAGCGGTGGGAAACCATCTCTCGCAGAGAGTACAGTATCGCCTGTGCCTTATCGTCGCCTGAAATCCCAATAAACCACAAATGTGTGCCTTTTTTTAAGGAGGTATAGAAGATACAATGTCAGACAAAAGGAGCCGGAATTATAAATTCTCAAATTTTCGTCCCAGACGAAAATCAGTCTCAAGTGGTAAATAGACATATTTAATAGCATATTTTTTAACGATTATTTAGGCATTAGGCGATTAGGATCAAAAAATCGTCAGATAATTGTTAATAACAAATGAGCTATGCAATATAAAAAAAAATCCTACGTACTTCCATAGACAATGTATTTTTCAAGATATATGCAACATTTCAAGTGAATCGGTTGAAAATTGTCTGAGTTATGTTTCCGGCCAACTTTAAAAATGCAGTTTTGAGATAAACGCTGCACAGCCGCCATTGTGAAATTAATCACTTCAAAAAAAAAATTGTATACAGTCACTGATATGTATGATAAACACCCTTTTTTGTAATGTCGATTTATTTTGTAGTTTTTCTGAAAAAAAAATCTCCAAAGCCTATTTTTTCGGCCTCTAGAGTGACCTAAGGCCTTAAGTCGATAATCGACCCTGAAATTTTACCGAGACGATTATTAATATACAATAGGCAAAAGAATTAAAGGATATTGAAAAAGTCCGCCAATTTTAGGGTCATTTTCGAATAGCTGTAACGCCTCGAAAAACGGTCGATTTAGCCTTTAATCAATTTTTGGCAAAAACCACAATTTCGATCATTCGGAACACAATGAAAAAAGAATCGCAGGGGTTTAAACTTTTGAGGGCTTTTTTTAGGATACTTTGAGGTCATAAAAAAAACCGATTTTTTTTTATCTATTCGATATTGGCAAAATAATCCTTAGTTAAAAGAATATTCGTAAATATGTCATTTTTCACGTTTTTTTAAATCCATTTTCCCGCATAAAAAAAAATCTTGATAAAAAAATGATTAAAGCATCTTATAGAGAACACTTCAAAGTTTCCAAACCCGTCTGGTTTTTTTCTGTGCGACCATCAGTCAGAGTAATCAGTTATCAAAGTCAAAAGTGTCATTTTTGCTTTGAACATCGATAACTCAGCGAGAAAAAATCGTACAGAGCTCTCCCACCGCTCAAATTAAAGGGGAAGAATCCAGCTAGACGATCCTTTTAATCCGATCATACGAAAAAATTTATTAAAGTCCGTGCAGACTGTGAAAGATGAGCAAAAATTTTGAATTTTTTTTACTTTGTTTTTTTGATGGCTACTAAAAATTGGCTGATGCGAAACATGTTTGAGCTCAAGATCTCAAAACTAGAGATTCACACCTTCAATTTGCTTTTTTTATTTTGCTGTACGAACATTTTTCAAGGAGTTACAGCTATTTGAAAATGACCCTAAAATTGGCGGACTTTTTCAATATCCTTTAATTCTTTTGCCTAGTGTATTTAGTGAAGCTAAAAAAACTTATGAAAATCCCATGGATTGAAGCCTGGCGATGGGATTACCTTAAGGGGAGGTACCTGAGTAAACGGCGAGAAAAACGGATAAACTTCGGGAATTTTTATCTCAAAAACTAATGTTTCGATTGGATCCGGGTTATTTTTATTGGAAAATATGTACATTGAGGTATGTTTAGGAATTTTTTGAAAATAAATTCGTTGACTGAAAGCGATTCAAGCGCGATTATCTCGAAACATGGTTTTCAAAGTCGGTGCCAGATGTATCTCGAAAACGGCTTGTCCGATTTTGTCCAAATTTGGATACAATATTCTTCGATAGTTTTTCTCGTTCGCCACATAGGATTTTTTTGAAATTTTCATTTTTGACGGAATTGCGACCGTTCAATTTAACATTCGTTTTTCGTTCGCAATTTCCGACGATTTTGGATCGCATACACATTGCATAAAAAAGCAATGGTTCAATCAAATGAAAAACCCCGACGTGGCGAACGAGAAAAACTATCGAAGAATATTGTATCCAAATTTGGACAAAATCGGGCAAGCCGTTTTCGAGATACATCTGGCACCGACTTTAAAATAGTATATTACGATACGTGTGACTAAAGTAGTCTATTATTGCACGGCGTGAAGTTAAACGCCGTGCATTGATAGACAACTTTAGTCACGAGTATCGTATACTATTTTATAGCACATGTGACATAAACCCGCCCCGGACGCGGGTTGGGCGGGGAGGGGGGGGGGGGGGGGGGGGGGGTGCGCCCCCCGAGGGATGAAATATTATTTTTAAAGTTACGTTAAACTATCATATAATCTCAACGTTAACCGCAAGTCAAGCACGGAAGAAAAAAAATTGAAAAACTGTCACATCAGAATAATAATTTCGATAATCCATGTACGTTCATTAAATAATGTATACAAAAGTAGGTGAAACAAGGAGAATAACTTTAATTTTTTCAACTTATGTAATTAAAACACCTATTTAACAAACTGTAACAATTTTTTTTAACCGCTTTTGTTGGTTTGCACCGTCTTATTTTTAGTCGTACATGTTCGTGTGACATTGCACTTATTGAATGTTAGATTGCCGCTAGGGCCGTAATTTCCGTACAACAAACTATGGGTCAGCGTTTCGTCTTGATTACGCTGTAATTTTTTCTACAACATGAAAGTGTTTTCAGGCGAATCGCTAATCTATCCCTGTCTCGTCATTTGTTCGTGATGAATTTTCAAGCTTCAAATGACATTTAAAAGTATTTTCTTTTGTTTTTTATGCATCTGTGAAGTTAGGCGATCGATTTTCGTACGGTGTAAAAAAGGGCTACTTAGGTCACGGAAAAGCGTGCGTAAAGTGCGGGTTTAGGTCACACTGTGCTCTAAAATGTTTCGAGATAATCGCGTTTGAATCGCTTCCAGTCAACGAATTTATTTCAAAAAATTCCTAAACATACCTCAATGTACATATTTTCCAATAAAAAAAAACGGATCCGATCGAAACATTAGTTTCTGAGATAAAAATTCCCGAAGTTTACCTGTTTTTCTCGCCGTTTACTCAGGTACCTCCCCTCAAGACCCGAAGCCGCATCCTTCACGGAGAGTGCACTCTTTCAATGCGCGAAACAATTCTATAATTTTTGAATATGCACGAACTGCTACCTTCTCGTGATAAGCCAATTGCGACACAATATTGGCAAAAGTAACAGCCTCGTTGTCTCGTTGTTTCTCGATACCGCCGAGCTTTTCCGAGTCAACGTTGTCCTCGATTTTCTTCGGTGTTAGAACGGTAATGAGTGATTCCTCCTGTTTCGTAATAACGGGTGGCGACCGCGAGGTATCGCGATCGGACTCGCGTTGTTGAGCCAGTTCGAAGTTCAGATCGACCTGTGGTTCCAAAATGGGCATTTTAGCAGGACTGGGAGATTTCCTCTTGTCATCATTGCCAGCAACGGTTGTCGCGTTGTTGGTGGATGTGCTGCTAGCGCCGCAGTTCCCCCCATTAGGCTCCTTCGATCGAGATATCTTTGGTATTTTGTAGGATTTTACATTATTGTCGACCCCATCGCAAGGCTCAGTCTTCCTCGATGTCGTTGTCTCTTCCTTCTCCGTCTTATTCTCCACCGAATTGGCACTCTTTTTCCGCACCGAGGCGATGCCCTTGGTCCTCGAATTCTCTCCAGGAGTCTCATCGTCCAATTTGTTCGTTTTATTGGTTGCGTCTCGACTGGTGGAGGAGCTCGAGCGTTTCAAGGACTTCACGACGCTCGATACTTCGCTCGAACGCGCGCGACCTCTGGAAGTCCCCGAGAGCCGCTTCGGCGTTTTTTCTTCCCTCGTTTCTTTCCCCGCCTCGGCCGAGGCAAACGGGAGTACTGGACAAATTCGGTCTTCCCGTGGTCCCGGCAATTTCTCCCTCGACGATTCCTCCCTGTTTCCTTGGAAGCCCCTAATTTGTCCATTCTCCGTGTTCCGATCGTTGGCCGAATCCTCGGACACGATGTAATCGCAAGAGCCTTGTTTCTTCTCCGCCGCTGTCTTCGGCCTCGGCTTCGTACGCCTGGCAACGAGGCTCTTGGACTTCGTCATCAGGCAACGTTTGAGCGTCTCTTTGGCGGCTAGTACTTCCTTAACGAGGGAATCCGAGCAGCACACGTTTCTCGTATCGACGATCAACTCTGCGCCACTTTCCTCAGAGGCCTTCTTCCGGTCCGCGTGTGCGTATTCTTCGCATCCGAGATCCGTCGCGGCGCCCTCCTCGTAATTCTCGCGAACCGAGCACGCGGCAACCTCCAACGAATCGACCGAATTGTCGACGATCTCCAGCTCGAGCTCGAATTGCGTCGGTATCGCGTCCTCCGAGTATAATTTGCCCATATCACCGTTCGCCGTGAAATATTGATTGTTCGTATCCAACTGACTGTTTTCCAGCGACGCGGGCAATAATTCGATCGTCGTTTGGCTCTCGTCCGACGAGTCGAGCTTTATCACGGAATTATTCTCGTCCGGGTTCTCCTGTGATTTTTTCAACGATCCCTTTCCACCTGTTTTCTCCGCCGCTTTGTCGCCCAACTTGTCGCTCCTCGCGGTCTTCGGGGTGAACGAAAAATGCTCGTTTTTCGCGTGATCGGTAAATTCGATGTTTTCGGACTCGAAGCTCTTTCGCCGATTGGTGCAAGTTGGTAAGCTGGATTCACTGAGATCGCAATCGGACCTGCGCCTCATTTTACCCTCGTACATTTTCTCTCGAATATCCACAGCGTCCGATGAGCTGCGATTACAGCGATTTTTCCGCGGCGTTGACTTGCTGATCGTTTCTTTGTCACCCTGGTTCAACGTCGATTCGAGTACCTTAAGGGCGACTTGGCCGTTTCCGGGCTCCTTCGCCATGCAGTCCAAAACCCAGAAGCGACGGAGTTTCACTTCCGGTTGCCACTTGGAATCCTTGATGATGGCGTCCCGGTCGCTCTTGCTAAGCTCGCACTTGAACTCGGCGCTCGGGGATGTTCGTTTTATGATGACCTTCGGGACTTTCTCGGCGAGGCTCGAGTCGTTGTTGCTCTCGTTGCTGTCCAATGACGTTCTTCTCTTCTCGTGGCTTCGCGACTCTTCTTTCTTCGTCAACGGCTTAGCGCTCCCCTTTCGCTTTTTCGACCCAACTTCCCCGGGGCTCTCCGAGCGTGGCTTCTTCGCCGTATTCGACGATTGACTCTGCTTTTTTATCGTCAGTTTTGGTATTTTCTCCTTTTTCGCCTCTTCGGACAATTTTTCCCTGCTCCTGCTTCGATTACGATGATGATGATGGTGACTTCTCGACGATCCTTTATCCCTGCTTACGCTTCGGTTGCGACGATGGTGACCTCTCGAGGTGGACTTATCCACCAGCGTGAATTTGTACGAACCGGAACTGTTGTCCGTATTTTCGTGCGAATCTCGGGCTTCTTTCTCCGGCGACTGTCGCGACAATTTCCCGAGTAGCGGCAATTTTTCGTTGGCACTTGGCGAACGACTGTTGGACGATTTGCTCACTTTTTTGCTCTTGATCTTCTTGTCGTCGGGTTTCGAGGATTTCGAAGTATCGACGATCATTCTGGGCAGATGATCGTCGAGTTTTATCTTCATTTTGGGAATTTTCGTCTCGGTCGTGGCGGGCTTTTTCTCCACATCCGGGACGACTTTAGGGCTCGTGTCCTCGAGATTCTCGATGTCCTCGACGGTGGTCGGGGTACCGGGACGAGATCTTATGTTTCTTATGATCATCTTGGGTATCTTCGGATGTGACGCGTTTCTTCGTACCTTCTCATCGAGGACGCCTGAATCGGGCTGCTCGTCGATCGATTTCTCGACGGTTTCGTTCGTCGCTTGTACGGCGCACTCGTTCTCGTGGGTTAGATCCGGAGGACTCTTGGACTCGTTGATCAGACTCGAGTCGCTCTGTATCTGTCCGGAGAAGCTCAAAATTGGAGCTTTACGAGAATCCTTGCTGTGCCCCGAGTCGCTGCTCCTTCTCGAGCAATCGATGCTCGGGTCCAGGGCGTTCTCGTCTAGCCTCGACAGGAAGTAAGTCCCTCGACTCGAGAACGCGGAATTTTCGTCATTCGCACGTCCGTAAACGTCGCTGAAATCCATCGATTCGCTCGCGAACCTCGTCGACGTGTCCTCCAACTGGGGCGCCGTGATCCTCGTGGATGACGCGCTCTCCGGAAGTTTCGCGCTCGTCGAAAAACTCGTGCAGTCCATCGTACAGTCGGTGCAGGATCGAGAAAACATTTCGTCGATGTGAATTTCCTCGGAAACTTTGTTCTCCTCGATCGTTGCCGCAATCGATTCCTCGCAGTCCCGGCGATCCGATATCTTGGGAATTTCGAACGACAATCCCGCGAATTCACCACCGTCGTTCGAGACGCATCGTCGAAACGACAACGCCGACGATTCGTTGAAGATCCTCGCGGCTCTCTTGTCGCGTTCCTTCTTTTTCCTGCATCTCGTCTTCGCCTCGTCAAGGTCACAGGCCGGGACGGCGAGATCGAGACGCTCGACGATCTCGCTGTCGTCGATCCGGACGTGAAACTTCTCGGGGATGTTCTCCGCGGGCAACGCGGGCTCGGCAATATTTATCGCCTCGGCGGCCTCGTCTTTCTCCAACGTCCGGTACGATTTTGCCTCGGGGTTTTGCCTCGCGTGTACGTTCTCGCTCGCGACGTATCTCGCCTCGTCTTTGCCGTCCTGAGACACGGAGAATATCGTTTTGGCGCTTTCGACTCTGTCGACGAATGAATTCTTCCACTTTTGTAACTTTCTCGATTCTTTGCTCGCCTCGACGTAAGTCGTCGAGGACTCGAGGCCGCTGTCGGACAGGGCCGTCTGACACTCGAGGTCCCATATTTGCGGGCGCTTCTCGACGAGCCTCGTCGACGGACTGGCCATTATCGTTGGCCTCGGAGCTGCCAAGTTGTCGCGAAAGAATCTCAACGTCGCCACGGGACTTTCGATCTTTTCGGCGATTGGACTTTTCGGCGTTCTCGATATTTCGAACTCGTGACCTTGGAATATTTTCTCCACGATGGGCACGCGATCCTCGATGGAACGTTTGTTCGGGCTCTTGGTCGATATCGTCGTCTCGTCGCACGTCAAGCATGCCGAGTCGGCCATTTTCGTGTCCAGTCGCTCGTCGCTGGTGGATCTTGGGTCTGGAACCGGAAGTTCCGGTTCCCGATGCTCCGAGTGACATTTCTCGATGGTTTTGTCGAGCCTGCGAGGCTTGCTCGTGTCCTCTTTCGCTCTGTTCTCGTTGCGAAAATTCGCCGTTTCCGCCGAAGCGTTGGGACGATTCTCGTACTTTTTCGATCGAACTTCCGGTCTCTCGTTGGCGTCGTCGAAAAAATCGCGTCTCAGCTTCGACGTTCTCCTCGATTTCGGATAATCGCGCGATTTCTTATCCTCCACTTTTCTGCCGGACGTCTTGAAGAGATTTTTCCGCGAGGTCGCGTCGCGATAGGAATTTCGCGGATGATGGGCCTTTCTCACGGCGGGCGAATGCTTCGCTCGTTGTCTCGCTTCGATAATCAATGCTCTGTAAGTATAATTACTATTAGGACTGTACGTTATTCTACCATCTTTGGTCGTGTATATAGGAACTGTATTGAGATTTCTCTCCAACGCATTGATACTGGAACAATCGTCCAAGCGGCTCGCGTGATTATTCGAACTTTCGTATTTCCCGTCCGTGCGAAACTTTTCCCTCGCGTAACGAGGCTCGTTCGCGAGTCTCAATTTTTCCTCGTCGCTGTCGCGATTCGGAGCAACGTCGAAATTGTCAAAGTCCAGAGTCGACGAATTGTCGACCGAGTTGTAGGACGGACTCGGCAGACGACGAGAATCCTTGAGTTTTTCCAAACGAACGTTGACCTTGTTCCTCGTTGATTTGATCGTTTCCTCCCATTGACGATCGTTATCTTTGGTCGTCGATAAACTTCGAGAATCCGATATCGCGTGAATATCTCGATGATTCGTCTCGGCGCTCGAGGACGTTGAATTTTCGCGAGTCGAATGTGGCTCGTCGAGCAACAACTTGTCGTCCATGGATCTTCGAATTTTTCGATTTCTCCGATGCTTCGTTAGCCTCCTGGCGGAGCAATGATCCTCGTCTCGTCTCATTCGCTTGGACTCGAAGTCTTCGAAGGATTCGGGCATCGACCTGCGACGCCTGCGACAACGAATTTTCTCCAAACCTGCTGAACCGTTATTACGCCTCTTTCTCTCCATCGTATCCCCGTCTACGGGGCCGTTGAACTTTCCCTCCTTGTTGATCATTCGAACAACATCGCCGCGTGACAAATTGATCTTTATCTCGATGGCATCGACGCCTTCGACGATGGACTCCTTGCCACCGTCACCGCACCTCAGCTTCTCCGTGTCGTTGTGAATCTTCACGTTGAAGTTCGCCACTTGGATCTCGACGTTGGAATCAACGTGATGATGCTTCGGAATCTTCGTCTCTTCGTTTTTCTCGGAGTTTCGCGCATCGCTCGATTCGGGCTGATTTGTCCTTTTCCCCGTTTCCTCATCTTTGCTATTTTCACTAGCTTCCTTTCGCGTCGTATCGCGCTTCGTACAATCGGCCAGCTCCGTTGCTTTCTCACTCGCCGTTTTTCCCATTCTCATCGTGGCTTTCGTCGGTTTCGCGCTGAATTTCCTCGTTTCCGGTTCGACAGCGTAGTCCATCCGTCGTACCTGTCCCCAGAGGTCGTCCTCGCCGTTGGTTTTGTCGATCATCTCGTTGCCGGAAGTGTCGAGCATGTCGAGATCGGTGATGGGCAAGGTGTCGTTCAGTATGTTGGTAAGGCAGTTTTCTTCCATCGGCGAGACGGGCATTCTCGGCTCGTCGTCGCACGCCACGTCGTCCGGTATGAGAGGCATGATGTCATCGTCGAGCGACATGTCGCACAATTTTTCAAGATCCTCCGACCTATTAAAATCGTCGACGTTGTCGCGCGTCATTGACGTCGTGACGTTCGTATCGTCACAAGCGACGTTCGCAACGTCATGATGTCGCGATTCATCGCCACGAGGGCTGGTAAGTGGCGCCATACCGACGAGCGGATCGTGATAATAGTCAGCTTTGTCGCCAGCTTGTTCAGCCGTGACGTTCGTATCGTCACAAGCGACGTTCGCAACGTCATGATGTCGCGATTCATCGCCACGAGGGCTGGTAAGTGGCGCCATACCGACGAGTGGATCGTGATAATAGTCAGCTTTGTCGCCAGCTTGTTCAGCTGTGACGTTCGTATCGTCACAAACGACGTTCGCAACGTCGTGATGTCGCGTTTTATCGCCACGAGGGCTGGTAAGTGGCGCCATACCGACGAGTGGATCGTGATAATAGTCAGCTTTGTCGCCAACTTGTTCAGCCGTGACGTTCGTATCGTCACAAACGACGTTCGCAACGTCGTGATGTCGCGTTTTATCGCCACGAGGGCTGGTAAGTGGCGCCATACCGACGAGTGGATCGTGATAATAGTCAGCTTTGTCGACAGTTTGTTCAGCCGTGACGTTCGCATCGTCACAAACGACGTTCGCAACGTCGTGATGTCGCGTTTTATCGCCACGAGGGCTGGTAAGTGGCGCCATACCGACGAGTGGATCGTGATAATAGTCAGCTTTTTCGCCAGCTTGTTCAGCCGTGACGTTCGTATCGTCACAAACGACGTTCGCAACGTCGTGATTTCGCGATTTATCGCCACGAGGGCTGGTAAGTGGCGCCATACCGACGAGTGGATCGTGATAATAGTCAACTTTGTCGCCAGCTTGTTCAGCCGTGACGTTCGTATCATCACAAGCGACGTTTTCAACGTCGTGATTTCGCGTTTTATCGCCACGAGGGCTGGTAAGTGGCGCCATACCGACGAGTGGTTCGTGATAATAGTCAGCTTTTTCGCCAGCTTGATCAGTAACGTTCGTATCGTCACAAACGACGTTCGAAACGTCGTGATTTCGCGTTTTATCGCCACGAGGGCTGGTAAGTGGCGCCATACCGACGAGCGGATCGTGATAATAGTCAACTTTGTCGCCAGCTTGTTCAGCCGTGACGTTCGTATCGTCACAAGCGACGTTTTCAACGTCGTGATTTCGCGTTTTATCGCCACGAGGGCTGGTAAGTGGCGCCATACCGACGAGTGGATCGTGATAATATTCAGCTTTCTCGCCAGCTTGTTCAGTAAGGTTCGTCTCGACGCTTCGTTTCTCGTAAATGGCGTGTCCTCGGGCCTCGTTCTCGAGTTCCTCGACGACGCTCTCGGGGCTCGAGTCGCAAGTCTCGTTGTACTTGCGATTCTCGTTGCTCGCGACCTCCTCGTCGAAGTCAAAATCGAGGGTGGCGTGTTCGGCGGTAACGGGAGTGCTCGCAACCATTCTCGAGCGATCGAGTTGCTCGTAAGGCTCGATTTTGATGGGCGAATGAGTGAAACTTATGATCGGGCTGTTTTGTATTATTTCGATGGGATTGGTCGATATGGTGAGATCGGTAACGTGCTCCGTCGATTCCTCGCTGTCCGAGTGTATCGGAGTGTTGAGAGTCGTCGAGATCGGTGTGCATTCGGAAGTTTGAAGATCGGGTAAGCTTATGTCGTCGGGATTGTGAGACTCGTCGCTCGTGAAGCTGCTCTGCTTGCGCAGACTCGTCGTTTCCGGTGGATCGTTGCTTTTGACGTTGCTCGACGAGGAAGCGCTGCTGGTCGTCGCGGTGCTCGTCGCATCGTCTCCGCTCATCTCCGTCGCTACTTGCTCCTCGGGAGCATCCGGTGGAGCGCTCTCGACTTCCGGTCTCTCCTCGTCGGCACGAGTCTCCTCTGTACGCACCTCGGTCTCGCCCGTCGGCACGGACTCCAGGATCGACGCCATCACACCCTCAACGATCTCGGAACTGTCGATTTTCGCTGACGAACCGAACTCGAGACTCTTCTCGCCTATCTCTTGATGCTCGAAAAGAACAATCGTCTCGGCACCGTTCGCGTTATCGTCGATACTCGAATTCTCGCATATCGATATAGGCTCGAGGACCGCCGAGGCGAGATTCCCGAAGACCGTGTGAATCTTTTCGATCTCCGCGCCACCATCGAGATTCTCGACAATGTGGATCGTCGGGATATCGTCCATGTCGTCGGCGCTTCTCACGCACGCGATATCCCGAATGTTGTTCAGACTCAACGTACCGTCGATTTTAATGGGTTCGAGGTGAGTTTCCTTTTCCGGCGAGGACGAGGACGATTCCAGGGTTTCCGGTGTGACCGGCTTTTCCGGGCTTCCTTTGCTCGCATCTATAGTCGGAATTTCCCTCGGGCCCTCGGTAGCTTCGAGACTCGTGGCATTCGCCGATTCTTCGTCCTCCGACTCGTCCCAATTGGCCAAGAACTGTCGCACGTCGAGTTCCGGCTTGTCGGCAAAGTCTTTGGAATTCCTGTACTCCATGGTCGAGTTGACAGGAGACGCCTCGTCATTGACCTCGGAAATGAACGCCTGATTTTCGTTGGTTCGCTCCGTCTCGTGGGAACGTTGCTCGTATCCGCCGTCCTTCTTCTCGTTCCGAAAATACCCTTGAGCATTTTCATTCCTCGTGGGATCGACGATTTTCATTCCGGGCTCGCGATTGCCCAATCTCCCGTTATCCAGCCCGGCCTCGCGATCGAACCGAGCCGGATTTTCGAAATTCTCGTTGCTTCCGGGCACTGCGCGATCGTCGTGAGCTTCGCGGCCGTTGATGTCCGCCGCGTTGGTGTTCATAGCCGGAGGTGGAATCGCGTAAGCACCGGAAGACGGAATGTAACTCGAATTGATGAGAACGCCGTTCTGATCGAATTGAAGATTGATCGGGGCTATGCCAGTCGGCACGGCGGTTGTCGGGCTCGGAACTTTCGGCGATTCCTGCACGATGTTCTGATAATCGACGGTCTGCTGGAGTCTCAAGAGTTCCCGGTACCTCATAACGCACTCTTGATACTTCGGGTGCGTCTGGTAGCCGGGCATGCGCGAAAACGCGCGCAGATGATTCTCCAGCGAGTACCTCTGCATGGCGATCTTCTGATGGTAAACGTGATACTTCTGAAAGGAGCCGTGCACGTGGGAGCCCGTGGCCGATTGCGCCATACGATTGGCCACCACGGATTGATCCTGGGCCGAATAATCCTGCGAGTAGTCGCGGCCCGGATTGAAGTAAGAATTTTGCAAAGCAGGCGAGACTGTATTGGCGTTGGATCTTGGAGGTGCGTTCACCAGGGCCGAATTCGGCGCTGGACTGTTCTGATACTGCATCTGTTTGGAGTGCTGATACTTTTGGACGATGACACTCTGTTGCTCGTGATACTTGAGCATATTGGGATTCTTGGTTGAGACAGCGGTCGACGGGAGGACCGATTGATTGGCTCCCCGTCGACCGTAATCTTTTCCCGTGTAAGGACACTTTTGATACTCGGAGCCGGAGAATTGATAATTCTGCATTGGATAATTCTGATGCGGTATGCCGTTGCTAGCGGATGGATAATTCCTCGCGAGGCTCTCCTTTCTCGCGTATTTGTTGTAGTCGGTGAAGGCCCGCGGGCCACGATGATCGCCGGGGTACGAGACGGGCTCGATGATGTCCTTGTTCTCGAGGCAGTCCTTGTGGGCCTTCGTCAAGAACAAACGGGCGTCCATTGGTTGGTAACCGCTCGGTTGCCGTATTGCCTCGCGATAGGAGGCTGGGTAATGAGCAAATTTGTCCCAGTGCTGATGATAGATGCCGGGGTCGGGATTGCAGCAGGGCGCTTTGCAGGGTGCGTAAGGCTGAGCGCCGGTGACTCCGGCGCGTCCGGGCGAGGCTGAACCCAATGGCGAGCCTTGCGAGCCCATCGAGCTCATTGCCGTTGCCGCGTTCACCACACCAGGCGGCTGATTGACGCTGGTCGGCGGCGCGTAACCCATTTGAGCGTTTCGATGAGCCTCGTCCGTGACCGGTGGTATACCCAATGGCGAAAGACCGTCCATCATTGGATTTCGCACGGACTGGCCGTAATGGGGAGTCACGCAAGTCGCCATGTTGCCACTCATGTGCACAGCGCCGGGAACGACCGGGTAGTTTCTAGCTGGCACGTAGGAGGCATCGGTCTGATGCTTGGCGCTTGCGCGATGCCTCTCGTTTGTCAAATTCATACCATCCAGAGCCGGCGAACCCGCGCCGGCCATGTATACACGACCGTTCGCATTTTGTCCCGACGAGGACGTTGACGATAAGGCCGAGGATGGCCCTCTTACGGACTGCGGCGAATTATACTGATGCCAGTCCGGCATGTTAACGCTGTAGTTCATTGCACATTGTTCGGAGTTCCGTCGCTTCCGACCGCAAATTTCGGCCTCTCGGAGATCCTCCTGCTACTCCACGGGCCACTTGCGCATCTGTTTTCCTCGGGCAGGACGCCGATGCCTGTGCAAGCGGAGAGGGCGTTAATGCTGGTATAGTTAGTCGCGCGAGTTGGGGAGAAAAGGACCGAGATCGAAGTCCGCGTATGGAGTTTGCAGCGTTGGAGTGCAACGGAATATTCTTTTATCGAACTTTTCAAATTTTCTTCGACCGATTTGAGGACAGTCGTGCTGTATATAGTTGATCCTCGATATAACGAATCTCTAGGGAAGTTCGTTATATCGAGTTTTCGTTATATCGAGGTTTCGGTACATCGAGATCATGTTGCTTAAAATGTTCTTTATAATGTTCTTTAAAAAAAATTGTGGTGCAAATATAGGGATATTTTTTTAAAGAAAGAAAGGTTCAAATTAGAGCCATTTTTACAAGTAATTAGCAATTCAGGCACAATGTATATTATTATGTTGTTGTATAAAGGTTTCGGGTGTGTATCGGAAGGGAATAGACAAGTCTTCGGTATATCGAGGTTCGACTGTATTGGAATCGGAAAAAATTAGAAGGCTAGTTTTTTGACAGGTGATTGCGGAATTCAAGTTTGCCTAAAAATCGGGGTGTAGGGTTTTTGGAGGGGATGAAAGGGGATGAGCGTTGATTAATACCAAACTACAACCCCCATGAGGTCGGCGCCGGGAGACAAAATGTTCAGAAAAATCCGGGCTTTATTTTGGTCCACAGCGCCGAAGTCGTGGAAGTTCATTTTGGGGGTGAAAAAGTGGGGTGAAATTTAGAAAAATCAGTTTTCATTCGATAACTCTTTAGGAAAAATTCATACAATTTTTGTTCAAATGGGAACGTTGCAGCCCTTGAAAAGACGCGTCGATCAAGGATTTGATCATCCCTCTCTGATAATATCTTCAACCCCGGAAGAATTGTTGACGTATAAAAAAAATTGTTTATTGAATAACTCAAAAACAATCGATTTTTCGGGGATGGTTTAAATGTACGAAATGTAGAGAATAATTTTCTCTATATTTTCGTTCCTATGGGCCAACCTTGAATTTTGCTTTTACGAATCCCTCTCGGGGGTTGAAAATTCAAAATGAAATTCCGGAAAAACTCGCGCTGTGGACAAAAATGTAGCTGAGGGTTCAAGCTACAAATTCTTCCACGGCGACGAATTCTTGGGGTCAATAGTTTCCCCAGAATTTCATTTTGAATTTTCAACCCCCGAGAGGGGCTGGAGAATCAAAACTCAAGGGTGGTCTATAGAAACGAAAATATAGAGAAAATTATTCTCTACATTTCGTACATTTGAACCATACCCGAAAAATCGATTGTTTTTGAGTTATACAATAAACAATTTTTTTGGTATTCTGACCATTTTTGTGGGGGGTGAAGATATTATCGGAGAGTGATAATCAAATACTTAATCGACGCGTCTTTTTAAGGATTACAACGTTCCCTTTTGAACAAAAAGTGTACGATTTTTTTCTAAAGAGTTATTGAATTAAAACCGATTTTTCAAAATATCACCCCACTTTTTCACCCCCAAAATGAACTTCCACGACTTCGGCGCTGTGGACAAAACTAAAGCGTGGATTTTTCTGCACATTTTGTCTTACGGCGCCGATCTTGTAGGGGTTGTAGTTTAGCATTAATCCACCCCCATCCCCTTTTATCCCCTAAAAAAACCCTATGGCCCGATTTTTAGGCAAACTCGGATTTAGCGGCCGCGGCATCTACAAAATCACCTGTCAAAAAACTAGCCTTCTTCTATTTTTTCCGATTATGGGGTTTTTCAGCGACAGCACGACTGTACCAGCTGTGAAAATCCCACGATTATTTTGTAGGCTCCTCATTTTGCGATCTACAACCCAAATCTACAAAATACGATTTTCGGTACTAATAAAAATGAAGTGAAAAAAAATGGTTGCATTCCAACGATGCAAACTTCAAGCCAATAGTCCGCGTGGCTACTCGATCGAATTTAAACAGAAGGAGAACTGCCTTAAGTGCGTGGTAAAAAGCATTGTCGGTCTCCTGGGCTGAGCAATCGCAATGAGGAAATACGAAAAATATTAAGAGGTTACGTGGGTTTGAAAATTTGAAAAAATCAAGGCAGAAACAAATGGATGCCCTGGACATCGCAGCTGCAGCAGGATCTTTGCTTTATGGAGCTGGAATCGACGATTCTATGTAAGATATGTAAGATTCTATGTACTTACAACTTTTATCGAATTTTTCTCAAAACACTATTTTTTAAGTCGGTGGATACGATTTCTCAAAAACCAATGCACCGACCTTATTGAAATTTTGCACACTTCTTCAAAATAGCGTTGACTAGTGATTGAACGAAGGTTTTTTTTTCAATTAGAACTAATTTTACAAGGTTATACGTAGTGTAAATTGTACCAAAAATTGAACTATTTTGCATACAACTCTGCCAAAAATTCAAATTTCATTTTTTTTGAAAATCCTTAGTTCAATCACGAGCTATTTTATCTACTAACAGAAAAAAATTGGTTTTTTAATTTCAGATAAAGCTATCATGAGTTATCCTGACCACTACGAGGACCCTTATTTTAGGGGTTTCCGGAAACCAGGTCACATCGGTTGAACTTCCCAAATTTTTGGATGGAATTTTTTTTAAATATTATTGAAATGTTGCTCTTTTATGTGCTTAAGGAGGTTGGAGCGTTAGCCGCAATCGAAGGTTAAATTTAATTTAAAAAAATACATGTTACTGTTCACACTATACTGAGTCTTTACGAATTTTTTTAACTTTTTTCGCCACCAAACACCAATGATAAAAAATAGTTTAACGTATGTAATTTAACGTGCGGTTAGATGGGCAAGACTTTCACACTAAATGTTATGTAATTTTTATTGTTATTTAGCACCAAGATAAACCATTTCTAACAACGTATTAACGCAAACTGAACCTTTGTAAACATTTAGAAAAAAAATTCTCATCTTGCCTATCGTAAACCATGGGCCAATAATCTCGTGACGTAAATATGAATAGGCATAATTATAAATTACTCAAAATTTCATTGTGAATTGTATAAAACATTCGTTGTCGTAGTTTTTTCATGATAATCATCGATAATGTTATGCTTTTTCAAGTTGATAGAAACACAAGAGTTTTTCTACTTCACGTAATAAAAATATAAAAATGCATAATTTTGCCCTTTAACTATATATTTAAAAAAATTAGCATATACAGAATAAATCTGTACCTCGTAGGCATTTTTTTCAGGTTCATTGAAAAAAATAGGAATAAACCGTCTTTCGACTCAAATGAATCGCTCCAACCTCCTTAACATTTCGAAAAAGATAGTTTATTTATTATATATTTTTTTAAATAGAGAAAATATGCTTATTTTGGCTTTGAAACCCACGTAACCCCTTACGGGGTAACACCACTGTAGAATTTTCAAAAAATTGATTTCTCTTCTGTTCAGGGTTGTTACGCATTATTGACTCAAAAATCCCCGGACTGCCCACAGGTTTTTCATACAGGTTTTGCAAAAATTCCAGGTTTCGCAAATGACCCAGATTCGGGTCAAATAAAAAACACTTTGTTTTCATTAATTATATATTTTTTGAGTCAAAGACCACAGTCAGGTCTCGTTTCAACCATAGTAGTATTTGTAAACGTTACAAACTATACAGGAAAAATTATATAGGTAGAAATAGCAATGAATCATTTTTATGAAAAAAAAACAAACATGGCATTTATAACCGACTTGAAAAAACAAAGGAAATTTTCAATTCGATCCTTCTATTGAAAAATTATCTTGAACTGGATAGCATAATTTTTTTAAGATCAAATATATGGAAATGTTAAAAAACGAAATATTTTTTTTTAACTGAAATTCGTAAATAATTTGAATATGTAAAGTGAAAAAAATACATTAAAGGAAATACTGAACCTGCTCTTTATGGTGAACAGAATTTGTTATGCCGGTGACTATAAATAAAAAATAAATATAAACACTTGTCTATAATAATAATGATGTTGTGTATCGACAGATCGAATGCAAATGTATAGAACTTTACAGTGAATTAGTTTTCAGTTTTCGAAATTTTTAATGTTTGCCACTGACATAACTTTTTTGTATATAATGAAGAATAAAATAAAAATTAAAAATATGCAAAAATATTTATTTTTATAGTGTTCAGTTTTTTGTCAAGTCGATTTCAATCGCGAAAATTTCCAAAATTCTCTGACTTTCGATTATTCGAGGAGAGAAGAAATTCCCAGAGTTTTCCCGGGTTTCCATATGCGTAATAACCCTGCTATTGGCTTCAGAGATGCTTTGAACCATCTAGAATAAGGGGAAAAAAGTTTGGCACCTGTAAAAAAAGGCCCTGATGGGTCTGCAGTTGCAGTGACTGGCCCGCGTGCGAGGCGTCGACTGTTTTCTCGAAACTCAATTTTTCAAAACGGCAGCATAACTCTATCAATTTTCATTCTATTCAATCCGAAAATAACACGCCGAAGTGAAATACATACGGGATTTTCCATGCGTTAATTATAACATTATTTATTAACAAATGATTGTCCCTTCTTTCTTTCGAAAAGTGAGTTTTTACTTTAAATGCTTGCCAATTACACAAAAATTAACATTTTCAAAATCCCCTCCGTATTTTTCTAACTATACTCATGTAAATTGATAGAAATTTTCTTAATTTCGTCCACACTTAAGGGGCCAGTCGACTTTGAAAATTTCAAAAAATCGAAAGCAAGCAAGACTTGAAGAAATCGACGATGATGAGCAATCAGAAGGGATTTTGTACGGTGCAGGAATCGCCGATTGAGTTTAGGTAAGAGTTTTTCATAGTATAAACTTCAAACGCGATTTTCTCGAAACAACGTTTTCAAAATCTCGCTCCATCGTATCTCCAAAACTAATAAACCGATTCTCTTGAAATTTGAACCACATATTTTAAACACGATTCGCAACAAGATGACCCTCGATTGTTTTAAAATTTGGATTTTTACTCTTTTTTTCTGCGAAAAACTGCTAAAAAACGCGTTTTTTTTACTTTTTTCGTTTTTCATCTGCCATTTTTTTATTTTTTGATAAAACTTTATATCCGAGGATCATTTTGTAGCTGGTGTCATACTGAATCTAATGGACTTTGATTTTTTTGTTTCAGACAAGCCGTTGCCGAGTTGTGATGGAGCCACCTAGCCCACCTATTTTTGAGGCGTTACGTTAAACTATAGTTTTGGTACTTAAAAATGAATAAAAATGAATACAAATTTTTTTTAAAATGTATTTCAAGACTATTTTTCAAGCACAACACCTTTTATATTCATATCTTTTATAAAATCCTCAAAAAAAAATCGCGACAATAGCCTTTTTTTCGTGGCTCCAAAGTGGACTGGCCCCTTAAATTTGCGTCAGTTATACTGGGTGCCGCAGAGCGTCTCAAATGCAGCATGCCTCGCGAGAATGGCTCCAGCGTCATTTTGTATAATTTTTTTTTGTTCGCTTGAAGTTATGACTGATAACATCCGTGAATATTATCATCTTCTTATTGGTCCTTACACCCAAAAGAAAAATCCCTTAATTATGGACGTTTACAGTGGTGTCACCCCTTAATGAATAGAAATCAAGAAGACAGTCCTTGGAACGATCCGCAGTTGGCACGATCTTTGAAAGGGTGTCTCAAAATGACCTGACATTTAAAAATGGCGCCAATTTTTTTGTGGCAAACATAGAGTACTAATCTTTAAAAATGCGCATCAGGAAGTATCGAGGTTTAGTCATGGAGAATTACACGATCGAGCAATACATAGAAATGTTTATTTGCCGCATTGTTACTGCATAGTTATCGCAGACGAAGTTTCATGATTGCGTTATCTCATGCCGCGCAGTGTGAATTGGTCACCAGGATCGTGCGATTTCACGCCATTGGACTTCTTTCTTTGGGTTTTTCTGGAAGGAAACGTGTATGCCGATACGGAGTTGAAGTTTGCATCGAGAAAGCAACGAAAATTCTTTCTACTTTATAATCTTCATTATTATCCAGTCATCCTATGCAAATTTCTTGTAGACTGCTAAATAAAAATCCTAAGAAACTGTTTGCCTGTTTTGGCAGCGAATCTGCCAAAGAAAATATGGGGAATTAAATCAAAATCACTTTCGTTGCATTCCGACGATGCAAACATCATGATATTGAAGTTTGTTTGGGTTGTTGGAACGCGACGAAAATACAATTTTCTCTGGCAAATCGAAGCTGTGAACTTTTCTATGATCCTTTCTAGAGACCCACAATCTAAATATATGAAAAGTGATTTTGGATAACAATAAAAATGGAGAAAACCGAAAATAAGAATTTTCTCTGCATTCGAACGATACAAAGTTCAATCCCATATGCCAATGATCCAAAGACCTTTCCTAACTGTGCCAAAATGTTATTGAAAATTTCGTGAAAAGAAAATTAAGTGTTCTGCACATCCATGTTATTACCATAAATAAAAATATTCGTACTTTCCAAATAAATAATGCGTTTTATTGAGGAGAGATATACACCTAGATGGTCGAGGTCGAAGATTTAGAAGCTATGAACATTCCGTCGACCTTAGAAGACCTACACTATGGGCCTGGCATCGATGATTCCATGCAAGTTGACAAATTTCATGATTTATTCATTCCCAAATTTTCAAACGCGTTTTTCTCAAAACCACGTTTTTCAAATCGGTACCCAAAATTTCTCGAAAACCAATGAACCGATTGCCTTGAGGTTTTTTGTGGTTATTCTATACACCATTATCTAGTACTTGTCATAGGATTTTTTTTTCCGTTACTTAGTTTTTGTTTTATAGGCAAAATAATAACTAATTTTTGGCCCAAACATCACTATTTATGTTCAAACGTCCGCCATTTTGTCATAAATCGATATTTTCAAAATCGGCCATGACAAGTACTAGATTATAGTGTCTAATTTAATAATCTTTTTGGTTTTTTTTTCAGATGATTTTTGAAGAAATGCCAGTGGGTACCGTATACGCAAATTTTTTACGACGATCCAAGGATCATACAATATCCTTGTATATTTTTGATATTTTTAAATAAAGAAAATTAAACATATTTTTGAATGTATATACTTTTAGATAATTAAAACCCAAATCCGAAATTTCAACTAGTTTTCCTTGAAAAAATTCACAAAAATGACCTTTTTTCCAGCTCGTAGGTGTATATCTCCCCTTAATAAATAAAAATGTCAGGTCATATTGATACACCCTATATTCATTTTTCTATTATATTCCGTATGTATTATATTGTATTTCTAATATATTCTATTCATTTTTGTCGCACAATTCGTGAAATTGTCAACGATAAAATGGATCTACGCTTGTTTCCGTCATAATTGCAAGTGCGGCAACTTTGTATACGCAAAGTGTTGAAGCCGCTGGTAGGGGCGGAGAAATTGCTCGAACGGCAGGTAAAGAAAAGGAGAAATCACTTTGAACTAATAGGTGGTTAATGGGTCGTTTCTTGCGTACGTAGAAGTAGCTCGCGCTTGGATGTAAATAGTGCGGAGCCATTATCAGACTGATAAGGCCACCTGAGGCTATATACGCCGCCGAACCCCGATAAGAGATTGTATTTTGCGTTAATACGTTTTGAGATGTGTCCAGGAGCGCGCACATTGTTTATAAATGAGAGATCGACAAAAAAACTCCCACGTTCGTCGTCTGTTCATGCTCGTTGTCAAACGAATAGTTTGTACCGAACGGAGCACTTCCCATGGTCCCGCTGTGTCTTTTTCAATAGTTTTTCGGTCGCACTCGGACTTGAACATCCAAAGACGATTGAAGACGTATAGGGGCAAAAAGTGTCCGTGCAAATCGAGACAGAAAAAAGGGTTAACTAAACACGAAACATTTTCGACAAGTGTTACATATACGTATATACGTGTGTAAAGGATATTCGGGCCCGAAAAAAGGAAATTCCAGAGGCAACAATATTCGTCATTGTTAACACGCGAGTGCGCGATATCGAGACTAAAAAACGAATGTAAATAAATCGCGAAACGAATGCAGTGTCACGAACAACCTTTTGTTTTATTCCTTTGTTTTGCCACCTTAGCAAAATTCGCGAGAAATCGACACCAGAATCGACACACGGTTTTTTTTTTTTTTTTTTTTCTTACACGGGAATTGCAGCAGCGACGTTATCTCACGGAGCCATTAACGGCCTTTATCACACTCGCAACGCGTCCGTGAGCTCGTCCGACTCGACAAGGTACGAAAAACAATTTTGCCACTAACCTTATAATCGCGAACGAAATATACGCTCAATTGTTAGAAACAAAAACAAATTTGTTCTCACCTGCGCTACGAGTGAATTCACAACACCGACGCCATTTTGGACACGAGTAATTAAAAAAAGAAAAAAAAGAGGCGAAAAATAAAATCACGCGCCCCCTATTCGGATAGACGGGAAAACACACGTACGCACCGTCGCGCTACTAGACGCGCCGTAATTCATGCTCGGAAAATGTGTATGCGTGCGGGCCCTCGTTGCGTCACGTACGGACAAATTGACACTGCGGAATAGCGATGTTTCCACGCGCGTGTTGCTCGACACGGCGCGGTGTACGACAAAAAGACATTTGCGCAGCACCGAAAAGATCCAGGTGTGCCGGAAGTACGGCGTATTTGAAATTGTCGAGTTCGCGGAACCGCGAAAGAAACCGTTCGTGCTGATGGTGCTCATAACATCGCGCGCTTCATCGCTTCACAGCGTAATTTTCTCGTTTCCTTACGGAACAACCTTATTTGAGTGAAAAATGTTTCATATTTCGTTGAAGATTCAACGTCGCGAATAAAATACGATGGCGTAGCGAGTTATCGCAACGTCGAGTTTGAAAATTTGCCCGTGTTCATTGGTAGTGCCAACGAATTCAGACCACGGTCTTACAGGTCTTGCAACGAAGCTTAATTTTCGTGGTGGGGGTAGGCACGCTTGTTGACTCCACTTTTCGATTCACTAGGCGCCGCTACCCGTCGCTACTAGCAAGGGGAAGTAGTTTTCCCTTTCCTCTTACCGGCGAATGGGCCCAAGGTGTTTACGTATGTTTTTGTGGCGCGATGGTCGAAATAACCTTTATTTGCGACCATCTACCAGAAGGTTCTACGCGATTTACCGTGATACATTTTTTATCGTGTTTTTACGCATAAATGTGTTTTTTTTTGGTAGTGTTTGCGAAAAAAAATGCGAAATGGCTAAGGGTTACGCGGTTCGCAATCGTAAAACGGAGTACAAAAATTGTAAGCAGAAATGCTCCGTGTTTCGCGTGCCCAGAAACGTCGAACGATACAAAAAATGGCTCGATGCTATTCCGGGACTGAAAGAGGCTCAGTACGTGTGCGAAAAACATTTCGGAGAACGATGTATTGTGAGACATTAGAGAAAAAAGGATGTAAATGGTCGTAATATGTGCTGGGGTGAATTAATGTATTCAAAAAGTTTTCAGTTTTTTTTCGATAAAAGTAGTTATCTTATTTTTGATCAACACATTTTTTTATTGGTTTCGTATATTATGCAGTTTACACGACGTACGGTAAATTAAGTTAGGGCAAACGGCGCATGCGTTGCGTTCAGGAGGGAAAAGGATAGAAGAGCTATTTCTCTCTTCGTCGCACGTTTATTAAGACAATTTATTGAAAAAAATCAAATTTAGGAAATACAGAGCGCTTTTTTTGTAGCATGAGAAACACGTGCTGGACGATTACTTCTTTTTCTTTCTTCTTCTTTCATGGAATGTAATTCTTATTTACATTTTCGTCCGCTAAAATTAATTAAACTTGTCATGAACTAATAAATTAAATTAACGCAAGCATTCAAATATTCAATCAACCCACACTTAGTTAATTTTAGTTCACGTGTGCTCATTATATAAGAGAGTTATTGAAGCAGAGGAAAAATTAGTTTCACAAATTGCCAATCTCCAGACAAAAATAGAAACAAAAAACATGCGTGAGCTAAAATATATCAAATATATCAAATATAAAATATATAAAATACATAAAAATATATATAATTTATATACCACTTGTATCATTTAGCACAACATTTTCGGTTACGAAATATAATTACCACCGTTCGCACTTATCGTTATCATCGAATATTGGTTATCCCTGCAATAACCAACATTCGTGAAATTAATAATTATTTATCTAATTATTTTAGATTTATTAATATTATAAAATAATTTATGCACAATTATTTTTTGGCGTCTTCAAGCTATTTGCTGTTTTTGATCCGAAAATTCACCGTTCAGCAAACAATGTTTCATTATTTCTCTAAACAAAAGTAAAAGACTTACGTGTCGTCGTGTTCTGGAAAACGATGAAATGACAAATTGGATTTTTTGCGCTTTGAATTACAGCATCCCTCGTAGGCACATAAGCCGTTAGTCGGCATTTTCAACACTTAAATCCAAAAAGTTAAAGAGCCCGGCAACCTATCACAATGAACTCGAACTCGGACGTTACTCGACGCAAGAGCGTTAAAGGGGGTCTATGGAACTATGCGGTAGTGGAACAAAGAGAGACCGCTAGCGAAACGAGAAGGTGCAAGAGAGAGAGAGCGAGCATGTCCCCAGCGAGAACGGCCGCACGTGTTCCCAGCGCCTATTATACCTATGAGAGGAAGCAGGACACAACGATGTCCCCAGCGCGTAACATCTGTAAGAGTAAGCAGGCAGAGTTGCCAGACGTGTAGGGAGCGAAACCGCCGCCAAACGCCGCTTGTGTAGCCCAAAAACCGCGGTAAAAGCTCGCATATAGCCCAAATTCGTGGTTTTAGTAGGTCATGAAGGAAAAGCACCGATATAAGTTAGAAATTAAATTATTTTAAAATTAAACATAATCAAATATCTGTATTTTGTAGCAGGCTAAAACTATCACAGAAATAAACAAACACTTATTCCTTGAAATTACACTAGTACAAAAATCACCCAGTTTCAATCACAGTCTCATATATGATATATTAATAATAATATTAAAGTAAATATCTTTACGTTCTCTAGAAATCTAAATCAACTATGTCCATCAGAGAAACATAAAATTCGTTTAGCAGGTCCTCTGCATTCGAAATTTGAATCTCTGGTAGATCAATATTCTTTGGCACATTCTCTTAGGCAGGGACAGGGCCGGAGTCCGGATCATCCGGATTCAAGTTGAACTCAGCTTCCCTTGTCGGCTGAGAAGAGGACGCGGGCGTATATGAGTATATCGGGCTGAAGCAAAATGCTTTTCTATGTTGGTCGTTCGTTATGTATTTTTATTTTATGATACGTAATTAATAAACAGTTTTTCTTTTTTACATTTGCAGTTTACTTTTCCTCCAATTCATAATCATACATTTAAAATTCATGTTGTCTGTGACCATGGATTCAAGCGGGACAATAATAGGCTTTTTGTGTCCATGACGCAATTTCATACAAACTTTAAATCACACCATGTGAATCACATAACAATGACTCGATGGCTGTATAATTGTATATTTTTATTTAAAATTTAAATAAATATGAATTCACTACGTTCATTTATTTATAGGTATAAAACATATTGCTCTAAAACCCATAATGAAAGTTACCTCCATGAAATAGTTGTTAACAATTGCGTTATCGAATTGGGTGCTCCTCTATACTTCTATTTTGGCGCACACATACGTATAGTGTGTAAAAAAGAACACGATTTTTGTATAATCGTTTTGTTAGCGTGCTGTATTATATTATGTGATGATATGTTTCTTAAGTGCGTGAGTAAATACGTGATGATAATTTGTGACCGTAGTAAATTGTGTGTATGTGTGTATTTCTTCACTCCCTGTAAAAATGTGCGGATGGTTTTGTTTGAAGCGAACTATGCAAGGTGCGTCCCGTAGTTACATGTTCTAAGAGGCCAAAGAAAGCCATTTTATTTTCGCATATAGCCCAAATCGCGCTTTAGCGCGTGTAAAAAATTTGGGCCGCGAAATGGCCTCCCAAGATAGCCCAAATCGCGCTTTTTAGCCCAATCTGGCAACTCTGTCAGCGCCGCCAATCGAGAACTAACCGTGGGGACATGACCCCAATAAAGTCGGCAAATAATTTCCTTATGAACCGGTCTTCCATATACGCCTGAATTCGTTGGTAGTGCGCGCCGTCGCCGTTTCAAAGTTTCCAAGATGGCGGCCGCGCGTGTTCCGAATTATTTTTGAACGCGAACGCAAATATTAACCTGTTTGCACAAGTGCGCTCGATGTACTTTGTCGTACGTAAGAATTTATCATGGAGGCCAACGAATTGTACAATTTTTCCATATTTCCTCTCGTAACAAGCCCTTTCGCCCTCGAATGGTCTCAGGATAATCACGTATCGTTGATAACCGAACGGGGTGTCCACGTATTCGTGAGTTTCGCATTCTACACACTTTCCTGTTTATTCCGTAAAACGATGCATTTTTCGCAAACAAAATGTCAAAATGCGAATTATTCGCGATATTGCCTTGTTCGTTACTTCTTCAGGAGCTGCTGCCGCATCCATCGTGCGTGTCTCCGACTCTGAGATTTTTGCGAACGTTCATCTATCCCTCGGATTATGTGCCAGCAGAAGCGTACGCAAAATTCGTCAACAAAGCGCTGCGGAACATGGAACGGGAGGAGATCTACGAGCTTCTCCTCCAGGAGGCGTTGACACCGAATATCGAAGACAAAACTTGCCTGAGTCCGAGAATAACGAGAGTCGCTTGGTCGCCCGCCGGCCTGGTCGTTCCGTTCGAGTGTTTGGCGACGATACTCACGACGGCCGGGAGTATAGAAGTTTTGTACAAATTGGGTAACAAGTGGCTGTCCGGGTGGAATATGACGGAACACCGCGCTGGCCTGGTCAAGGAAGAGACCAAAATCGATCCTGCTTCGGCGAAGAAGAGTTCCTTCCGCGGAAAGACATGGCCGGAGCATTTGAAGCGCTTTTTGGGCACGGCGATCAATTGGAGTCCTCTCCTTCGGGATGATGCGCCTTTCGCCTATCTCGTAGCGGCGTTCCGCAGCTCGGAAATCCTCGTGGCGCGAGTCGAACAGCTTGTCGAACTTCCCAGCCTTGAGGAGTCCAGGATAGTCTACGAACGTTGTCTGGGCGAGTCGTCCAGGATAGACCAACTGCTGTGGATCGTTCTGCAGGATGGAAAGAGGCACGTGATTGTGATCGGCTACCTCGACGGCAGAATTCACGGCCTCCGAGTCTCGGAAAACGAGGGTAAACTCGGAGATGGAACGCTGTTGAGGTACGAGGATCGTGCGGATAGCGCACGACCCAGCTCGGTCAGATCCATCAGGAGGGAGAATGGAAATCACGTGATTCTCGTGACCAAGCGCTTTTGGCTCGTCGCCATGGATCTTGATCGGAACGGAGAGTGCGTGAGAACGAGACACCTGAAGGTTTACGGACTTTCCATAACGGGTAAAAATACGACGGTGTATACGTATTTACTATTTAAGGCGTTACCCCCACTTGTAGCGCAAAAAAAAGGCCTTTTTCATGAATTTTTTTAAAGAAAACTACAAAACTTTTTTAATCGATCAATATACCATCTTAAAGAACACATCTTGAAGAACTTTCAGTAATTTTTTTATTGAAAAATATTACATTGTTTAGTGGCAAATGGCCGTCAATGAAATAATGTTTTTATATACACGGTTTGCGGTGACCAACATTGTGGCGAAGTGGATCATCTGAAAAAAAAATGCGGATGGATTTAGTCAAATATAAGTATAAACTAGTCTTTAATCGAAGGATTTTGAAAAATATTCATTTTTCACGAAATGGCGGACAGTGAATGTTAATGGTTCGATTTTAACGAAAAAAAACGGCCGTTTTTTGGCTATAAAACGGCCATTTTTTGCGAAAAAAAAAAATCGAACGATTAAAGACTACATTTTTATGTATTAAATAAGCCTGCAAAATTTCAAGAAGATCGGTTCATTAGTAATCTTGGTCACCGACTCCAGAAATGCCATTTTGAGAATAACGCGTTTAAAGTTTCAATTTCAGTTTACACGAAGAAAATATTTTCTTTTGTAAACTTTCATAGAGTCATCTATTCCGGGCCCGTTTTTATAAATTCCAGTCTATTATATGAACGTTGTGAATGCCAGGTATACGACCCTTTTCATCGAACAATGCATTGAAGGTCGGAGGGAGGGTCGAGCGCGCCAGACGGCAGACTAGCCGGTCGTTTACACAACGGATTTTTCTCTTTCAACGCTCATATCTCAGTCAATTTTGTTCGGATCGACTTGAAATTTTCAGGACATATTCTCAGATACTTATACTTCAAAAAAATGCAATAAAAAAAATCGATTTTTTCAAAATCGCAAGTGGGGGTAACCCCTTAAGGGAAGGTTTCGGCGTGAAAAAAAAAAACACCTTTGCGAATTTTTTTCATCCATATGGATAGAGTAAATTTATTGAAACCTTTTGTACATTGTTAAGTGTCATTTCAAGAACATTCCGTGAAATTTGTACGCGAAAATATCCACAAAGAAGCCAGTGACAAAGCTTTTACAAGAACGCCTTTGGGAAAACACGATTTGCGGTGTTCACTGTATCTCAGCTAGAAATTATCCGATATCAAGTACCATTAAAATTTAGTCAAAGTATCATCAAATCCTCCCCCCAACGGTCTTTGATAACTTTTTTTTTCATTTCTAAATTTTTGGTGGTCATGTAAAGTGAAAAGTGCTACTTTTCACGAAAAATTCCGCCATTTTGGGGGTGGAAAAGCCCCTCAATGTAAAAAAAATCTCAAACTAACCGTCGGGGGGAGGTATTTTATATGTAGAAAGTGTGTACCAAGTTTGAAATAAATCGGTCATGTAGTTTTCAAATGGCAGTGAACACGGACTTTGAAAAAGTGGTTTCGAGAAAAACGCGGCACCGGCTTGTTTGTGGATATTTTCGCGTACAAATTTCACGTAATGTTCTTGAAATGACACTTAACAATATACGAAAGGTTTCAATAAATTTACTTTATCCATATAGATGAAAAAAAATTCGCAAAAGAGTGTTTTTTTCACGCTGAAACCCCTACCCTCCCCTTAACACCTCGCGGTGTACACGGTTGTGGCTAGGCTTTCAATATCGCGATCTTGGAATGCCGTTGAAGTTTGCATCGTTGGAACGCAACGAAAGCTCTTGTTTACATTTTATTTTCCATATTTTTATTGATATAGAAAATCTTTTTTTTTTTCAAGATTCATATTGTAGATGGGTAAATAAATATCTTGAAAAATGGTTAGAGGATTATTGTAAACAAAGTTTGCTAAAATAAATGAAAGGAATTCACAAATATTAATTTTTGTTGCATTCCAACGATGCAAACTTCAACCTCGTATGTTGGAAGGATTTTTCCGTGGTGGGACTCTACTGCAAAAAAAGCACTGCTAAAAAATACCGCTAAAACTGTACTGCTAAAAGGCTCCACTGTTAAAAGCTGTACAGCGAAATGGGCTCTACTACTACTCTATATAAGTCCCACTGATGTAGGTTATACTGTACTTTTTGCGGTTTTTTGACGATTTTTTGGGGATTTTTCGTAGAAAACTTACCTTGCTATCGACGCCATTGTGCTGCACTCGGCGGGATCCGTTTGGGTTTGTTCGGGTTTTATTTCCCATGAAACTTTTCAAAAACACCCTTTTGCGTTTTAGCAGTTGAGACTCCTTAGCAGTGCTGCTTCTAGCACTAGAGTCTATTCAGCAGTCCAGTTTTAGCACTAGAGCCCACTTAGCACTAGAGCGTTTAGCAGTACAGTTTAAGGGGAGATACACACCTAGGAGCCGGAAAAAGGTCATTTTTGTGCATTTTTTCAAGGAAAACTATTTGAAATTTCGGATTGGGGTTTCAATTATCTAAAAATATATACATTCAAAAATATGTTTAATTTTCTTTATTTAAAAATATCAAAAATATACAAGGATATTGTATGATCCTTGGAGCGTCGTAAACAAATCTGCGTATACGGTACCCAATGGCGTTTCTTCAAAAATCATCTGAAAAAAAACCAAAAAGATGATTAAATTAGATACTATAATCTAGTACTTGTCATAGCCGATTTTGAAAACATCGATTTATGACAAAATGGCGGATGTTTTAACATAAATAGTTATTTTTGGGTCAAAAATTAGTTATTATTTTGCCTATAAAACAAAAACTAAGTAACGGGAAAAAAAATCCTATGACAAGTACTAGATAATGGTGTATAGAATAACCACAAAAAACCTCAAGGCAATCGGTTCATTGGTTTTCGAAAAATTTGGGTACCGATTTGAAAAACGTGGTTTTCAGAAAAACGCGTTTGAAAATTTGGGAATGAATAAATCATGAAATTTGTCAACTTACATGGAATCATCGATACCAGGCCCATAGTGTAGGTATTCTACGGTCGACGGAATGTTCATAGCTTCTAAATCCTCGACCTCGACCATCTACCTGTATATCTCTCCTTAAGGCCTTAGGCCACAGTAACGCGTATAAAATCATGTGCGAATTTAACAATTTTTTTCGTATGAACAAGTTATTCACTCTTAAAATTGACAACACATCTATTTCGCATGAATATCAAGCTGTTAGAAAATATATATATATTTTTTCGATGTACAAAATGGCCGACTACTCGAAACTTCTCCAAACATCTTTTTTCCAATTGGCGCGACAAATAACTTCAACAATTTTCACTCGATTTACTTCTAATTTAAAAGTTATGTTCCTAATTGCATTTCGCAGAGAAGTACGTACGGAATTTCTGATTAATCGAAAACTTTTCATTTTATGAGCAGTTTATGAGCAGTTATAACGAAATTTTTCACTGAAAATTCATTTCTTAAGTTCAAATTCCTACACCTTTTGAATAAAACAATATTTTTTCAATTCCATACGTACTTCTCTAAGTATTCTAATGTAGATTGACGAGAATTTTCGTTTTTTGTTCTAGGTTAAAAATTGTGTAAATGTCACGCCGCGGAGCGCCTAAGAAAAGATAACAAAAGAAAATATTAGTAGTCGGCCATTTTGTACATCGAAAAAAAAATATATATATTTCCTAACAGCTTGATATTCATACTAAATAGATGTGTAATTAATTTTATGAGATAATCACTGTTTCATACGAAAAAAAATGTTAAATTCGCACATGATTTTACACCCGTTACTGTGGCCTAAGGCCTTAAACGTACTGCTACGCCACTAACTATGAATTTAGCCTGCACCAAGATTTTTATCGCGCGTTTACTCGCGTTATCGCTGTCTTCCAGGTACCCGATACGAAAAGGCCTTCCGAAACGAAAAGTATATTGTTTTTCAGGTCATACGATAGTGAGCAGCAACATGGTGATGTTGACTACGCAGGACAGTCGCATATACATGGTGACTATAGAAGACGAGAGGGAATTGACGTGCGTGCAAGTGAGCTACGATCCGAAACCGAGACCGGTGCAGTACCTCGGTACAGCTGGTTCTCCGAACGCGGCCATTTTGTTGAACGTCACGAGTCCCGACAGTATCTACGATCACCTGGTGAATCGTGAACCGAGCGCGATCCAGGTGTTCGCTCTGAAAGCCGACTTGTGGGATCCCTGGTGTAAAATAAGCGAGAAAGTTCGCTCGAATCGTCCACTCCGCGAGTATTGGGACTGCTTAGAGTCGCTGAGGATCATGGCCGCCAAGAGTCCCGAGCCAAGAAAAGTATTGCCCGAAATCCCGACGAGTTTGGATGGCATGTCGATTCACGAGTTACGCGTGGTCGTCTGGTTGACGCTGATCTCGAAAATTCTCGAGAGGCGACAAACGTCGAGCATCAGCGGAAAAGTCCTGGACGAGGAGTCCGAGGCGGCGGCGTTGATATTTTTGATCTCCGGCTGCGAGCATCTCGGCCGTCTCGCGCGTAAGTCCACGCTGACGGAGGAGGAAAAACGCAGCGCCAGTTTCTTACGAATGTACATGGAAGTTTGTCTCGCCGGTGAGGATGACGAAGAGACCGAGGCGAGTGCAATAACGCGCAAGGTGATGGATACTTTTCGCGAGAGTTCTCACGTAGCGACTATCGAAACGGAAGCTTGCAACTTGTGCGGCGAGGTACTGAGCGAATTACCCTGGACGATAGATACGTGTCCATTGGGGCACAAATTGCCGAGGTGCTCGTTGAGCCTACTGCAAATAACTACGATCCGATATCGCTCCTGTCCAGTTTGCGGCAAGCTCTTTCATCCCTCGTTGGACCGGGAGTACGAGGAGATTCGCTGCTTGTACTGCGACGTACCGGCCACTTACGACCCACGTGTACACTCGGGCGACCACGACCTCGAAAAGAGATGGAAAAATTTGTCCCAGCGTCCCCAAGCCTACAATCAACCGGACAATTCGCGAATTTCCCACGACCCGGACAATCCGAACGGCGGCCCGATGACCGGCGAACGAGTCAAACGCCGCTGTCTCAACAATCCTCAAACTTTCGCTGTTATCGTTAACAAAGATCGAAACGACGAATCCCTCATAACGGAAACGTGGCAAAAGTTTTGAACTCGCGCGCGGATCGATCGAGTGATGCTCGTTTGGTCTCTGGAAACTTTGACGTATACGAAACACTTCGAGGGGTAGGCAAATATATTTGGTACGAAAAGAGCATGAGCGTCGGGAATTCAGTTAATCCTCGGGATCGCTGTATACGTATATGTAGGGATGACGTTCAATCGTCTCGATGTCCTTCTCGAGCTGCAACAGATCCTTCTCCATTCGCGATTTCCTCTTCGCCTTTGGCGGGGTGTCCGTCATGAAGGGTAAGCACTGGAATTGCTTCATCATCTCGTCCCATTTCTTTTTCATACCCTGAATGGAGAGAATATTAATACGATCAATTGGTGCTTTTGCAGCGTACTGGAAAAAACGCGTTCGGGATGGACAGGTATGGATTAATTGTTTTCGTTAAGGGACAACGCTGGTCCAGGGGGTTGGAAAAAAAACGATTTTTCAAATATTTAAACATACTTTCGGGTATTGGGGAAAAGGTGTAATTAGTCTGATAACGAACAATTTTAATTTTATTGGAATGTTGAATAAGTTCTCGCTGTTATTTCGTGAAAATTAATAGTTTATTTTTTTAAATCATTCCTAATGCTTTTAAACGTTTCGAGGCATGGTTGCGAGTGTACGGAAGTTAAGGGGTCTTCTCACTCTAGACGCTAAAAGAGGCTATTTTCATGAATTTTTGGATAGGTTTATATTATAGATATTGATATAAAAGTTGTTACACTTAAGGCATCTGGCCACCATGTAATTTTCTTTTCTTTTTTTATAAACCCTGAACTGTTAAGTACAATTTAAGCCATAGTACGTATTGAAAAACGCAAAATTGACTAAGTTACAGTTATTTTTCGGCAGGAAGGTTGAGCCGCTGCGGGTGGTCGACCGTGTGGTTCAATCCGTGTTTATAACTCGCACGGTTTAGCTCACGCAGCTGTCCTGCGTTATCTCGAAACTACATTTTTTGAACTGGTACTATCGAAATGTCGTAAGCTATCGGTCCGATTGCTTTCAAATTTTTACACAATACTTTTAGATACATTATCTAAAATGTCACGTAGGATTTTTGCGATAACTTGATTAGTTTTTGTTTTATTATTGTTTTTGCTCGAAAAATTTCGGTGAAAAATACAAATTTTTTTCGTCGGCTCACCATAATTTTTTTAATGGTCGAAAAAAAAACCGCTACGCTACATTGTAGCGACACTACTCACGAATGAGCTGATTTTTTTTCTGATGTGACATGACCGGGTAACAGCTGGGACAACGACCGCGCATATCGTGCGGAGGGCCTCCGCGGCAATGTGCATAACGGCGCCATTTTTCAATATTTTGAACGGAAATTTATTAACGTTATTCTTAAAGCCCTTTCTAACGTTGTGTAAAAATATAAAAATATTCCGGCCCATACTTTCGAGTTTATTATATATTTTTTTAATATACCCATTTTTCGATCGGCCAAGGTGGCCAGATGCCTCAATAAATACACTTTCGAAATACATTTTTTTAAAATTATTTATTTAAGTCACTATTTATAGACGAAAATGGTAGTTAGTACAGTCGTGCTGTATATTGAAATCGGAAAAAATTAGAAGGCTAGTTTTTTTAATTCTGAAAAATCAGTTTTCATTCGATAACTTTTTAGGAAAAATGCATACAATTAATGTTCAAACGGGAACTCTGTAGCCCTTGAAAAGACGCGTCGATCGAGTATTTGATCATCCCTCTCCAATAATATCTTTACCCCCGAAAGAATTGTATAAACAAAAAAATTATTTATTGAATAACTCAAAAGCAATCGATTTTTCGGGGATGGTTTAAATGTACGAAATGTAGAGAATAATTTTCTCTATATTTTTATTCCCATGGACCACCCTTGAATTTTGCTTTTTTGAAACCCTCTCAGGGATTGAAAATTCAAAATGAAATTCTGGGAAAACTATTGAGCGCGAGAATTCGCCGCTGTGGAAGAATTTGTAGCTTGAACTCTCAGTTACATTTTTGTCCACAGCGCCAAACTCGTATCTCTTTATTTTCGGTCAATGGTTTTCCCGGAATTTCATTTTGAATTTTCAATCCCTGAGAGGGTTTCGAAAAAGCAAAATTCAAGGCTGGTCCATGGGAACAAAAAAATAGAGAAAATTATGCTCTACATTTCGTATATTTGAACCATACATGAACAATCGATTGTTTTTGAGTTATTCAACAAACAATTTTTTGTGGTATTTTAACCATTTTTTTAAGGGTAAAGATATTATCAAAGAGTGATGATCAAATATTCGATCGACGCGTCTTTTCAAGGGCTACAACGTTCCCATTTGAACAAAAAGTGTACGATGTTTTTCTAAAGAGTTATTGAATTAAAACTGATTTTTCAAAATTTCACCCCCAAAATGAACTTCTAAAACTTCGTCGCTGTGGACAAAAGTAAAGCCCGGATTTTTCTGCACATCTCGTCTCACGGCGCCGACCTCGTAGAGGTTGTAATTTGTCATTAATCCAGCCCCATTTCCTTTCATCCTCTAAAAAATCCTACACCCCGATTTTTAGGCAAACTTGGATTTAGCACCCGCGGCACCTACAAAATTACCCGTCAAAAAACTAGCCTTCCATTTTTCTCCGATTCCGGGGGTTTTCAGCGACAGCACACTGTACTAAGTAAAAAAAAATGTCCTTAAAAAATTGCAGGTCTGCGTTATTGATAAAATCTCGGAGATGGGTCATCCGAAACAAAAAAAAAATCAAACGGTTTAAGATTCAGTATGTTAATGGCTATAGCGCATATCATATGATTTTTGATATATGCAAAAATAACAAAATGGCGGACATTTTTCGAAAAAACAAAATACGTTTTTTCACCGTTTTCGGCAAAAAAATAGTAAAAATAATTTTTTTTAATCCTTGATTTGCGCTATAGCTATAGTTGTAAAGGATATGTGGTTAACATTTCATAAGGATTAGTTCAGTAGTTTCAAAGATTTTATCAACAAGCCGTCGAAAGACGCGTTTAAAGTTTGTTTGGGTTACATAAATACATTATGTTAAATTTAATGTATTTCGAAAGTGTAGTTATTAAGTGTAACAACTTTTATATCAATATTTATAATATAAACCTATAAAAAATATCATGAAAATAGCCTTTTTTATCTTCTAAAGCAAGAAGACCGTTTAAGGGAAACGAAATCAACAAATAGTAAATAAACTGGAGCAATGGTCGGGAAATAGCAGGGGGTTAGAGATTGACCGCAAAATAAAAGCGCGACTGAAACCGCAACTGGCAAAGCAACTATGCGATTACATCAGACAATTTCAGAAACGAGGAGCCAGGATAGATATAATAAAACCAATGTAAAATAATGCATGTAAACACCCTTAAAAAGGGTGCTTACATACATGAAAGGAATCAAAATACTACTACCACTTGAATATGATAGCCATTTTTCCGAAAGATAATATTTTAACAGCCATGAAAAAATTGGTTTTCTGTTCCAAGTCGAAATTTGCGGAACTTGCGCTTCAAAGGCTTCAGCACCACCACTTTGCAGGAATTAAAAAAAATGGTTTCATACAGTGCAGTGAAGACAGGCAAACAACAAACGGACCGATGTAAAAATATTATGAAATATTATAATGTAAAAAAGAACTGAAGAACGGATGGGAGGTTGTAAAAACCCGCAAGGGTATACAAGTGTAATAAATTACTATTAGTTTCATACAGTCATGTACAATAGAGTTGCTTAAGGGCATGTACAAGGTCAACATAACCTCACAAATTTTCCAACCCAATTTTCTCATACATGGTTACATTTTTTAGGAAAAACAAACCATTAGGCTCTGGAGAATTCCCTGACGCAGAGCTTGATGATTTCCTTTTGCCCTAAATATTATTCATGTCTGAGAAATCTCTGTTCGAAAATTTCAGCTATCTCTCTCGCACTCATCTGTCACGTAGGGGATCTTCTACTTCGCCTTAACAGGAGATTACCGTCGAGAGGCATGAAAAATGCATGAACTTCAGGAATTTGTTTTTATAGTTAAAAAATACCTTTGAAAAGGCGTTTCGACGTATTTTGTTCTACTATCAATGGAGAACAAATTCCAATATTATTCATTTTTAAAAATCCAAAATGGCGGCTCTATCTCCCATCAAATGAAGCCATATACGGCGTGTTTGGTCAGCTCGAGGCGCTTCACAGCGTTGCGAGTTCATTTGAAACAAAAACGGGTTAAAAATCATTAAACTAGTCAAAACTTTTGGGGACCTTATTCTTTCTTGTTTTCTGAAAAACCCCTGGATAACAAAATGGCAGCCGTTTGAAAAAAAAACCCTAATTTGTTTTGCTCGGTTCTATTGCTTCAACGAGCGAAAAAAAATTCAAAATACATTTTTAACAAAAATCGCTTCGTGAAGGCCCCGCAAATTAAATTTCCTTTCAATTACGCAGCGATTCATGTGAATCGGTTAATCCGTTGAAACCGTAGAGCGCCCGGCTGCGCCAAAAATGCTGCCTCCAGAAAAACGCATTTAAAGTTCAACGTTATGAAAAATCGGACTTAATGTTTGTTTTTGCCAATCAAAACAAACAAACCCACGGGTTCTAAACACTTTAACGATGCAAATTGTAAGAAAAAAAAACATAATTGTTTATCGTCATGAATAGGGCTTGAATTATCCGTTAATTTTTCGTATCCAGATAATATGGATAGGAGTGAACCTTACTACTCGGATATCCGGATTTTTCGGATAATTTTACAAAAAAAGGTAATTCGTTAAAAAGTAGTTTTATTTATATTTATTAAAATTAAACCAAAAATTCGCTCTCTTCACTATAGCTAATGGACAACATTAACATTTTTAATATCACAAGATGATCGAGCATAATAGTATGCTACTATTTACCATAAAATATTAAAATTAAATATTAATAATTGAAAACAGTTAGATAACTCTTTCCTCTAAAACTTAAACTAATGATTATAGTAATAATGAGATAAAATATCAAACAAAATAAAAACACCATCATTATCGAATTAAAAAAAAAACAAACTTTTTTCTTCTAAGAGTTAAAAATGGACCATTCTCTCCTCTGAGACAAAAACTGAAAACAATCATATACTTAAACGTTATAGTGAGTGAGATGTTAAATCAATTTAAATGCACAGTTGAAATAGGTATTTCAGACTTAACACATATAGGCTTTTCAACATACATAGGCATTTTAAATCGTGCAGAATTTTCTGAATGAATTACTATTGAACGCGTCACACCCAATATTAAAAACAATGAAAAAATGTTTTAAATTAAGATTACTTGTTAGCTACGTGCTACTGCACACGATGCCGAAATGATTGTTTTACTATAGTTAGTTTCGTGTTCAAATCGTAATTTTTTGATGAATTTTACTATCCCTATTGTCCGAATTATTGACATTAAGTTGCCTTCATAATCCGGATTTTAAAAAATTGGCGGATATCCGGATTGCAAGCCCTAGTCATGAACAGTGACCTGTCCTCAAGGTTGTTATGGGGTTCAGCCGTCGTGGGTGAAGTACGATGGGCTTACGCACGGTGCCGATTGGCTGTTACCAACTGTTAGCTTCCAAGTAATCGTCATATTAAACGTGAGTTTTCGAACCATTTTTCTACGTCTATTTGTAAAAATATGCATTTTTGAACATTCGGTAATTACATAAAGTGTTTTTATTGCTTTGTATAATTATTTTCTGTAACTTTTACTCGCTCAATTAACGCGACACGAATTGGCAACGTCGTAAATTGTGGTGTATCATAATGCCCAGGTTGGCAGAAGTGTCGCGAAGTTAGAAACATGCGCCCCGTTCGTAACCTCAATATCGGCACAAGGAGCTGTCAAAAATGAATCCCGGTCCGAGTAAAAAAAATTTCGCTGGAAAGAAAAAGTCTGTACTAAAGGTGTCTATAATCTCGAAGAAATCAGAAACTTTAATAATTTTCCGATATTCTAAAAATAAATGTTTGTATGCAAAAAAATCCGCGTTATGTGTCTGCCTAGAAATGTCTAGAACTGTGTAATTTCTGAACATAGTTATCAAATGAATATGAAGTAATTATTACTAATTAAGAGAATAAGTACCAATAGTATTCGTTGGTAATTATCCTGACCGAGTAGTTTGAGGTTCCCGGCAGCCCCCTGACACCGGTAGATAAATGCTGTTCGCAAAATGCCCTCGCCCCACTGTGGCGCTGGTAGTCGTGTGACAAGCATGCATATATATGTATGTTGCGCCGGTGTTTCGAATATTTTACATGAATAAAAGTCTATTGATATATTTCGAATGATATTCCGTTCTACTGATTTTCCATTCGAACACAATAAATAACGTCGCCATAACGATAACAGGCGAAGCCACGAAAGTATCGAATCGTTCAGCTGATCGGAGTATTTAGAGCCGGAGGCTGTCACACAACAGCCAACGCTAAGCAGTGGCGATTTCAAGAACTAAAAAGTCGGGACAAAACGCGTTTTCGTTTATCGTAAAGGAATAGTAGGCCAGTGTCAGGGGGCTGGTTTATCGTAAAGGAATAGTAGGCCAGTGTCAGGGGGCTGGTTCCCGGGCATAATTACCGAATACCGATAAGATAGGTAGCATTTGTGCCGTCTACGACGTTGCCATGATTGCACAGTCTAATATTTTGTGTGCTTGATTTTTGCACAAATTCGCTATCAAAAACATTGATAATTTTATAACGGTGCTGTGAATCCTCATTTTCACGGTACCAAGGGAACCGATAATTAGTCGAACCGTACCTATTTTTTCAGCTCCGTGGTAACATTCACTTAGCAGATATTAATAATGTACTGAAAAATGATCGGGAGTTTTCCATGAGCGTAATGTAATTAGCCCACGAAATACCTCGAGTTTCCGATTTATTTCTGTAAAAAACGGCACTGTGGATCGTATTCAAACTGCACAGGATGATCAGCAAAGAGTCTATAAAGGTCCAGAAAAAAATTTCAGCTCGGTGGTGACATGTTGACTTAAGGGATATGCATAACCATGGAATTTCAAAAAATTAATTTTTGGTTTATCTTATTTTCTTATTGCGTAGAGTCTTGACTTTGATTTGGTTAAAAGATTTTGTAAAAATTCCAAAAATTGACCGAGTTATGCCGATTTTAGTGGAACAGGTCAGAACGTCCCGTTGCGTTACGGCTCTGGCGCTGCGCGCTGCATCGTATTGTTTCTAAGGGCATTGATATGACTTTGTCCAATCAGGCTGTTTGATTGTTATACGGTGTAGGAATTGCAGATTGAAGGTACGAAAAATAATTGTGATTTTATCTCAAGCAAGTAGTCCATACACCAAGGCACTATCTTACGATTAAATTTTTCAAACAACAATCGGCACGAAAGAATGCATTTCATGCATAGAAATTTTAAATAAAAGGTGTTTAACTTTTTTACTAGCTCTATTAGTAACGCAGATATGAGCGACGAAAATTAACTGCATCGCCTCTCACTCATCGTTTCGTCCCTTTCACTCATCGTTCTAGCGGAGCTAGCGAAAAAAAATGAGACATTTTTCATTGTCAATTAAAAAAGAAACATATTTATTTCAAACTTTTTTCTACAAAATGCACTTTTTTCGTTACGATCGTCGTTATAAAAATTAAATTGTTTATAACGGGAAAAAACGATTCTAGAACAAAATCAATGTCCTATTCGTATTGCCCGTACTCGAAACCATAAATAACCACCGAAGATATTGAGCAGACGTAAACATTTATACGAAAATGGTATACGGGAAAAGTGGATTTAGTACGTTTTCTTCTCTTGCGTTTATCTCGAAAGTATACTTTGCAATTTGGCGTACGTCATATCTCAAAATCTAATCGTCCGATTTACTTCAAATTTGGATTGGACATATTTTGTAACATATTCAATCGACTGACCGGATGATTTTTTCATATGTTGGTCCGTTTGTTAATAATAATCGTTTAAAGTCGTTATTTTTGCCCGAAAATCGACCTTTTCTTTAAAAACAGTGCAATTTATGCAATTTTTTTAATTTCCAAAATGTATCCGGTCACTTTGTAGCTTTACCATTATACTAAAAGTATATTTTTCCACTTTTGACTTTAGATGAATCCACTTATCGGAATCACGTACGCGACCGAGCCGTGCAGAGGCTACATCCGTCAGATTAAATAATGTAAATGTATGTACTATCTGTGTGCAAAAGATCGATCTTATCATCCCAATACCTGAGACGAAAAAAAAATATTGAAAATCAATCTGTTTTTTTAACTTCAAGTTTATGCATACCCCTAAATCTCATAACAGCTTTGAATAGCTCTTCGGTGTACTTTTTACAAAGCATGCCCGAATTTCCAACTATTGTTCGGGAGTCCGTATCAGCATTGCCCTCTAATGTCAAAACATCTGAAATGTTGCAGGGAACCGTTTGAGAAAGTGAATTGACTTGCATATAGTAATTCGGCTCGTTCGTCCTCCGTAACGTAATGACAACGAGGTTGTTGGTACTCCACAGAGACGGTCCTCGCAGTTGACGTTCGTCCGTTCTCACCGCTCTTCAACGAACTACCCTGCGAGCTACGATGCTCCTCAGTTGCTTCCTCCTCATCCGATGTTTCCGACGATTCGTCCAATGATTCTGCCTTCGTCCCGTTTAATTCTTCCTGGCTCTGGGAGATCGAGGAACCGTCACTCGCCGAGCCTTCGCGCTCGGTGTCGATTCCTTCCGATTTATCATTCTCATTTTCAGCATCTCCTATCGTGGTCTCCCGGTCCTTCGTCACGTCGTGCTTATTCCTCGCCTTTTTCGGTTTATCGTGCTTCACTTGCTGTTTTTTCTGGGCCGAAACGGCGACTCCTCGTCTAGGCGACTTTTCGTGCTTTTCTTTGCTTCTCGCTCTATGCTTCCTCTCGTCCATTGGTCCTCGTGCGATTCCGCGTGTGGGCGATGCTCCGTGCTTTTCTTTACCTCTCGCTTTTGGCTTCTTCTTCTCCATTGGTCCTCGTGCGATTCCGCGTCTTGGAGATGCTTCGTGCTTTTTGCTTCTCTTTAATTTCGTGTCATCTGGTCCGGCCATCCTTTGCGGACTGCGCGAGGCCCTCGGCTTTGGGTGACGCTTGTTCGGGGGAGGAACTTCGCCTGGTACTTGTCCATAACTCTGGCAGGCACGAATAATTATTCATTTAGGATTGGTAGATTGAGGGATCTCTACGTCAAACATTGAAACAAAAACAAAAAAAACGATTTTGTTTACTTAATTTTTTTCGTTTTGCGAGGTCTTGAGGCCTTAGGCCGCAGTAACGAGTATAAAATCATATGCGAATAAAAAAAAATCGTATGAAAAAGTGATTCACTCATAAAATTAATTACACATCTATTTAGTATGAATATCAAGCTGTTAGAAAATATATATATTTTTTTTTTCGATGTCCAAAATGACCGTTTACTAATATTTTCTTTTGTAATCTTCTTTAGGCGCTCCGCGGCGTGAAATTTGGCATCCACGATTTTTTACCTAGAACAAAAAACAAAAATTCTCGTCAATCTACATTAAAATACCTAGAGAAGTACGTACGGAATTTAAAAAATATTGTTTTATTCAAAAGTTGTAGGTATTTGAACTTAAGTAATGAATTTTCAGTGAAAAATTTCGTTATAACTGCTCATAAACTGCTCATAAAATGAAAAGTTTTCGATTAATAAGAAATTCCGTACGTACTTCTCTTCGCAATTCAATTAGGAGCATAACTTTCAAATTTGAAGTGAATCGAGTGGAAATTGTTGAAGTTATTTGTCACGCCAATTGGAAAAAAGCTGTTCCGAGAAGTTTCGAGTAGTCGGCGATTTTGTACATAAAAAAAAAAAATAACAGCTTGATATTCATGCTAAATAGATGTGTAATTAATTTTATAAGTGAATCACTTTTTCATACGACAAAAATTGTTAAATTCGCACATAATTTTATACCCGTTACTGTGGCCTAAGGCCTTAAGGTAGAACGTGCGAGCGCTCTTGATTTCTATAGATTTTGTTCAAATTTTAACCAGACATTGTTCATATCATTATGCATGATTGAGTGAAATTTCAGAACAGTCGACTATTTAGATTGGGAGATGATGGATTTTAAAATTGCAACTTTTAACACGGCAGGGTCTGCATTGACCGAAAGTCAGGTCACATAATCCGGCGTACTATTGTTTATAAATTTTTGAACAAAATGTATATTTAGATAGCAAACTAGTTAGGGAAAGAGTGAACAAAGTTTGGATTGGCTTTACTATTCAGTTTTGCTAAAAACGTTCAGTAAAGACAGAATAATTATCCGTAAAAAATATTTCTCCCTTATAATAAGAAGACATATGGCATCACCGCAGAACAGTATTGTTCAATATATCGAGAAAAGAATGATCGTGTTCCTAAAGTTAAAAAGTTACTTTGGGGTCATAAAAACAATATGCGATTGGTCCTGTAGCGAATTTTTTTTTTTAAAGGTTCCATTATCGATTTTGCCGCAGCGCCTCGGACTAATGTAGATTGACGAGAATTTTTGTTTTTTGGTCTAGGTAAAAAACTGCGGATGCCAAATGTCACGCCGCGGAGCGCCTAAAAAAATATAACAAAAGAAAATATTAGTAGTCAGCCATTTTGTACATCGAAAAAAAAAAAGATATTTTTTCGAACAGCTTGATACTCATACTAAATTTAAAAAATTGTTAAAGTCGCACATGATTTTATACCCGTTACTCAATAGTTACGACTAGCTCGCAATTGTGTATTTTCTTTCAGCACTTTTTATTTTGCATACGTCAGCACCGTAGAATAAAGCCTCTGAACCTCTTGACACGTATTTAATATTCTAGAAAAGAATCCGTAAGAAAAGTCTTATTTTTCGGTGAGCCACATAGATGTGCCGCCTTAAGGGAGGTTTCCACTTTGTTGGACTAACAAAAAAAAAACTTTGATTTGGCTGTATCGAAAAGGAAAGGAAGGTGTACTCTGTGGTCCTGGCATAGTAGATTAGTTGTAAGTATAAAACTTTTCATTTTATTCGCATATGAATTACGGTTTAATTTTTAACGCGTTTTCTCGAAACCACGTTTTCCAAGTTTGCGGCCGTGCTCCTACGCGCCCTAGATGAACAATCTTTATAAAATTTTGCAAGCACGTGTACAACAAACGTCTTCATTAGTTGAACTAGAATTATCCAAAAATATTCAAAAAAATTCTCTTTGTGAACAAAAAACTGCAGTTTTTGGTAAAAAACTAAACTTCCCCTTCGGGTCTTCCCACTCCCAGTACCATGTTTTGTCAAACTCCGAAAGATATTGCCCTGCTTAGTAAACATACCAAATTTCAACATTCTATATTCAATATTTTTCGCATGAAAAATTGGTGAAAAATCGAACATTTTTTGGTCCAACAAAGTAGAAACCTCCCTCAAATGGTTGATACCGCTGCAATTACATACAAAAATACTTTCTCCATTCTCTTCCACGTCTCGAACGCCATGGGGTGCTCCAATTATCAATTTCTAGCCATCGATTATTTTTCCATAAACAAATGTAGGCACCGCAAAAAGCGTTTTACCAAACATGTTCAAATCCACGGAAAAAATCAGCGAACTCCTTTCCACACTTGATCGTAGAGTACCCAATCGTTGAGAATGATTTTCCATACCTCGAGTATATACTTTCTGATATCTCGATAGAAAAAAGGAGCATTTCACCGCATTTTTCCCCAATATCGAGCCCAGAGCTCGAGAATTTTTTTCTCGAAAAAACGAGCTTTTCTACGATATTTCGACAAAAAGCTCGCGCCAAGAACCCGATTCAAGAAAATCGAAAACTCCACCTTTTTGTTTCGATAATACGGAAACATTCCGCTGAGCATGAGAGGATAAGCATGCCCGTGTCTGTCGTCCACGCAATACATTCTCGCCTTGCCGGGCCTCAGACTTTTCGCCTCCTCGACATTCAGCTTAGCGAAATCGACTCTATCTCTGGACGATTGCTTCGCAAGCTCCGATGCTTTGACCGGCTTCCATTCGGGCAATTTTCGCTGATAGTCGGGTCGATGATAATGTCGATGCCGTACTTCTTGCTCCTTCGGAGCCGAAACGCTTCTTTTCTCGCGCCGATGACCCGGCGGGTCGAGCACGACGTTCGGAACTCCGAGCGTCTTGTGAGCGCTTTTGCCACGCTTCGACGCTCTTATTATTTCATCGTGATACTTCGAAACGTATCTGCGTAAGAATCAACAGAGTTTCACAGCTTCAAGACGATTTCAGGCTATCGCTATACTCGCCGAATGAAATTTCCGTCATACCTGGCCTCCGGAGGGTATTCCACCGTTGGTTTTGCGATCAGATCGGCAACGTTATCGGGCGACGCAGCCCTCATAGCTCACGAAATCAAATACAAGTGCGCGTTTCTCGTCAGGACCCAAAAAATGTTTGCCCCAAGTTTTGTCGATACATACAAAATTGATCGCCGTAACCATGAGCAACGCCGAGTAACCTCCGAACCGCGACATTTGAGATGTGACAGTCACGCCCGTGTCGAAATTCATCGAGGCGGCGAAGAAAATCGCGAGAAAATGGCGCTTTTCCACGAAACATTGCGAACCAACAATCGTAAGAAACTAACCGTAGAGCGTCACTCGAGAGAAGTATAATGAAAGTACGACAGATCGCAGATTGGAGGTTATGTCGATACACTTGCGAACATAACCTTGAACTTGACCGGATTGTTGACAAACATATGCGACCTTGATGCGCAAAAGTAAACAAGGCATGGACCCCCAAGGTTCCTTCCTATAATCGGCCACTTTCTTTCTTAGCGCAATCGAATTGTTAATCCCAATTGACTGGAGGGATTTATTTTTCACCGCGACCGCTTTGACGCATACTCGATGATCGACTCGTCGATGGACAAGTTTGTTTTAAACAATTGACGAGCGATTAGTGCGCAAAAATGCTGTCGACACCGAAATCTCGGGGCGAATTGTTTTTAGCCTCGTCCCTTCGCGATGGCCTCGAGGACAACGATATACGGTGAGTCTTGATTTTTTTCATTCTCGTTGAACATTTTTCGATTAATGTAGTCGTTATAAGTCGTTTTAGGGTAAAATGACCTTAAAGTGCAAATAATTGGGCCCTAAAAGTGCAAATAATTGGGCCCTAAAAGTACCAATAATTGGGCCCTTAAAGTACCAATAATTGGGCCCTTAAATTACCAATAAATGGGCCCTTAAAGGGCCAATAATTCGTCCCTTAAAGCACCAGTAATTGGGCCCTTAAAGTGCCAATAATTGGGCCCTTACAGTACAAATAGTTATGCCCTTAAAGTGCAAATAATTTGGCCCTTATGCTGCCACTTGTATGCTGAGCCAGCCACTCCCCAGAGCTTTTTTTGCGCTTGAAGGTCATGTGTACTTAAAGGATATGAGACCAAAAGAGTATGCACGGCCATCAAAGCAGATTTAGAAAAATTCATTTTATTGAAATGGTACTTGATTCTGTGCGTACTTGTAAGAAATTGATGGGTACTTCATAGGCTACTCGATATCATGGATAAGGTACTTGATATTATGCGTGATTAAGAGGTCTATTGTGATGACGCAAAAATCAGGGATATTTAAAATTCCTGGTAGCGAACGGGCTTGCTTTAATTTATTTAGACATTTGGAGAGGGCCCATTTCGGAGTAAAAAAAATAAAGATGATCGGGCAAAATGAGAAGTTTATTTTCAACAGCGGCTCGAAAAATGATGATGTAATGTTAATTCAATATATATGAATGATATTAAAAAATATAGCAAAAAATATGAAATATTAAAAAATCGTAAATAAATTAAATTTGTGCCCCACAGTCGACACAGATGAAAACTCTGTGCTTGTCACCCATTCTAAATGGTTTTACGGCTTTCCAGGTAGTATTGTAATGAGTTTTAAATTACATTGACGGACGTCGCAAAGAATTCGCATTTCGGAGTCATTCATATAAACTTGATAGAAAAAAATGGTATCGCTCTTGTATTCATACTTGTTTACGGTAGAGTGATCTGACGGAGAAAAAAAATACCACTTTTTACGAAAAAATATACGTGCAGGTCACATGGGGGTCAAAACGACCCCAGCCCACCCAAACAGGAAAGAATCGCAAACTTCGGTACTGTAATGAACATTGTCGAATGCAAAAGAAAATAATTGTTTTTAAGTGAAATTGGTCCGATTGCATACTTTTCGAGTTAATCCTTCATCCTACTCATTAGAGTTTCGAACGAAAATAGTAAAAAAATCTCAAGGGAAAATTCTGAAAAAAATCCAGGCGGTCCAATAAAAACTTACGCAACTTTTTACATTTCCGACATTTCCTCTTAAACCCTATAGTTCTCGAGTTACGTTCTATTTTCCAAAATTTGTCTTTTTTAGCCGAAAATGAACTACCTTTGTGAAAAAAAATCGTACCAAAATTTAAAAAAAACCGAAAATGGAGCTTCGGGTATCCTTTTTTAGTGTATCATGAATGAAAATTACAAAAAAAAAAATTCTATAAGTTGTGCGCGCAATTCTCGATGGTCGAAAAATAGCCGAAAAACGGCCGCGTACAATAGTGCGTACCGGGTCGAAAAAAAATCGCGAAAAGTATTTTAAAAAAGCAAAACAAAGCTCAATTTGTTTCTTTCAAAATGCCGTTCGTTAAATTTAGTTATCTTTTTTTTTTGCCGGAGCTATCTAACTTTTAGTACGGCAAGAAATATCGACTGGTGTATTGAAACTTTTGAGCAGAACTTTATGTATGCGTACGATTTTTCTAGCCAAGTGGAGACTCTGTTGTCCGTCAAAGATGCCGATCCAAACGTCCTCATTCCGAGCCACGGTATATCGCCGTTTCACCTGGTAATCGGCAACGAATCGGAGCAATTCGCGGAACAAGTGAGCAAGCTGTTTCTCCGCCATGGTGGCGATCCTAATGTGAGATCCGTGGATGGTATGACGCCGGTGCACGTCGCAGCAGCCTGGGGAAGAGTCGGCGTGCTGGAGTTGTTACTGGCCAACGGTGGTGATCCTCTCTGTCTGGACGACGAGGGCCGTAGTCCCTTCCATTACGCCTTCGACGGACAATATTACGACGCGGTAGCGACTCTTGGAAAATACTGCGGCGCGAGTCATAGCGACGAGGAAGAAGAACCAAAGTACAAATTGACTTTCGGTAACTCACCAATTCCCTTCATTTCTTTCTTCTCTTTCACAATGTTTATTCAAGCGAAATATTGTTTATCCTCGGTGCTACAGACAAAATCTTCGTCAACAAGGGAAACGTCGTAGCCGAGTACGTACCAGCTGATGCTTCCTGCGTCGCCTTCGCGAAATCGGAGTCAGCTGAAGAGACTGATCGTGACGAGCGACCCGAAGAAGAATATTCGTGGATGAAGAAAAAAACGCCGGTTTTCAAGGCGAAGGAGAACGTCGGTACGTGGCAGAGCGAAAACGTGACTGTTCGACGTTACAAGAAAAGTCAACCACCGTCGAAACCAGTGGAGAACGTGACGTGCGAACGCAACGTTGAGGATGAGAAGCTTCTAGTCGGTCAGATTATTCGTAGACTGTCGAATACGCTCTCGAGCGACTCGACCTCCGTCACCGACGACACGACGATCATCAGGCGAGAGATCAAGAACGCGAGAACGAGGAATCCGACGATCGCGAAGAAAATCCAGCCCCGCGGCCTTTCTCCGGCCATCGAACGTCACGAGCTTGTCGGATCGAGGATGACGCCGCGGCGGAAACTCGGCACCGACACGTCGATCATCAGCAAATCACCCAATTGCCGAATATCAACGCTCAACGACAAAACGCCGAAGAGTAAAATGTTGACGCTGAGTGGGAGCGGTGCCCGAAAGAAATACGCCAATGAGAAAACACCGCCGCGAAAATTGACCAAACCACCGGAAGTCCGAGTGAAGAGCGCAAGCTCGACTCCGAAGAAGAACCGGTACAGCGGTCGTCTCTACGAACCATCGACGATCGAGCGTAACAAAAACGAAAAGTTGCGCACGCTGCTCGCAAACGATCGACGGAGAGATGCCCCAAAAATATCGGACCGCATTATTCGCGACAGAGAGAAGAAAATCGTGGAATATTCGCCGGATACGATGACGAGGAAAAAGCCGGGGGCAAATTACGGGGTGAAAAATATTGCCATCAGGCTCGACGAACGCATGTACGATGAAAATCCCGAGAACGATTGCGATTTTCGGCCAATGCGCGACGCTGACGACCCGAGGCGAGAGCCGCGTGTTCACAACGATATGAAGATCGAACCTGAACAAGATCATGGAAATACCGCGTTCATCGACCATCACGGTACAACGAAATTTCCGGATACCGAAAACGACGAGGAGAAAAAGTACGGTGCGTCTTTCGAAAGTCCGCGTTCGTCTCTCACGCGGCAGAAAAACTCGAGCTTCAACTGCACTCCGGACGACGAGGAGGCGAAAATTTTGTTGGAAATTGAGGAAGCGTTCGAGAAGAGATGCGGCACTCCACCGGCTTCGGTCTCCATGCTCGAAGCGGACGAGAACCTTGAGGAGGAACTCAAGCCCTTTCACTCTGATTACAGCAGCGGCGAATCAAGCTCATTCTGCGAATTTCACGAAGCCGATCCGGGAACGATGAGTCTATGGTAAACTATTGAGCGCATTCATTTATCAACACGATCGTAATAATAACAGTTTTTTTTTCGGATTTTTCGATGCAATTTGTGATAGATATCGGGGAAGAACTTTTTGGGCTTGATTCACACATATTTCGTCTACGCAAAATGAATAACAATTTTTAAAGAGCTGCCCAAAATTCAGCTGTGTTTTCAGCAGTTATACACATCGCGAATGGTCCATTGTACACATGGCAAATACTCGTAGAATTACTCGCTTTAAAAAGTCCAAGGGCCTTAGTAACGTACACGAGTATGGTTATCGCGCGTACTACAATCAAGTCGAAAAACAAATTTGGTGAATGTTCCTGCAAGTTTAAAAATAAAGTTTCCGAGAAAGCCATTTTCGGCCCTTATACAAAATGTCCATGTTTACAGAACAACAACGTCTCTCTGTAAATTGATAATCGTAGTGTCCGCGATAGCTGCTACGATAAGGTAGAACATGGCGATAGGATTTGATAAATCGATTGATAATAGCAGTACTTATCGCAGGAACCATTAAAAAAAAATAGCTATGAGAATCGCGCGCTTAAGGTTTTCGAAATTGTTTACGCGTTACGCGTGTCCGGGTCCACGTGTCTTTGAAATCTCTTCGGAATTTCGACTCGAAATTTACACACAACAGTCTTAAGATATTGTAGGGTGTAAATATTGGAGTAAAAATTATTTTTTTAAAAGAAATTCCAAATGTAACCTTAACCCTTCGACTGCACACTTCCGTCAAGAAGTTCTGACTGCATATGGGGTCGATCCGACCCCAGACGTTTTTCAGATCGTTGTATTTCGGTAAATATGCTTTTTTTGTAGTCAATGATCCTCATTTTATGGACCATCATTTATTTTTTAAGAAAAACAAAAATTAAGTGCCCAAACATTCTTTCAAAGTGGGAAATGCGTTGAAAAATACGTACTTGCACGAAAATGATAATTTTTTTTCTTCAAAATATAAAAAAAGTTCCTTGAGGTTTTTAAAGAGAAAGGTTTGTAGATACAAGAAAGTCAGTGTCGACCGTCTTTCCAAAAAGTACATTTATTCGGAGTTTTGGATTTGAGCATTTTCGGGATAGTGAAAAATGGAAAAAATCGACTCCTTCGGCAGATCAATTGATGAAAACGTATATTTTCCGCATTTTTTACTTCAATGACTTAATGTTATTAACATTACACGCTTGACATTATTATTAACATTACACAATGACTTAACATTATTAACAATAACATATTATTAACTCACAAAATAAAAAATATCTATCAGCATTTTCTATCGTAACTCACTTACATGTAGTGATAAATCACCAAACGGCACCAAAAAGATGTTTTCTCTTCCACCGCGCTACTGCATAAACGGGGTCGATTCGACTCCAGGTCCTTTTTCGACATCTGTCCTCAGTACACGCGCTGTAGGATGGGGGCCGAGTGTCCACCAATGGAGTATGAGTGAGGGAACATTCGGCGCCGCACTGCGGCCGAATAGTTACTCCGTTTTGCGATACAGTCAGTTGAAAAAAACAACGGGGTCAAAATGACCCCAGTGTGCAGTTGAATTTATGACGATGACATTTTTTTTGTTCTTCAAAGAATAGGACTATATATGGAGAATATTTTCTCAAAGTTCAAAACACAGCCTGTAACGCTGTGCTTCAGGTAGAAGCGCGCACCGCAGGCGCAGAGGGGCAGGCAGAGATGGGCAAAAAGTAATTAAATTAACAATTACAATTACTGCTGTAATTTATAATTTGATCACTTTGGAACAGATTACTTAAGCAATTAGTTACTACAAGTGCCTAGTGCAACTTAATTAAAATTCAATGTAACCTTAAACGTAACGGCCACAGTAACGGGTATAAAATCATGTGCGAATTTAACAATTTTTTTTCGTATGAAAAAGTGATCCTCTCATAAAATTAATTACACATCTATTTAGTATGAATATCAAGCTGTTAGAAAAAATATTTTTTTTCCCCAAGTACAAAATGGCAGACTATCATTATTTTTTTTTGTTATCTTTTTTTTAGGCGCTCCGCGGCGTGACATTTAGCATCCACAATTTTTTACCTAGAACAAAAAACAAAAATTCTCGTCAATCTACATTAGAATACCTAGAGAGGTACGTACGGAATTTGAAAAATATTGTTTTATTTAAAAGTTGTAGGTATTTTAATGAATTTTCAGTGAAAAATTTCGTATAAAACTGCTCATAGAATGAAAAGTTTTCGATCAATCAGAAATTCCGTACGTACTTCTCGGCGAAATGCATTTAGGAACATAACTTTTATATTTGAAGTAAATCGAGTGAAAATTGTTGAAGTTATTTGTCACGCCAATTGGAAAAAAGCTGTTTCGGGAAAAACGCGTTTGAAGTTTTGGGTACTCTATGGCCGTGCCAGAGGTGGGCTTACGTTACACGCTCAAAGTCGGCGAAAAAAAATGTCTTGCTATAAATCGAATAGTAACTTATTCTTATGATGATAAAGCACCGTTTTAGCGAGAAAAAAAATCGATTTTTTGAAAATTCTACTGTGGCCTTACCCCTTAAGTGGTCTGAGTTGAAACTTGGTAGAAATATCGATAACATCGCTACCTTCCACTTGACGAAAATTGTTTTCGAAAAATGAGATAAAAAACGACTTTTTTATCCAAATTTTACAGAAAACTTGATTTTTTGTAAATGCGAACTTAAATTTGCATTTTTTTCATTTTAATTACTGTCAAATAGAAACTATACGCGTTCGCACTGAACATTTTTTTTTGCAATTTAAAGTCTGCAGGACTACAAAACTTTATTTTAATCATAAACGAATTAAAAAAAATTATTTTGCATATTTAAATATACTATCAAAGTATACGTACAGTTTGATAAATATAGAATAACAATTTCTTATTTTAAAAAATTCCTCAAAATTGCTCAATTTCATTCCCGTCTAAATGTATATCCCGCCTTAGATACTATTTTATTTTAATAAATACTGCCAATTGAACGATTTCAATTTCAGGTCCCGTGCCGAGTCGTTCGTAAGCGTAGACGAGGAATACACCTACGAGGATAAGGAGGAGGGCATCGCCTTCACCGAGAGGCATCTCCGCGTTATTCCGTCAAGGTGAGGTTTTCGCAGTCGCGTCGATAGCCGAAGTACACGCAAACGTACAGACGAAAGAACATTTATTTATTCATTTCTGAAACGGATACGAAAGTCCCTGAAGCGTGCGACGCAGGCGGCAAATATCTCGCGAACCGATAAGATAAGTCACGGCAAAAGTGACCTTCGATACTCATAATAGAACAATTAGCGCTGTACCGCATAGCGCGAGTCATCGATTTTCCTGCCTGCTATCTCGAAAAGAAAATTCACGCGTGGCCGTCACATCGCAACGGAGGCACAACGGAGGCGGCCGAAAATGCACAAAAATTCAAAAGAGCTTTTAGTAAACGAGAAATAATTGTTACGGCTTTTTAATCGCGTAATTCTTTTTTCAGTCTCTACGAAGACATGGATCGAGCGGACAATTCTTGGATGGATCGTTTGGGTAAATGTTACTTCCGGTTATACGTATTCTGTCCTTTTTACAAGCTTTTATTTAACTTGACTTTCTGTGAGATGCAAAACGGAAAATCAATATTTCACCCACTCCCCGACTGCTTAGAGCTCTGAAACTTTGTACACATGCATCCAAAAGGTGACAATGCATGATTCAACTTAAAAAAAGTAACATAACATTTTTAACATTTCATGTAAAATTAGCGATATCTCATCATCCATATAAAATCTCACTAGCACATACGAAAAAATTCGTAGCTGACTGTGCTTGTATGTGAAAAGTTTTTATGCAGTAATTAGTCGTAAGTTCAATCCCAATTACAGTCTTTGTTATTTTTTACAAGCATTCCATGTTCTAAACGTACAAACTCGTAAACTAGTTAACTAGTAATAACTAACTAGTAAAATCGTAAACTATTAAACTAGTAACAACTAGTAGGTAAAATCGTAAACTAGTTAACTAGTAACAACTAACTAGTAAAATCGTAAACTAGTAACAACTGACTAGTAAACTTGTAAACTAGTGTACTGGTAACAGCTAACTAGTAAAATCGTAAACTAGTAAAGTTGTAACAACTAGCTAGTAAAATCGTAAAGTAGTTAACTAGTAACCACTAACTAGTAAAATCGTAAACAAGTAAACTAGTAACAACTAACTAGTAAAATCGTAAACTAGTAAACTAGTAACAACTAACTAGTAAAATCGTAAACTAGTAAACTAGTCATAACTAACTAGTACAATCTTAAACTAGTAACAACCGACTAGTAAACTTGTAAACTAGTTAACTAGTAACAACTAGTAAAATCGTAAACAAGTAAACTAGTAACAACTAACTAGTAAAATCGTAAACAAGTAAACTAGTAACAACTAACTAGTAAAATCGTAAACTAGTAACAGCTAACTAGTAAAATCGTAAACTAGTAACAGCTAACTAGTAAAATCGTAAACTAGTAAACTTGTAACAACTAGCTAGTAAAATCGTAAACTAGTAAACTAGTTAACTAGTAACCACTAACTAGTAAAATCGTAAACTAGTAATCTAGTTAACTAGTAACCACTAACTAGTAAAATCGTAAACAAGTAAACTAGTAACAACTAACTAGTAAAATCGTAAACTAGTGAACTAGTAACATCTAGTAAAATCGTAAACTAGTGAACTAGTAACATCTAGTAAAATCGTAAACTAGTAATAACTAACTAGTACAATCTTAAACTAGTAACAACTGGCTAGTAAACTTGTAAACTAGTGTACTAGTAACAACTAACTAGTAAAATCGTAAACTTGTAAACAAATAACAATTAACGAGTAAAATCAATCAAGGAATCATCACGGGGTCGGAAAATAGCTGATTTTCGAGATTTATTTTTCGATGCTTAGAATACGCTTATCAGTCTGATTTTTTAATGCCAAATCAAAGCACTCATGAAAAACGGAAAATGGATTTTTAAACGTTTATTTTTTATTTTTTTACATTTCTTTAACGGCTGAAAATGTCTTCGAAAAAAAGGAGTCCTTACGGTGTACACGATTGTGGCCGTAAATATTATCTGAAACAAAATTGTAAAAAGATTATTAATCAGTACGAAAGCAGCTGTCTTGCTATGGAGGTTTTAAAAAAATCAGAATAGACAAAATGGCGGTCGTTTGAAAAAAAAGTATCGGATATAGCCTATTTTTCGCCAGATTTTCGTTAAAAATAATATGAAGATTAAAAAAAAAAAGCTTCCATAGCAAGATGAAGAATGGAGTGAAGAATGTTGTGTCAAAATTTGAGACGGATCGCTTGAAGCCTCTTCCTTTCAGAGTGTACACCGTTTCGAAAAACGACATTTCGAGAGGAACGCGTTCAAAGTTTCGAGTGCGCACGCCGCTGCTCGAATCACTTTCATTAAGAAAGGCTGTAGCGACCGAAATCTTTCGAATTTCATCCGAAAAATGAAACAACATGTTTATAACCGTCTACACTGTCGGATAATGCAACAACAAAAAAATCGATTGTTTTTAGTAATTTTACACTGCGATGATTCCTTAAAGACTAAAAAGTAGAAAATAATTTATATGAAGAAAAAAAAATTTCAAGTAACAAGCTTTTATTTAACATACTAAGAAATAGAAAATATTTTTTTTCCAAGTCACTATAGTCACATAAGTGACTATATATAACATCTTGGAGCGCTCAAAAATTCGTCATATAATCTTGAATTCGCATAAATCCGTTAACATATCAACGCTGTTTAATTTACTGTAAAAGCACCTTAGATTTCTTAAATAAAAATCCTGAAACTGAGTATAAACGTGTGATAATAATTTCTCCAATTGCTATTTCGCCAAATTAAATACGGTTAATGAAACTGAATTGACCAAATTTATTAAACATTTAAAAATTGGAGCGCCCCATGCTTTCATTTATAGTCACATATAGGTAAAAACAAACCATTTTCGACTTAAAATTATTTTCTGCTCCAAATGATTCCCTACTTTAAATTATTTTCTACTTAGTACATAAAATAAAAGCTTTTTTCGTAAAAATATTTTTGTCCATTTCTAACATTGCCGAAAAAAATCGCAGGTGAACTGTCACTCGGTCCCGAACGTTCCAGTCCATCGTCGCCGTCGCCGAGTGTGATCGCGAGATCGGCGGCGCTCTACGACGACGCGTTACTGCGCGAGAGGTTGAGAGCCCTGGGTGAGGTTCCCGGGCCGATAACGAAGACGACGTTCAACGTGTACCTGAAGCGTTTGTGGCGACTGGAGCGTGCGAGAAACGTCGATAGTAAGAGCGCTGCATCCCCGAGGAAGGCCCGCATACCGGAAGTGCAAAAGTTCGAATCCTCGAGCAACAGTCACGTGCCGAAGTATTTATCGACGACCGATTGGACGGAGCGAGAAGCTTACTACAGGAATCTCGAGGAGGAAGCGTTCAAGGAATACTCAGTGGCGAATCCGAAGAGAAAGTATCGCGGCGGAGTGTCGAAAACTTCGTTCTGTTATTTGCTGCTGGATCCACGAGTGACGAGAGATTTGCCACGTTGCGGTATTCGCTTGACGCCGGAGGAACGATGGAGAAGATTCCTCGAGGCTGTCTTTTACGTGGGCAAGGGAAAAGCAGCGAGGCCGGCGGCCCATCTTTACGATGCTTTTGGCATTTGGACGAAGAGCGGCGGCATTGCCGACGGGGCGAGCCGTAAAATTCGCCGCATACTCGATATATGGCAAGCCGGTCAAGGAGTCGTTTGTCTGCACGTTTTTTCTCACACCATGACCGAGGAGGCGTGCAGTCGCGAGGCTTGCATTATCGAGGCCCTTGGGACTCTGCATCTCACCAACTGCGTACACGGCACTTACTACGGCTACGCCACGACTATGTCCTCCGAGGAGAAACGGTCCCTAGGAAAATATCTGCTATACAAGTCAATGGAAATTTTGATGCACGAAGGCGAGAGACAACTCTTCCCGCGCAACGTTGCGCTCTAGCGCCATCTTTCCTCATTTGGATGTCATTGATCGAGATCGCCATTGGACGCCATTGGACGAACGTATCTTTCGAGGGGCGACACCAACCAAAGTTGGACGAAAAACTCATATGGGGACTTTGAAGGTGTTTTTTTTTATTATTAATTATGAAAAAATTCTAATTTGGCCCTGTATGGGTCGAAAAAGTACATGCAGGGTTTAAAGTAGATTCGAATGGAATGGATTCACAGTATTGAAAATTTAGAATTTTCTTGCTGGATCGCCCGCCTTGCCATTTTTCGGGATATTTAGAACCTGGAGTAAAATGATCAGGAAAATTTTATAACGTGACCGCTCGACTTGACAAGAAAAGTCAATCGGCATTGAATGTAGAGGCGATCGCGCGGTGCGAACGAAGCCTTGAGGAAGAGGAGCTTCTAGTTGGTCAGATTATTCGTAGACTGTCGAATACGCCCGCGAGCGACTCGACCTCCGTCACCGACGAGACCACGATCATCAGGCGAGAGATCAAAAACGCGAGAACGTGAAACCCGACGATCGCAAAGAAAAGCCAGCCCCGCGGCCTTTCTCCGGCCATCGAACGTCACGAGCTAGTCGGATCGAGGATGACGCCGCGGCGGAAACTCGGCACCGACACGTCGATCATCAGCAAATCACCCAATTGCCGAATATCAACGCTCAACGACAAAACGCCGAAGAGTAAAATGTTGACGCTGAGTGGGAGCGGTGCCCGAAAGAAATACGCCAATGAGAAAACACCGCCGCGAAAATTGACCAAACCACCGGAAGTCCGAGTGAAGAGCGCAAGCTCGACTCCGAAGAAGAACCGGTACAGCGGTCGTCTCTACGAACCATCGACGATCGAGCGTAACAAAAACGAAAAGTTGCGCACGCTGCTCGCAAACGATCGACGGAGAGATGCCCCAAAAATATCGGACCGCATTATTCGCGACGAAGAGAAGAAAATCGTGGAATATTCGCCGGATACGATGACAAGGAAAAAGCCGGGGGCAAATTACGGGGTGAAAAATATTGCCATCAGGCTCGACGAACGCATGTACGATGAAAATCCCGAGAACGATTGCGATTTTCGGCCAATGCGCGACGCTGACGACCCGAGGCGCGAGCCGCGTGTTCACAACGGTATAAAGATCGAACTTGAACAAGATCATGGAAATACCGCGTTCACCGACCATCAGGGTACAAAGAAATTTCCGGATACCGGAAACGACCAGGAGAAAAGGTACGGTGCGTCTTTCGAAAGTCCGCGCTCGTCTCTCACGCGGCGGAAAAAGTCGAGCTTCAACTGCACTGCGGACGACGAGGAGGCGAAAATTTTGTTGGACATTGAGGAGTCGTTCGAGACGAGATGCGGCACTCCACCGGCTTCAGTCTTTATGTTTGAAGTAGATGAGGATCTTGAGAAGGAAGTCAATATCTTTCACTCGGATTACAGTAGCGAATTCGGTGAATTTCACCAAGCCCATACGGGAACGATCAGTCTATGGTATAGTTCTTTTTCATTTTTCGTTGCAATTTACTCTAGATATGGGGAAATAACTTTTTGGGCTTGACTGACATACATTTCGACTACGCAAAATTATTACAATTTTTTGAAAATGCGTTGTGCTTACGGAGCAGTCCAAAATACAGCTGTATTTGGGCAGCCGTACACATCGCGAAACCTCGTATTTTTTCTCAACTTAAAAATCGTCAAATTGTTCGATATGATAATTCCAGAAGCAAATTTGGTTAATGTTCCTGCGAGTTTGAACGTAAAGTTTCGAAAAATACTATTTCCGGCTCTTCAGAATGTCCATGTTTACAAAAAAAAAAACAACTTGTCACTACAAACTGATAATCGTGGTGCCTGCGATAGTTGCTACGATAAGGAAGAAAATGGTGATAGCATTAGAAAAATCAATTGATAATAGCAGTACTTATCACATGAACCATTAAAAAAAAATATTGAGAAAAAATACATATATATACAGGGTGTTTTGTCATGAATGGATAATCCTGCATCTGTCAATAGGTCAGATCATGTCCAACTATATGCCGAAATTTCCGTTTAGTAAAAGTCCCACGATTTTCGAGATTTTGGACTTTATATTATTTTTCGTGAAAAATCATCTGCTTTGGGTTCTTCGCATGCCATTTCTACAAATGACATGAACCGACAATAACTAAGCAACTTTTTAAAGTAACTGACACGATATGCGTCGTACATTTTTTTATATGATAAGATCTTAACATAAGATCTTTTTTCATAAAGTTTCCTCAACATTAAAGGTTAAAAAAAATACTTTTCCAGATAAAACAAATAACCAAGCATTTTTTTCACATCGGGTGGAAAGAAGTTATCATTTGTAGAAATGGCATGCCAAAAACAAAAAGCAGATGATTTTTATCTCGAAAACCGTCGGACTTTTACTAAACTGAATTTCCAGCACAACATGATCTGACCTATTGACAGTTACAGGTTTATCCATTCACAATAGCCTGCACACACACAAATATATATATATATATATATTTGTTTATCAATGCAATTTTTTTTATATTGATTAAAAAATCGTTTTCTAAAGAAATTCTAATGGTGGCCTTGAATGCTATTTTTTTTTTTTTTTAATACGGTTAATTAAACGTTTTCAATTTCAGATGTCTCCGCGTTATTTCGTCAAGGTGAGACTTTCGCGGTAACGTCGATAACTCGAAGTCCACGCAAACGTAAATACGAAGGAACGTTTATTGATTTATTTCTAAACTAAATACGAAGATTTCTAGAATGCAACGCAGGCTGCATGCATTCCGCGAACCGATAAAATGGGTAACCGCAACAGTGGCCTTCCACGATCAAACAATTATCGCTCTACCGCCTAGCGTGATGGATCATTTTTCCCGCGTATTATCGTGAACAGACAATTCACGGGCGGCAGTCTCATCGAGAAACGGAGACGGCTTGAAAAATCACAATAACTCAAAATAGCTTTCAGTTAACAAGAAACAGTTGTTACGTCGGTGATCGTGTAATCTTTCTTTCAGTGTGTACGAAGACATGGATCACGCGAGTGCGGACGATTCTGGGATCGATAATTTCGGTGAATGTTACTCCCGGTTATACGTTCACCGTATTTTCTTCCCGTCGTTTCTAACATTGGTAAAAAAAAAAAAACGCAGGTGACCTGTCGCTCTCCGATGGTCGCGAAGAAAATTTGCCAGCTCCGGAGGAGATTCCCGTGTCGACGACGAAGACCGCCAAATCCACTACATCCGAATTACCGGGGGAAGCCCCTATGAGGGAAGCACAAGAGTCAGAATCCTTGAGCGAGAGTGACTTGTCTAAGGAATTGCTGACGCTTCATTGGACGAAAGGCGAGCGAGAAGCATACTACAGGCGTCTCGAGGATAGAGCGTTCAGAAAATACTCGGTGGCGGAGCCGGAAGGACACTTCGTGCGTGGAAAAGATAAAAAGTCGTTCTGTTATTTACTGCTGGATCCACGAGTGACGCGAGATTTGCCACGTCGTGGCACTGACTTGCCAGTGGAGAAACGATGGAGGATATTCCTCGAGGCTGTGTTTTACGTGGGCAAGGGGTCAGGTGAGAGGCCGTTGAAGCATCTGAAGGATGCTAAGGATTCAACGGAGAGCGGCGAAAGCGCCGACGAGGAGACGCGCAAAATTCACCGTATCCTCGATATAGGTAAAGAAGATCAGGGTGTCGTTTGTCTAGTAGTTTTTCCTTGGGTCATGCACGAGGAGGCTTGTACTCGCGAGGCTTGTATGATCGAGGCCTTCAAAGCCTCCAATAAGTCGCATCTTACCAACATTATAAAGGGCACTTATTACGGCGACGCCAAGGCTATGAGCCTCGATGAGAAATTATCCCTTGGTAGACATCTGCTTTACAAGTCAATGGAAATTTTTATGCACGACGGCGAGAGACAACAACCACCCCAAACATTTTCCGAGAATAACACTGACCAAAGTTAGATGAAAAACTTATATAGAGAATTTTAAGGTGTTTTTTTTTGCAAATAATTATTTACAAAATGCAAATTTGCAATTGGTTTCTCGTATTATACACAATAGGAGTAGACTTCAACGATTATTTTCAATATAAAGAAGCGGCCAACTCGCAGTACGAAGCGTTTCGTAATGTGGATATGAAAGACTGTAGGAGTACGGAAGATTTGCTTGTTTTGATATTGACTTTTACTGGAATGACAGGCACTTGCATCTTTTTCGCATAAGTGTATGTAGAATTTTTTATTGCTCAAAGATTTTTCAATCGTTCGCACAAATGTTCGGTATTTCTTGATTGCTTTTAATCTACATTGAGAAACGCTTTGATATTTTGCTCAAAGTTCTGTATTGAGAAAAAATTGTCCAAGCATTTTTCGTGCTCTTTTTGTCTGTATTATGAGGAACTCTTATTATTTTTTCAATGCAGTCAAGTAAGGGCTAACATCACTGTGACCGTCTAAAAATAAGCGATTTTTTTGCGTGGAAGGACAAGTAAGAGGATGATAATATTGAAGGATGTTATTAGTCTTCAAGTGAACGAAAAAATGTATATTGAAAAATGATACAAAACGGTGACGCTGGAGCCATTCTCGCGAGGCTTGAATTTGAGACGCTTTGCGGCACGCATTATAACTGACGCAAATTTGAATGTCGAAAAAAAATGAAAAAATTCGATTAATTTACGTGGGTACAGCTAGAGGAATGGTTAATGGATATTGAAGATATTAATTTTTGTGCAATTGGCAAGCATTTAAAGTAAAACCTCAATTTCCGACGGAAAAAACGGAGTCATTTGTTAATGATGTTATAATTAACTCATGGAAAATCCTGTACGTATTGCTCTTTGAAATGTTATTTTGAAGATGCGCCCAAAATTTGGAATGAAAAGAAGGAAAATTGATGGAGTTATGATGCGTGCGATTTTGGAAAATTGTGTTCCATGAAATACGGTCGAGGTCTCGCACACAGCCGACGAACACGGGCCTGCGAGCCTTTTTTACAGGTACCCAACATTTTCGCCCCTTATTCTAGATGGTTCAAAGCATCTCTTCAGCCAATAGAAAAAAATTAATCTCTTGAAAATTATACAGTCTTTCCAACCAAACATTGTTTACCCCTTGAGTCGCGGTAAAAATCCGTATGATGAATTTGTTCGAAATAAGTTTTTAGAATCGAATATTCTGGAAAAAAAACAATTAATTAAATCTCGAGATTTTTCGACGCGGTCGCTCGTTTGGACTTTTGCTTGCCGGCGACCTACCCGCCTACGAGTTAAGAAGTTCAATAAGACTTTGTGCCAGATATGCTACATATTTAGAGAAGTCTGTGATAATAATGTTCTAAAAGATTATATATTTAATATTTAAGCCTTAAGTATAAATTGTGACAAATGTTTATTGAAAGTCCGTTTGGACTAGTGTATTAATAAATGTACATACGAACACGAAGGTGACGTTTATGCGGCGATACAATATTGTGAAGAACGGAATCGGGTGCGTTGGTCTAGTGGGTAGCGTGCTGGCCAGCGGATCGAGAGGTCGCAGGTTCCCAGTCGCGTACTTTCGTCGTGAAATGCTTTTCTTCGACATTTTTCGGCGCAAGACGACTAGATCGTGCTTGTTACGAATTGTGGAAATGGACGAGCACAGGTGGCCAAAAATCTGCCTAAAAAAAACAACTCAGGAACATTAAAAATGGGGAAGAGAGTTAGGACAGTGATGGAGGAGGCAGGAGACGGCAGGATCCTGGAATTAATAAGGAATAATGGAGTCAAAGAGGCGATCAAAGACATTCTGAAGGAAGGAATAGAGATAATGAGAGATCGAGACATACAGAGGGACTGAGGAGGAATGGACAAATCTTCATTCTGTAATTATTTCGAGGATATAGAAGAAAAATTGGGGAAGGCGGTTTTCTGGGGAGACAGGGAGTTATAAAAGAAGAGTGGGAAAGACTGAGATGCAGTAACTTAGAGAGGGCAGGGAAGAAAGGCTGCAAAAATTGGGTATGCAGAGTCTGCGGAAAAGATGAGGCGCGGTCACGGTTTTACATACAGGTCTGGAAACGAAGCCAGATTTCAATGGAGTCGTGAGACAGCGTTACGAGCTTCACTTTTCATTCCGCTCGCTGCCACCGCCGTCGCTACTATCGGCGAGTACCTCCCACCCACGATCTTCTGTGATCTCTCCCTTCGCCCTTTGCCTTGTCTGAGACCGTGGCCCGTGCCATTTATTACTCCATTTTTTATTACAACGTTCTCGATAACCTCTGTTCGCGTCAACGAGCATTTGTAATTTGAAAAATATTCATAAAGCTGGCGAAGGTGGACCGTTGTTTCAGGGCTTTCTAAACTGACGAACCAATAAAGGTATTTGTATATTCAACATTCCATGTGTTGCGTATTTTTTTCCTTTCGTCGTCGAAAGAAACTCGGAATAACATTCGAATAAAAATCCATTTCACTCGAAAAAGATAAGTATTTTTATTTATTTTAAAAATTTTTATATTGGTCTTCTTCCACCCATACAGGATCTTCCCCTTTTTACAAGCCCCACTTCTATTCTCTTCCACAATCCCCCGTCCTTATTCCACAATTCTTTCTCATCTACCTCTATTCCCCCTTCGCCCCCCACGAAAAAGGTAATGTGCATTTCGGATCATCTAGAAGAGCGAGGGAGACGGACGGAAGCTGTTCTGTTCTTGTCGCACACGTACACGCCGATAGCAATGCCACGTAGTGGCGAAGATTGAAAACAAACGTGGGTTCGTTAACAGTGCCTACCCCCGCCACGGTCGTTTCGAGACTTGTATGTAAAACCGTGGAAATACCTTATAACGCCACCATTTTGTTTTGTTTAAAAAAAAAGAAAATTGAACACTTGAAAGTTGTAATAAGATAATGTCAATATTTTTAAATGATGCGATTATTTTGTGGCCTTTGAAAAATTCATGAAAAATGACTCACTTTCGGGCGTCTAAAGAGATTTACTCCCTTAAGGGCATGTACAAGGTCAACATAACCTCACAAATTTTTCAACCCTATTTTCTCATAGATGGTTGAATTTTTTTAGGAAAAACAAAGCATTAGGCTCTGGAGAATTCCCTGACGCAGAGCTTGATGATTTCCTTTTGCCCTAAATATTATTCATCTCTGAGATATCTCTGTTCGAAAATTTCAGCTATCTCTATCGCACTCATATGTCACGTGGTACATCTTCTACTTCGCTTTAAGGGATAACACCACTTTAGGATTTTGGACAAATCGTTTTTTTTCGGCTTAAAAATACTTTGGGGCCATAAAAACAATATGCAATTGATCCTGTAGCGATTTTTTGTTTTTTAAGGGGGTACGGTGATTGGAGCGAGTTCAAGATAAAAGCCCGTTTTTTTTAATAGCATTGTCGAGACCTTCGTCCATGCGTATGCGGAGTTTCCACGAGATTTACTGTACACTTTCCGAGTTATTAATTGTTAAAGTTGGCGAATTAGTCACACATAGACGACAAAATGTGCCTGTCCTCTCATATATCGATTTTTTTGTGCTACTTGGAGCCAAGAAACACGTAAAAAAACTGATGGTTGCGTTCGGTGAATCTTTGGGATCGATAAGGCACCTTGAATTGGAAAGCTCACCGCAGAAATAAGCAATAAATTTAGAAATAAAGTCGCAAAAACCGAAGTTTTCGGAGAGCGAGACTTCTCGTGACGTAACAGCAGCCATCTTGCTCGACGTGTGGCAACGCCGGATACCCGCGCAAATTTGATTCGTCTATCGGATATTTTCAACGCGAATTAAAAACATGATTGTGCGAAGCCGTACATTTTTCAATGGATTATAAAGGGCCTTTCGTCGATATTTACTTGAAGTTCTTTTACGTGCAGAAAAGGCATCTTAATTTTTCTGGCGACATGTACCTATATAACGCATCTATAGATAAATTCAGCATGGGAGAACCGTCATATAAAATAAACGTTCCTTTTTATACCTGCAAATATTGTGAAAATTGGGAAAGGGAAAAATAACATAACAATCGATGAAATATGTTTTGACTTTGGACAGATTGGACATTGGACATTGAGGTTAACTTCAACGCGACGTTTTTTATTTGCAATCGCAATATTATCTTTTCATTTTCTAATTCTTGTCCGTCAGAATCTACATTTGTCTCTAAACTGGACTTCAGGTACAATCCCGTTACTCTTTTGATAAACTTCCACAGTATTTTCATTCTCCATGTTAACCGGCTACAAAAAATAATAAGCCGGGCGCGTGGAACCAATGACAGCCACCGAAAATGCGACGATGCTAAACGTCAACGATATGGCGTACTACTGAAGTCGATTAGTAGATTATTAAGGTTTTTTCCATATAAAAATAATAGGAAACTCGAAATTCAGTACTTAAAAAATATTTCTCGAAAAATAGGCCATATACATATATCTAAAACGTGGCGGTATTGCGGCGTGAAACAGACTCTAAGTTTACTAGCATGGTCATCACCGTACCTCCTTGAAGGTTCGATTATCGATTTTGCCGCAGCGCTCGGATTACTCGAACACCTTTGCATGGATCGATTTGAAAATGCGATAGTAGCTTCAAAATTACATTCTCTATGGGAGTACGTAGCCGTTTTTTGATCAAATGTGAACTTTTTTTTATAAACAATTTACTGCTTATGTTTTGGGCAAAAGATCGATTTATTTCTTTCAAAGTGGGCTATTTTTTCGAAAATATGATTTTAAAAAATCCCTGCGTAGTCCCATAGCTAATAGTATATAGATTATAATTTTTTTGTGGTTGTGTTCCAGGTCTTATACTTTTCGAGAAAACCGTCCTCCCGTGAAGCTATTTGTAAAAAAACACGTTTTTCAAGATGAACTCTGTCGCCGCCATTTTGTATGAAAATTATAATAATTTTTTTTTAGTACTTTATTATGTGTTAAATAAACCTTCTCAAAAGAAAACCTATTCCACTTTTCATATTCCCGAAATGAATTGTCAAAGCTACGCCTTATTTCCTGTCGCTAGAGTGGTGTTATCCCTTAACCTCAAATACTGGAGCGGAGGGGCGCCAATGCCAAGCCTTTGAGCTGATTCGGAAAAATCGTAGATCTGTAGAATCGTAGGCTGTCGAGTAGGGAATTCGCTCAGGTTCCGGCAGCGGCCTGGAACACTCGTAGGGGAACTTTGCCCCGGATGCCAGCAAACCACCACTTCCTGATCTGGAAAAACGATAAGCTCGGGTGGCAAAGTAGCGAAGTATCTTGGTGTAACGCAGCCCCCTGACACTTGTAGATGAATGCTGTTCGCAAAATGTCCTTGCCGCACTGTGGCGCTAGTAGTCGTGTGACAGGCATGCATATATATGTATGGTGCGCCGGTGTTTCGAATATCTTATATAAATAAAAGTCTAGTGATATATTTGGAATGATTTTCCGTTCTAATGATGTTCCATTTGAAGACAATAAATTACGTCGCCATAACGATAACAGGCGAAAGCCACGAAAGTATCGAATCGTTCAGCTGATCGGAGTATTTAGAGCCGAAGGCTGTCACACAACAGCCAACGCTGGGCAGTGGCGATTTCAAGAACTAAAAAGCCGGGACAAAACGCGTTTCCATTTATCGTATAGGAATAGTAGGCCAGTGTCAGGGGGCTGGTGTAACGTCGATGACGCGAAATACACGCAAACGTACAGACGAACAAACGTCGATCAGTTTATCTCTAAACTCAACACAAAAGTACCTAAGCGTGCAACGCAGGCGGCATGCATCCCGCGAATCAATGAGATAAGTGACGGCAACAGTGACCTTCCATAATCATAATCGCACACTAAGCGCTGTACCGCCTAGCGTGATTGGTCATTTATTCCGCGTGCTGTTGCAAAAAGCACATTCGCGCGCGGCAGTCAAATCGAGAAAGTGAGGCGGCTTGAAAAATCACAAAAATTCAAAATACCTTTCAATTAACGAGAAATAATTGTTACGACTTTGGGATCGTGTAATCTTTTTTTTAGTCCCTACGAAGACATGAATCGCGCGAGTGCAGACGTTTCTGAGATCGAGAAGATGGGTAAATGTTACTCCCGGAAGTACGTTCGCCGTATTTTGTTCGTTTCTAACATTGGCAACAAAAAAGCAGGTGACTTGTCGCTCTCCGAGGGCCGCGAAGAAGATTCGCCAGCCCCATCCGCGACATCCGAATCAGCGAGGGAAGCCCCCATAAGGGAAGCACAAGGCTCAGAATCATTGGGCGAGGGTGACTTGTCCAAGGAATTGCTGACGCTCGATTGGACGGAAAGCGAGCGAGAAGCATACTACAGGAGTCTCGAGGATAAAGCGTTCAGGAAGTATTCGGTGGTGGAGCCGGAAGGATACTTCGGGCTTGGAAAAGAGAAAAGGTCGTTCTGTTATTTACCCTAGCAGATTGGGTGCCTTGATAAATGCCAAAGAAAGCCGTTTGATATGCCTATTGAAGTGACTGGCTGAATGCCGTGCCTATTGTAGGCATTTGTAGTTACTTTGGCAGGCATTCCGGTTCAAATAGTGACGGTAAGTGCTGAAGAGTGACCAAACCAGAATTTTGTATCCGAAGTACCGGCATTTTTTTGGTCATTCACCGGCTTTGTTAGGCACTCACCGGCATTACATTTTTTTAGGCATTCACCCGCATTTTTCGTTATTCACCGGCATCACAATTTCTTCTGACAGCTGCGGTATACCCAAAGCCGAAAGTACGAATAAATAACCAGCCAACTAAGAAGGAGCACTTCATATGGTAATATACTGGTTGTAGTATCCAAGATGCATGCTCGTTCCATCCCAACCAAAATTGAGTTCCAGTTACAACTTAAGGGCTCCGTCACGAAATAAAATTGTTCGAAAAAAATCAAACAAAGTAATATCATGATAATCTTGAATATGATTGATTTTTTCCAGACTTGTTTCTCCACACGAAATACTTGAAAATCTTACCGAAATGTATTTTGGTTAGGAATGTAAGTGCAAAACATTGTCGCCGAGACTCAACAGCCACTCGCACCAGTATTTCCATAGACATTCTGAACGGCATTCGCATCAGTATTTCCATAGACATTTTAACAGGCACTCGAAAGGCATTCTCTGTGCGCTCATAAAATTTAACGTTCGTCATTCATCGGCATTTACCGGCACTTTTTGAACCAATATGCCTACCAAAGTGCCTTGGGCATTCTTATAGTAAATTGATAGGCACCCAATCTGCTAGGGTACTGCTGGATCCACGAGTGACGCAAGATTTGCCACGTCGCGGCATTGACTTGCCAGTGGGGGAACGATGGAGGATATTCCTCAGGGCTGTGTTTTACGTGGGCAAGGGGAAACGTAACACGCAGTCGAATTCGGCTCCTGAGAGGTCGAGGAGAAGCCGCAAAAGCGCCAGCGAGGAGGAGCTTATAATTCGCCGTATCCACGATATAGGTAAAGGAGGTCAGGGAGTCGTTTGTCTACAAGTTTTTTCTTTGGTTACGAAGGAGGAGGCTTGCACTCGCGCGGCTTGTATGATCGAGGCCTTCAACGCCTCCAATAAGTCGCATCTTATCAACACTCTAGAGGGCACTTATTACGGCGACGCGGAGGCTATGAGTCTCGATGAGAAATGTTCCCTTGGCAAATATCTGCTTTACAAGTCAATGGACGTTTTTATGCTCAGCGGCGAGATACAACACCCGCCCGGGATATCTCCTGAATGTCACATTATCCGAAATTAGACAAGGAACTTATTCGGGAACTTTGAAGGTGGTTTAAACAAAATAATTATAAAAAAGGCTGTTGGAATATGGCAAAAATAATCTTTTATAATAAGAGAATATAAATAAGAATATTAGTTATATTATTGAAGAGTATGTGTGTATATATGAAGTGAGAATAAAGAGCACGTGTGGCCTACCGATAACTATCGAGGCGACGCAGTTTACATTAGTAAAAGAAAATATACATAAGAGTATAATATATAAGGAGTCGCTTTGGGTCTGCTTTGTTCTTGAAGCATATGTGACTCATTTCTCCTGCAGTCTCACTCTCAGTCTCAGTCCTTCGACGACTCTTGATAGAATAAGAAGTCGGAATAAAAAGATATTGCTCTACATTAATAAGACGCTGTATTTTATTCATTAAACCGATCCCATAATCCAATAAAGGCCAAATTTGCAATTGGTTCCTCAAATTATACACAACAGGAGTAGACTTTAAGGCGTTACCCCCACTTGTAGTGCAAAAAAAAGGCCTTTTTCATGATTTTTTTTAAAGAAAACTACAAAACTTTTGCATTCGATCAATATACCATCTTAAAGAACACATCTTGAAGAACTTTCAGTAATTTTTTTATTGAAAAATATTACATTGTTTAGTGGCAAATGGCCGTCAATGAAATAATGTTTTTATATACACGGTTTGCGGTGACCAACATTGCGGCGAAGTGGATCATCTGAAAAAAAATGCGGATCGATTTAGTCAAATATAAGTATAAACTAGTCTTTAATCGAAGGATTTCAAAAAATATTCATTTTTCACAAAATGGCGGACAGTCAAAGTTAATGGTTCGATTTTAACGAAAAAAACGGCCGTTTTTTGGCTATAAAACGGCCATTTTTTTTTAGAAAAAAAAAATCGAACGATTAATGATTACATTTTTATGTATTAAATAAGCCTGCAAAATTTCAAGCAGATCGGTTTATTAGTGTTCGAGTAATCTTGGTCACCGACTTCAGAAATGCCATTTTGAGAAAAACGCGTTTAAAGTTTCTCTTTCAACGCTCTTTCAACGCGAATTCTTCTCTTTCAACGCTCATATCTCAGTCAATTTTGTTCGGATCGACTTGAAATTTTCAAAAAGTATTTTTAATCGAATTTAATAAATCGCATATCTTTATTTTTGTTAACACTTTAGCATAGCTTATTACGTATAACCAATCACTAAATCAAATAAAACACAAATGCTGAATTATTGATGTTTTCCTTGATCTCTTGATTTCCTTGATTGATTATTGAGCATTCCAGCATAACTGGAATTAAACTCATGAAAATAAACTTTTTACCTTCAAAACGTTTGCATTATTGAACCTCTCACTTTAAAAAATAACAAGGTCAGTCTTGTGATAATCTTCACAAAATAATGTTGACTGCTTCTTACAAAACAAACATTATCTTATTCTATTAAATATAATCACAATCAAATCACAATCAACATCTTTTTACTAACACTTTTAGTAGTATTTAATTAAATGATTGTCATTATAGTTTACAACGAAGTCAGTCGTATTATTGTTTTTTTTATTAACATGCGCAATGCGGCGCACCACGTCACCATTTTGAAAGAATATGCCTTCAATTTATCGAAAACGTATTATGTCCAAAATGCAGAAAAAAAACAGTTATCAGCGACTCAGCAACACACGTTTTCATTTGCTCAATCCGCTCATCATCCGTGGCCAAAGAACTACAATTTTTCACCAATGTGTTTGTGTGTGAGAGAAATGCCACGTCATTTCACCTAGCCCGTAACCATCTTTTGTTTTCCTGATTTTTTTGTGAAATTGTACCCCATGAAAGAAATATGCACACCAATTTTTAGATTTTTATCTCTTCTCTTTTAGGAGTTATAATTTTCCAAAAATGTCGTTTTCGTAAATTTTGGAAACATTTAAACGCTGATATCTCGGAAGTATTAGAAAAAAAATAGGAGGAAACATGGGTCCACGATGAGACTAGTCTTAAAGATCACAGAATGGGTCACTCTATGTTAGATAATTTTTTGAAAAAAATTAAAAAAGGCGATCTTTAAAAAAAATAGTTTTCACTTTAGAAGCAAAAAAACCTGGAGATTGATTATTGATAATTTGGTACATATTCGAAAGCGGGGTTTCTGCTAGAATCAGGCTAACTTTTGTTTGAGTATGTGTGTTTATTTGGGTTTTTTATTAACCTCATTGTAGCTAGATGGTCCGGGTCACGGGCTAGGTGAAATGACGTGAAATTTCACCTATATACATTGTGTAAAGAGTTGTATGAATATTGTACATGAGCCTTTACGAGAAAAAAAGCGTATACGCAAGTAATGCGCTGTGTTGTTGTTATCAGCATTTACTATTGTTATATCCATGCGTTTTCAGCGAGTACATATGTGGTCGTAGATAAATCTAGCACTTTTTTCAGATATGCTCTATCACTTCCAGTAGAGTATGAATTTCGCACGGTCATGCTAACTCGCCGCTCCAGCGTCAATATATTCCGATACTTCGCCACACCCTTTCCATGTACCGATCATTAAGTTAACGTGAAAACATCGATTGTAGGAAAAGAAAAACATTTACGACGTCTACTCATCTTCTCGTAAAAAGGCCCAGTGTTACAATGGAACAATAAGGAAATTCGGTTGACTTAATAATTCGTAGAGGTCATTCCAAATATTCGAAGGAAAGGCTTATTTTTGAGGCTCTGCTGAGGCCGTTCGAGCTCCTCTGCTTTATTGCTCGAACAAACGTCATCAACTCGAGCTGTGCCTTTCCGGTTTGCTTAGCCCAATCCAGACGGGCGCGCTTGACATTCAGCAGGTAATTTTGAAAAACGCAATGTCTCGATTGACTAAAAGCCATCTCGGCCATGTTCATTGGGTTGAAAGAAATGTCCAAACATAACGATTGTTTTCGCTTCGTCACAACACTGACAGACATACTGTTTCATATGCTATTTTGACAATTGACTGGACCGGACAATTAGTCCAGTCCTAATGTATATGAGACCTATTCTCAGGGGCCAGAACGTCGATAATTTTTTGTAGGTTCTTTGGGTTACCAGGAATATACACTTAAGTATCCCAACAAAATGATGTGTCGCAACCGCTAGAGATTGCTTAAAACAAACTCAGTTATTTAGTGATATCTTTTTGGGGATTGATCTTATAAAAAAATTCGTCCTACAAAAGTTGTGCGGAATGATGTCGCCTATAAAATAAGTCGTATACAAAAAACACATAGGATTGTTAGTTTAAAGGCAAAACACCGGTAAACATAAAACATTTTTTTTGCATATACTTCGTTTATCACTGAACTTAGTGTTGTGAAACTCAATCAGCATCTAGAAGAATCTACCCCCAAAACATATCTTTGAATTTTATTGAGCTAGTTAAATAGTTATAGTTAACGAGTAATTGCCGATTTACGCAAATCCGGTACCTCCGTATGGCAAGTGATCCAGAAGAACCACATAGAAAAAAAAATTACATGAAGATCATTAGCGTGTACATTCAAGATCCAATGCGAAAAAGTGCTTTTTTTTATCAAAAAGATTTTTTTCGAAGATTTAACATTGTTGCTTATAAACAAATTCACTTATGTACTTAAATTTTGAAGCTACTTGAAATATTCTTTCAGATTCTTGTAGGTCTATGTGAGACACGCAATTTGAAAAAAAAGTAACATGATATCTTCATTACAAGAAGAGATATAGTCATTTTACGTTTCTCCAATTTATTATTGTTGGTATCAACATTTTCGCGTTTTTCAAGTTCGTAAGCATTCGTTATACCTTAGGCATAACATGCAATGGGATGAAAACCCGTTGGAGTCTTTGTCGCAATGCACATAGAGATTGAAGACGATCGCGCGCGCGAAACAGGGAATGACGTCGTCGGTGCGACCAGGGCCGGATTTAGAGGAGGGCATCCGGGGCTACAGCCCCGGGGCCTCCACAAAAGAGGGGCCCCCACAATAAAGACTTTGGAAAAAAAAATCTTTCAAATTCCGACGAGTAAACTAGTAAACACTAGTAAACAACTTTTCCTTTGATATTTTTTTTTCGCTGTTTTAGAACCTAGTCTTGGTAATGAGTTGGTTCAATTTGTATCTTTGATCGACGTGTACAAAAAGGACTATGGAAAAGACCAATCTCCGGAGCTATTTTACTACCAAATTCTCGAAGACCAAAATTTCCGAGCTACATTCCCAAACCTCCAAATTGCATTGAGAATGTATTTGGTTTTAATGGTGTCGAATTGCACTGGAGAGCGCTCATTTTCAAAAATGAAAATTATAAAAAATAGGCTGCGAACCACGATGGGACAAAACCATCTATCAAAGCTATCGCTCCTAAGCATTGGAGTGATCTACTTCGGGAGCTGGATTTCAGCGAAATCATAAACGATTTTTCGGCGAAAAAAGCTCGGAAGGTTCCGTTCGTTAACACTAAAATTTGATTTCAGATAATTCACGTTTTCGATTATATTTATATATATTTGTTAAATGCTAAGAGAATCTCCTTGGTTTCACTGTAAATTATTTATTGAAAAACTCGAGTGAAAAAAATTGTTCATTTTATTTGGAAAATAATTTGGAGGGGGGGGGGGGGGGGGAGGGGGCCCTCCACTCCTTTGTTGCCCCAAGGCCTCCAGACCTCTAAATCCGACCCTGGGTGCGACCGGGCGGCGTGGTGGGGGTACCGCCTCTCCCGCCGCTGCGCCCCTCGCCCGTCTTAGTTAACTATTTCAATATCTCCCTTAAAAATGGTCGTAGAAAGATGATCTTTTTTTTTAATACTGCGTATTTTTTTCGCGCATTTGAAGATGACCTTAAAAATCAGGATTTCTCAGTATCTAATCCAATCATTATTGTTTCCCTGTGATTTTCACGAGAACGAGCTACAAATAATCTAGCATTGGAAAGGTGAGCGTATAATATGTTAACTTCATTTAATTTAGAGTATTTCTCATTATAATAAATGCATCATTGTTATTTTTACAAAAAATGACATTTTTTTTCTTTTGGGTGCACAATCACTCTCGTCATACATTTGGTTCAGACAAACAGAGTAATAGAGTCAAATAGAGTTAAGGGGTAAGGCCACTGTAGCGAGGAAAAAAAAATTACGTATATTTTGGGAATTTTTTTTAGCGCGACATTGGAATAAATCAAAATTCTGCAAAAGGTCCTTTATTGTACATATCATAAACTGCGTAAACTTTTTTTTTTCAAAGTAATATAAAAAAAAATGGCGGCTGCACAGCTTTTCTCCGCCGAAGCTTTTTTTCCATAGGCGCGCGGCCGGAACGACGGCACCGGCAATTTTAAATTTACAGTGAATGAAATTGTTTCCGTCAATTATACATGGATTTGCTACAGAAGTACGTAGGATTTTTTTGATATATCGATATTTGCAAAAACCGCGCGTTTTTTAAATAAAAGTTCAAAATTCTCAAAAAAACATTGTCCGAAAATTGTTTATAAAAAAAAACGATGTACTATATCGGGAAAATCCTACGTACTTCTATGCAGAATGTAATTGTGAATCAACAGTTAACATTTCAAGTCAATCGGTCAAGATTTGTTTGAGTTATGAGCCCGGCCGACTTGAAAAATGTAGTTTCGAGAAAAACGCGTTTAAAGTTTTCTCTACGGATTGCATCGGACTGAGTGGGGCTGCGCCAAAATTCAAAATAGAAGTATTTAGACATTTTTTCCACCTTGATCCTTTGAGTGTTTCATTTTGAAGATATTAAGGCATCTTTCAAGAAGAAAATAAATCGATTTTTTCATTTCTACAGTGGTCTTACCCCTTAAGGTACTCATTGTTCCAATATCAAGATCATTTGTAGCTCGTTCCCGTGAATACAGGTAAACAACAATTATTAGGTTAAATACTGAGAAATCCGGATTTTGAAGGGCATCTTCGTAGGCGCGAGAAAAAATACACAGAATTTGAAAATAAACCTTCCTACCACCATTTTTAAGGGGGATATCGAAATAGTGAACTGACAGGCAAGGGGTGCCGTGGCGGGAGAGGCCGGAGAGACCTTCAATCTTTATGTTCGTTGTGATAAACACTCCAACGGGTTTTTCACATTGCATGTTATGCCTAAAGGTATTCGGAATGCTCACGAACTTGAAAAACGCGGAAATGTTGAAAACAACAATGATAAATTGAAGAAACGTAAAAATGACTATATCTCTCCTTGTAATGAAGATATCAAATGCTCACGAACTTGAAAAACGCGAAAATGTTGATAACAACAATGATAAATTGAAGAAACGTAAAAAGGACTGTATCACTCCTTGTAATGAAGATGTGGTACGGAAGAAGGTATGCCGGATCCAGCCCTAGTCTGCCCCGTAGCAACATTTCTAGTCGGGATATCGAGTTACTTTTTTTTGGAAATTGCGCGTCTCACAGAGACATACAGAATCTGAAAGAATATTTCAAGCAGCCTCCACATTTGATTACATAATTGAATTTGTTTATAAGCAAAACATTTGAATCTTCAAATAAAAGCTTTTTTATCAAAAAAATCACTTTTAGCATTGGATCTTGAATATACACGCTAATGGCCATTACGTAATTTTTTTTTCCAAATGGCCCTTCACGATCACGTGCTATATGACCCCGCGGAATAAAATTGAAAGATACCTTTTAGGGATAGATTCTTGTAGATGCTGATCGAGTTTCAGACTACTACGTTCATTAAGCAGTGAGGTGCAGTCAGCGGCGTGAAAAAACGAGCATTTTCAATATTTTTTTTTAATAGTAATTAAGTTTGTTTGTCAAAAGTGGTTACACAGACTTTTTATGTTATATTTCAACTCGACTTGTACACATTTTTAAAGAAAAATATTGATCATTTATAAAAATATCGCCATCTTTGTCGAACCCCCTTTGGCATGTAGTGCTTTGCGGTGGCCATCATAAATTTTTACTGGATCATCCGAAATAAAAAAAAAAACGAAAAAAATCATTAGTTTTATAATAAATCTAGTCCTCAATCGAAGCTTTTTTTCGAAAATTGACAAAATGGCGGCTTCCGACAGATAACTTTCGGTTTTCGACCAAAAAATCGCTCGTTTATTGTTTTAAAAAAATAGAAATTTTCAACAAAAATGAAAACCCTTCGATTAAAGACTAGTTTTTAATGCTATCAATAAGCACACCAAATTCCATCAAAATCCATCGAGTGGTTTTTGAATTATAGTGATCACCGACTTGATAAACCTACTTTCGTGAAAAACGCGTTTAAAGTTTTTCGATGTGGATACGGTATTATATGTTCATAAAATTTTGAGCTTGAAGGATGAAGCTAAACTTTTTTTATGTATTTCGATCCGCTGAATCCGAATATCACAATTTTTTGCCGAAAAGTCGAGCGTTCAATTGTTTTAAGTCAATTTTTAAAATAATTTTTCCAAAAATTAAAGTTTTTCGGGATGAATTATTAAAAAAAATATTTTGGCCGATTTTAAAACGAAAGTATTCTTTATTAAATTTTGCTGAAATTCATAGTTTTTGAGTAATGAATTTTTGAAAATTTCTGAAAGAGTTTTTCAACTTTACACTTGATTTATGCATAGAAAGACTAATTAAAAAAAGATCGGTGCGATGGTCTAGTGGTTAGCGTGCTCGCCACTAAACCAGCGGACCGGGAGGTCGCGGGTTCGAATCCCAGTCGCGTACATTTCGTCGTGAAATGTTTTTCTTCGGCATTTCGCGGCGAAATAAGACTAGTTCCACGACTGGGGGGCGAACTCGATGACCGGCTGTATTGGTATAGGTTTTCCGCAGTTTCCCTATACCCATGACAGAAATGTCATGATGAATATAATTCAGAGGGGGAAGTCGGCTGCGGCCGCAAGAGGGGGGGGGGGGGGGGACAAGGAGAAAGATGGAGAAAAAAGGAGTAAACAGTAGAGGAAAGAAACGGGTACAATGAAGGGAAAGAATAGGTAACAAACGCGAAAAGCGTGTACCTAAGGAAAAAACTAATAAAAAAAAAAAGACTAATTAAAAAATTACTTACATCGAATCATGAATTCCTGGCCCATACAATAGGGCTTCTGCCGATGTGGAAGCTTCCAAACTATCAATTTGTCTTTATAGAATATAATAGGGGGGGTCGGAACCGGTTGCTTGCAGCTGCTGTCCGCTACCTGCCATGGGGACCCGACGCCCCTTCACTAATTGTGGGATATCCCGGAAACTATTCATCGGATTGACTTGAAATTTTCAGGGAATATTTTCGAAACATCATACTTTAAGGAAATGTTCTCAAAAAATCGTTCTTTTCAAAATTCTGACTGCATCTCATCCCTCAAATAAAATCCGTTATCAGCTGCGCTCTTTTTTCGAAATTTATTTCACGACTTAAGACGTGTGAAAAAAATCGCAGGATAAACAAATTGAAAGTAAAAAAGTGCCCAAAATATCGTGATAATCTCCAAAAGTAGGTGGCTATTGTGTAATTACTTCAGAGCTGTTGCATCTACGACAATGTGCAGTGTTTGGCGGTCATCATCGTGTACTCGCGCGGCAATGAAGTCCATAAAATTGTCGTCGGGTTATGACATGCCAACGGTTGGACTCGGTACATGGCAGGTGAATTTGTCGCGGATCTTTAATGTTTAATTTGTTTAAATACCGATCTGTATAGGACGGAATTTGTGATGTTTTTAAATACAGGCCAAGCCCGAAGAGATTGAGACCGCCGTAGCGAGTGCACTCGATAACGGATACCGCCACATTGACACCGCCTTTCTTTATAACAACGAAGAGGCGATAGGCGCGAGTTTGAAAAAATGGTTCAAAAAGGGCGGGCGACGGGAAGACTTGTTCATAACGACAAAGGTTTGGTATATTTTTATCGGTTTTATTATGTTTACTTGTTTTTTTTTTCATACGAATTTCCTTAGTTAAATTTATTAAGGGGTTATACCAGTGTGAAAGCTGAAAATTTGGGTGACTTTTGGGAATTTTTTGGAAGAAAAGTACTCAATTAAATGTTTCGGAAAATTGAGAATATATTTGGCTATATTTGGCCTATATTGCATAATTTTTTTATAGAAAAATGCCTTCAGAGGAGCCAAAAAAAAGTCCCTCCACTGCTGACATGATTCCGGCCGATTGAGTAGTTGAAACCGAAAAAGGAAAAATTGACGTTAAACTGGAAGGTATTTCCTGTAGAATGACGTAGGATTTTCGAAAAATATCAAAATCTAACAAAATGGCGTAGTTGTGAAAAAAAGTCTGTTTTCTTGCCTATAAAATGGTCGTTTTTTTTCAATGCCAAATCGTTAATTTTCATCCAATCAAAAATAGCCTACGTCATTGTAGAGTAAATATATTCAAGAGTACTCAGTTCAAGTTTCAAGTCAATCGGATAATTGCTCTTTGAGTTACAATGTCAGCAAATATGAAAAATCTCATTTCGAGAAAAACGCGTTCAAAGATTTAACTATCGATTTCTGCAAGATAAAATGATTAGAGATATGGCCTTGACATTTTTACAGGATATTCTTGAAAGTATAAACTGTCGAAAAAGGCAAAAAAAATCGATTCTTTGAAAGTATCATACTGGTATAGCCCCTTGAGTAACAAAAACGTTACAACTGGGTTCTCTTTATGAGATACGAAAACATATGAGGCATTCCACGTCACTTCAGCCAGTAAAAAAAAATCCACAAATAATTTTGAAAAATTGAGTCACTTTATTGAAAAATATTCACCGAGTGTCGACATTTTTTAAAAATTTCTGACGTTTTTTCTCGTTGATTACCATTTTTTGACATTTTTCCATTCAAATGGCTGTATCTTTGGCAGGATTTGACGTAATTGCATTCGTAAAAAACGAAAATGTGCGTCTTTTTCTAACCTTACAGAAAAAAATTAATTTAGATTTTATTGAGCAAGTCGAACGTCCGTTTCAGGGCAAAATATGCAAAAATATTTTTTTTCGGAAGGAAAGACACTCGTTATTTTATTTTCAAGAATTTCCCCGAATTGTGAATACGAAAAATGGATTTTTGGTATTTTTTATATTATGGGATTCCTAAACACCGTGAAGTGACAGCTATTTTGATTTTTTTTTAAATTAATATTCGATTGAAGAGTGTGGAGCACTCGCTGTATGTTTACCAGGTTTTTGAAATACATATGACATACATGTCATATGTCTTGGATTATTGGATTATGCCTTGGAGTGCTCCACACTCTTCAATCGAATATAAATAAAAAAATAAAAATAAAAATAGCTGTTACTTCATGGTATTTAGGAATCCCATAATATAAAAAATACTAAAAATCCGTTGTCCGTATTCACAATTCGAGGAAATTTAAAAAAATAAAATAAAGAGTGTCTTTCCTTGAAAAAAAAAAATATTATTGCATATTTTGCCCTGAAACGGACGTTCGACTTGCTCAATAAAATCTAAATTAATTTTTTTCTGGAAAACTATTTTAAAAAACGCACATTTTCGTTTTTTACGAATATGAATACGTCAAATCTTGCCACAGATACAGCCATTTGAATGGAAAAATGTTAAAAAATGGTAACCAACGAGAAAAAACGTAAGAATTTTTTTTTAATTTCGACACTCGGTGAATATTTTTCAATAAAGTAACTCGATTTTTCACAATTGTTTGTGGATTTTTTTTACTGGCTGAAATGACGTGGAATGCCTAATATGTAAATAAATGTGTATGACAAAAAAAGACCACCACCCATGTTCATGCACGCGGCGATCTGATCTTTTTCAGTTGCCACATTATGGGCACAGGCCATCGGACGTAGAGACGTTTATAAAACATTCACTGGACAAACTCGGACTGGAATATGTCGACATGTATCTCGTACATTCGCCATTTGCGTTCGTTCGGGACCGGGAATCCTTCGCACCGGCATCGAACAAAGACGGCAGCTACGTCTTCGATCTCGAGAGCGATCCAGTGTCTGTCTGGAAGGTTTAAAATAAAAAATTACATATTTTTCATTTTAACTCGCGTTCGCAAAATGGTTTGTCCGAGTGGCGATACCAGTGCCGGAATCGCGCGACTACACGACAAATTATTTAGTGTGTAAAAATCATCTTCCTGTTGGCTTGTTGATTCCAAGGAAATGGAGAAACAGGTGCGAAATGGACGAACGCGATCCATAGGATTGAGCAATTTCAGCGAGAAGCAGATAAAGGATGTTTGGGATAATGCCGAAATCAAACCGAGCAATTTGCAGGTAGACTTTCCGATTTCATTTCAATTAAAATAGTCGAAACATAGTTAAGGCCTAAGGCCACTGTAACGGTCCAAAAAAAAAGGTTTTTTCACGAATTTTTTGCTTCCAAAATTGAAGGTAATTGAAAAAAAACTTTTAAGGGTGTTATCGGGCATACATTAAACTTTATTATCAAATTTTTTTACAGCAGAAAAAAAACAAAATGGCGGTTCCACAGCTATCTTCCCGGGGCATGTTTTGCTTGCAGGGCTCCGCGGCACGCAGCACCACTAGTGCACTTTTGAATCTAGAACAAAAAAAAAAAACCATCAATCTAGAGGGTTATAGCTAGAGAATGTCGATCGGATTTTAAAAAGTATCAATTTTTGTGGATTTGGCGTGCGTTTGAAAAAAAAAATTGATTTTTGACGAAAAAAACGGCTAGTTTTTTGTTAATAAAAAATCAATAAATAAAGTTATTGAAAATCCCGATCGACATTCTCAAGATAATGTTAATGTTCACATCTGGTCAAAATTTCAAGTAAAAAAAATGAAAATTGTTCGAGTGATGCTGCGTGCCATTTTGAAAAACCGTATTTCGAGAAAAACGCGTTTAAAGTTTTGCGAATAGTTTTTTATTGGAAAAAATAAAAAAAAGAAGGTAAAAAAAAATTTACCGTTAGTCTGCAATCCCAGCACCATACATTTGTCCTTCGATGGCCAAATTTTCGTCTGGCAAAATTTACAGTGGCCTTACCCCTTAAGTAAATATAACGAATAAATTTAATAGTTAATTTCCAACTTTTGGGCACCCAATCGAAATAGGCTTTTATCTGCGTGTGGAATTGTCGTTAAGACGCTGTATGTGGCGGAACGAAAGACTTGATTTTCACATTTCTAGCAGTTTTTCGTTTCGAAGCCCTTCGATCATAAAATTCCGATGATTAGTTAAATCTCCCCATTGCAATGATAAAAATGAACATCCAATTAACTATTGTGGTAATTATTTTTCGAATTGTGAGGACATGACAAATGCTACATTATTTCGAATAGGTCGAAATACACGCGTACCATCAACAGAAGGCTCTCCGAGAATTCTGTCACGCGCGTAAAATCGCTGTAACGGCCTACAGTCCGCTCGGTTCGCCCAGTGCAAAAGCCCATTTTCAATCGCATTACAACTACAACCTCGACAAGTTTCCCGACCTACTGGGCCATCCAACAGTACGAAAAATAGCTACGGATCACAATAAGACGCCCGCACAAATATTGTTACGACAATTAGTCCAAGAGGGATTGATCGTAATACCGAAGAGTTCGTCGCCCGAGAGAATTCGAATCAACATCGATCTCTTCGATTTTACGCTGACCAACGACGAAATCAAGACCCTCGATGCACTGGATCGCGGGACAAGCGGAAGAATCTTTGATTTTCTTTTTTTTAAAGGGTAATTTTTTAAATATCGTCGAATTTCTTTGCCTGACGCAAAAATATAATGATCTTCGGTTCTTTGCAATTTCAGCCTGGACAAACATCCGCACTTTCCCTTTCAAGACGAATTGACGAACGCTAATGCATTCATGTGATTTATTTCTCGACGAAACGCGACTAGCTCCGAGACTGGGAAGCCAACTCGGGACCGGCTGTATTGGTATAGGTTTTCCGCAGTTTCCCTATATCCGTGGCAGAAATGTCATGGTGAATGCGATACAGAGGGGGAAGTCGGCTGCGGCCGCAAGGTGGGGATATAAACTGGAATATGGTGGATGTATTAAGGGGGAAGGACATTGTACAGATGGAAGTTAAAAAAAAGTTAAGGGGTAACACCACTGTAAACGTCTAAAATGAACCAATTTTCCGCGATTTTTTTTGCGTGGCAAGTTTGAGGATAATAATATTGACGGATGTTATAAGTCATATCTTCAGGTGAACAAAAAAAAACATTTATATTAAACAATTATCCAACATGGTAACGCTGGAGCCATTCTCGCAAGGCATGTTGAATTTGAGACGCTCTGCGGCACGCATTATAACTGCCGCAAATTTGAATGTGGCATTTTTTTAAAATCTATATTAATAAATTTTTTTATTGAAAATTAATATTTTCAATACTCTAGCTATACTCGCGTAAATTATTACGTGAGTATAGCTAGAGAAATCGGTAAGGCATATTGAGAATATTAATTTTTGTGCAATTGGCAAGCATTTAAAGTAAAAACTCAATTTCCGACAGAAAAAACGGAGTCATTTGTTAATGATGTTATAATTAACTCATGGAAGATCCCGTACGTATTTCTCTTCGGGATGTTATTTTAATGGCTTTTGCTTGCCAACGACTACCCGCCTACGAGTTAAGAAGTTCATCAAGACTTTGTGCCAGACGAGCTACACATTGAGACGAGTCTGTGATATTGACTTTCTAGAAAATTATATATTTATATATTTGAAACTGAAGTATAAATTGTGACAACACTGTTTATTGGTAGTCCGTTTGGACTAGTGTATTAATAAATGTACATACGAACATAACCTTGACTTTTATGCGACGATAAAATATAGTGAAGAACGACTTTATAGATACGGTCTGTCGCTTTCCGTCTTTTTGGCCCTTTTGTCTCTGCTCCTTGGGAACCACGGATGCTTAGTGGTATAAGTGATCTTGGCACATTCCTCCGCAATCTGTAATCGGCTCTTGCTTCTCGCAAACGTCGCTTTTACGTCTTTCTCTTGGATTTTGAGTATGGAGTAGGGAAGTCGCTCGGGTTCTGGCAGCGGCCTGGAACACTCGTAGGGGAATTCTTGCTCCGGATGCCAGCAAACCGCCATTTCCTGGTCCGGAAAAACGACAAGCTCGGGTGGCAGAGTAGCGAAATATCTTGGTGCCACATTGCCCCGTGTTTGGGCTAACAGTTTTGGCAACGAAACAAGACCACGAGACATCGACATATCGCTATGAAAAAAAAATTTGTAAGATTTAATTCTTTGTAATGATCAACAGTCGAACCGGCGGTCGAGATCGGAGTTTATGTGTGTGATATATATATATATATATATATATATATATATATATATATATCAGGGTGGTTCAAAGAAAAAAATGAATTCTTTTTCCGCGGTACTCAACGGAAAATGTTACTACGTTATGAAAAAGTAATTTATACAAAATTTGAGAGGTCTAAACATTTTTTTAGATAGTGCTTGTTGCAAAAAACATGCATACTTGTTGGACATTCAGTGATGTAAACTACGTGTTCTTGTTCATCAAGTGGTTGATATAACTTTCACAACCGAATTACATATATTGATTCTTAATCTGCAAATACAAATTGTGTATGGTAAAAAAAAGTATTTAAATAAAAATTGTGTATTGTTACGGAAAGAATTAAATCAAGACTTACATTGGATCACGTTCTAACATTTTCTGCATCGAGATAACAAAAAAAAATTAATACTCCGATAATCATGAGAAAAAAAACATGAAAAAGGCGTTTGAACACTAATTAAAAAATTGTTTAGAACCCTCAAATTTTGAAAAACTTTCATTTTCTTGATATACTTCAATTTTCCGTTGAGAAGAAAAAATCGATTTTTTAACCACCCTAATATATATATATATATATATATATATATATATATATATATATATATATCCTAAAATACATCAGAAATGCGCATTTTTTAATCAAAATTACGTTATCTTCATGCAACTATACATGGCGCTATGCTGATCTGACTTCAAAATACCAAACTATGACGACTTATCTATTTGTCCTTGGTATTTGTTATCAGTAATCTTAAAAAAGCTCCCCATATACTTAGTAAGTGCCGAAATTTGAAACAATACCATTGTTTTTCGACCAGCTGCGTTTTTTCCATTGTTCTCAATGTTGACTTGATTGCGAAACTTGAATATTTATTTTACATAATGAAATCGCCCATTTGTATATAAGTTACGAGATTGCGACGAATAAAATAGTTCAAGTTTTATTAAATACTTTATGCTTGCTAGGGAGAAAAAATAAAATGAATAGCTTGTTTACATTTGTTTTGGATTGTTTTTTTTATGGGGTTTTTTTCAATTACACTCCAATCATATACCTAATGTTAGAGTGATTTTCCAGCAAGTTCCTTTCGTTTATATTTTACACCTACTAAAAATTTGAAACTTTACCATTTTTTAAAATTACTTTTGTTATAATATTTGAGAAGAAACTAGAATCCTTCAAGAACACGTGTTTAAGACCAAATTAGGATAAGAACTAATGTTTTACACCCGCTTAGAACAAAGTAACAATGCACCTATTTCCCATCGCCATGGTAGCATGCCCGTCCATACTTTTTAAATCATGTATAATTGTGATACAGGACTAATGAACGAGTAATGAATAATCGTTGCATGTTCGGTGATTCTGTAAGGAACGTGTAAACGTTATATGACATTGCTTTCCAGAGTGAAATAACATTGGCATAATAAAATAGAAAGGTCAAATTAAAACTTCAACGTCTTTCAGATTTTACGTTTTAAGGTTATCAACAGTTTTCCGGCGATTGCATTTTTCGATGCAAAAGTTTGCAAATGAGCCCAGAGAGACAGATAAACACTTTTACGTTGCTTACCAAAATTGCCGAACCCCGCGTTGAATTAATTTGCTTATAATATCGAGTTGCCGGCGTTATTGAGGTTAGGGCTGAAAACCAAACGATAACAATTGCGGAGTAGCCACGGTCTTACATACAGGTCTTGAAACTCTGGTGGTGGGGGTATGTCCTCGGATTGAAGCACCGGCCGTTTCGCCTAGCGACCACGAGTGTCGCTGCGATAGAGTGATGCAGGCTGTGCGAGAGAGATGGAAATCGATTGTTGACTCATAGGAACCTAACCTAGCTGTACTATTGGCTGGTGTAGGCAAATTATGATATTCAATGTCAAAAATGCACGATGGACCTAAATACAATTAAAAGTTACTTTATCGTAAACCTGAAAATAAACCAAAAGACTATAGTTATCCAAGTGGGTACAATGAATATGAATGTGTTTTATATAGGTGTCAATGTGGGCTCGTGTTGGTCGAGGGGTTCGGTGCAAGCTTCGTAATGCTGCTTTCAGGGGTTCGATCCCTGTGCGCTCGGTTTTTTAAAAACATGTTTTAGCTTTTATAAAAAGAATAGGCTTTACGCGTTGTTTTAATTGACCGGGAAATAAGTGGCAACTATTTCAGACCGAAACACTTGCAGGATGTATTTCTTGAAAATGAAACAAATACTTAAGAAACAGTGCTTCTTTCGCAATTCTTTATTTCCTCTGCGAAAAATTTTAATGCATGTCCCAAGAAACATTTTCAATAATCTCTACTTTGCAGTTTCCGAAACGGTTTGCGTTGGTAAATTAAAAAAAACACCTCTTTTCCGACCTTTAAGCGAAGGACTCTCGAGTAGGATAAATGAAAATAATTCACTAACTTTGTTTTGTTTTCCAGCCTGGGAATTATTTATTGTAATGATCCCAATAATTTTTCATTTTTTCAGGTTCCCGGCTCCAACGCCTGTTTCGCCCATTCTCGATTAATATATTTCGGTTCGAAATGATTTTCGCACACAACGTGTCTCGACTCTAATTTCCCAACTTCCGGTTCGCGGCCTCCCATTTTTTTAATTGCGCCAAGTCTCTCGGCACCCGAAACACTGAGCGTTTCGATTTTTTACTCCGAGAGCCTGTTTTACACGTTGGCACAATACACCACTTAGTCATTTTTCAATATCACCGTTTTTACAAGTTTACAAGTAGAGCACGTCGCGTGAATCAGCGGTTGTGTTTGGGTTTTGTTTACTTTTGAAATCTATTTCCGTCTCTTTCACACAGCCTGCATCACTCTATAGCAGCGATCCTCGCGGTCACGAGTTGAAACAGTCGGTGCTTTAATAAGAGGCCATCCCCCACCACTGAAATTTTGAGCGAGTTTCTAGACCTGTATGTAAGACCGTGTTGAACAGAGTTGGTAGTTCACTAGTCGCCGCTAGGTTCGTTGTGATCAGAATACCCGTTGTGGCACGGCCACGGTCCACGGTCTTACATACAGGTCTGACAACGGCGGTAGTGGGGGTAGGCACCCTTAGCGGTTCTGTTTTTTATTCCGATTTCTGCCGCTTGGTGCGTGACGGCAAGGGGAAGTGTGGTGCGACGAAGAGAGAAATAGCTCTTCTGTCCTTTTTCCTCCTGAACGCAACGCATGCGCCGTTTGCCCTAACTTAATTTACCGTACTGTCTTGTAAACTGCATAATATACGAAACCAATAAAAAAAAATGTGTTCATTAAAAAACAGATGACTACTTTCATCTAAAAAAAACTGAAAACTTTTTGAATACATTAATTCATGCCAGCACATATTACGACCGTTTACATCGTTTTTTCTCCAATGTCTCACAATACAACGTTCTTCGAAATGTTTTTCGCACACGTACCGAGACTCTTTCAGTCCCGGAATAGCATCGAGCCATTTTTTGTGTCGTTCGACGTTTCTGGGCACGCGAAACACGGAGCATTTCTGCTTACAATTTTTGTACCCCGTTTTACAATTGCGAACCGCGCAACCCTTAGCCATTTCGCATTTTTTTCGCAAACACTATCAAAAAAATTCACACTTATGCGTAAAAACACGATAAAAAATGTATCACGGTAAATCGCGTAGAACCTTCTGGTAGATGGTCGCAAATAAAGCTTATTTCGACAATCGCGCCAGAAAAACAGACGTAAACACCTTGGGCCCATTCGCCGGTAAGAGGTAAGGGAGAAAGTACTTTCCAAGTATTTTGCTAGTGGCGACGCGTAGCGGCACCTAGTGAATCGAAAAGTGGAGCCGATGAGCGTGCCTACCCCCACCACAATTATCTGACGATTTTTTAGGCAAATTTTTGGAAAGTGAAAAATTTGCCTAAAAATCGTCAGATAATTGTTAATAACTAATATATTCAAACTAATATTCAATATAATTAAACTAATATATTCAACATTTCAAGTGAATGTGTTCAAAATTGTCTAAGTTATGTTTCCGGCCAACTTAAAAAATGCAATTTTGAGATAAAGGCTGCACAGCCGCCATTTGGAAATTAATCGTTTAAAAAAAATTATTGTATACAGTCACTGATATGTACGATAAACACCCTTTTTTGTAATCTCGATTTATTTTGTAGTTTTTCGGAAAAAAATCCCCAGTAAGCCTATTTTTCGGCGAGGAAGTTGAGGGACTGCCTTATAGGCCCTGGAATCGCAGTTTAAAAAGTCCGGCTACTCTGTGACTATTTAAAGTCTCGTTCGCCGCTTGAGGCAACTCAAATTGACGAGGAAGGTCCAACGTATGGTGTAGGAATCGTAGATTGAAGGTAAAGTTATTACCAAACATTTGGTAGTGATCCGAGATATTTAGATTTGTATTACATTTTAATAGGTTACCTTGAATGACCTTGAACGACTTTGACCGCCGAATGTTTTTTATGCGGCTTGAGGTGCTCCACAAGATGGTTGAAAAAAAATGGACCATGTCATTTAAAGAAAGTGGAGGTGTCCTTCACTGTGCGTCAGTGTCTCCGCCGATATAAAAAAACATTGGTCGCATTTGATGGCCCCCTTCACACCGTACAACTTTTGTCTGGAACATGTTTTTGTGACGTCGATAATTACCGAGTTATTTCGGGCGGCAGAGATAAGAGGGACACCCATTATATGAAAAATTGAAAAATATTATATACATAAACTTTAATTATCTAAAATAAATAGTTTTTACATTTAAAAAATCTCCAACGTTCGCTTATTATCAGCTGCCCGAAGGAGATCGGTCAGCCTTTGAAAAAAACCACTCCACATTAGTAGCAATTGTCGTGGGGATATTCTCGTTTGCAGATATTTGCCATTTTCTGGCAATTTATGTAGGGAAAAAAATCGATTTATGGAAAGGGAGAGAAAAAGATGAAATGTCGGAAATCTTATTGTTATTGAAGGATACGAAACGACAGGGCTATGTACACAGGATGATCGGTGACCGACGAATCAGAAGTACTTCTGCAAGGGCTCTCCCAGTATCTCTTCGAGGGTGCGGACCGCGTTCTGCGCGCTCTTCTCCGTGCTCTCGTCCTCGTCCTCCAACAGCTCAGCCAGGAACGGCACCGTTTCCGGTAGCAGCGGCATGAAATCCTCACCGAGCTTGCGTGCTATTTCGACCTGAAAATCGGCAATACGACGATGAAAAAAAATCACAAAACTGCGGCAATTATTCAATGAACAAAATTAATTGACAAAAGCACAAAATTGCGGCAATTATACGAGAAAAAAAATAATTGAAAAAAGCACACAATTTCCGAAATTATTCGTTGAACGAAAAAACATTATAAGCACAAATTGCGGCAATTATTTGATAAAAAAAACTAATAGAAAAAAACACAAAATTGCACAAATTATTCGACTTTTCGATCCACTTCGATTCGACGATTATTCGAAAAAATAATTGAAAAAAGCACAAATTGCGGCAATTATTTGATGAAAACAATTAATTGAAAAAAAGCACAAAAATGCGGTAATTATACGATGAAAAAAACGCACCAAGTTGTGGCAATTGTTCGATGAACAAAAAATAATTTAAAAAGGCATAATTTGCAGCAATTATTCGATGGAAAAATTAATTGAAAAAAAAACAAAATTGTTCGAAATTATTCGATGAAATAATTATTTGAAAAAAGTCCGAAATTGCGGCATTTATACGATGAAAAAAAAATAATTGAAAAAAAGTACAAAATTGCAGCAATTACTCGATGAACAAAAAATAATTGAAAAAAGCACAAATTGCGGCAATTATTCGACAAAAAAAATAATTGACAAAAGCACAAAAATTGCGGCAATTTTTCGATACAAAAAATAATTGAAAAAAAAGGACAAAATTGCGGAAATTTTTCGATGAAAAACAAATTAAAAACAAGGACACCATTTCCGCAACTATTCGATGAACAAAAAAATTGAAAAAGCACAAATTGCGGCAATTATCCGATGAAAAAAATGAATTTAAAAAATCTAAAAAATGCGGTTATTATGCGATGAAAAAAATACAAAATGGCAGCATATGTTCGATGAAAAAATTAATTGAAAAAGGCAGAAAATTGCGGAAATTATTTGAAAAAAGTCCAAAATTGCGGCAATTAAACGATGAAAAAAATAATTGGAAAAAGCACAAAATTGCAGTTATTACTCGATGAACAAAAAATAATTGAAAAGGCACAAATTGCGGCAATTATTCGACGAAAAAAACACAAAATTGCGGCAATTTTTCGACGAAAAAAAAAGTAATCGAAAAATGCACAAAAATTGCGGCAATGTTTCGATGGAAAAAAAAATTGAAAAAAAGCACAAAATTGCGGCATCTTTCCGATGAAGCAAAAAAATTGAAAAAAAAAGCACAAACATGCGGCAATTTTTCGATGGAAAAAAAGATTGAACAAAGCACAAAATTGCGGCAATTATTCGATGAAAAAGAATTCATTGAAAAAAAAGGCAGAAAATTACGGCAATTATTGGATGAAAAAAATTAATTGAAAAAAAAAGCGCAAAACTCACGAGAGTCGAAAGCGCTGCGCTCCTGACGCAGGGCCTGGTGTGTCGCGTCTTCAGGAGGACCTGATAGACGAGTTGCTTGTGCAGCGAGTCGTCCTGAGTGGCGCTCGCGAATGACGCGACGCACGGGACGACGAGATCCCTCGAGCGCCTCTCATAGTCCTCCCTCGTACCCGTCGTGTTCTCCAGCTGATCGACGATCGGCTGCGCCAGGCTCTCGAACCTCTCCTGATTGACGAAATTGTGCGCGTCGTAACTGAAGACCCGATGGAGCGTCAGCAGTATCGCCTCGACCAGCTCGAGCCTACTTGACTCTTCGGGCAATCTCAAATCGCTCGAGCCTTCCGCCACGATCGAATTGTTCGACTTTAGCAACGAGGCGGCGTGCTTCAAAAAGTGACCCGCGAACAGCACGAACAGCGACTTCAGATGCTCCGCTATGTTCGCCGACAGCCTGCATTGGTGAACCCAGAAAATCGACAATTTACAATTGGGCGGAGAAAAACGTTGGAGTTCGTGAATTTGGGGCTAACTTTTAAGGAATTTTTTTTACAAATTTACAAATTGATAGGCAAAAAATGTTCGTTATTTTGTACCAATATGGAATTTCTTAATGCAGGGTTTTTTAAATTTAGGCATTTGAAATTTTCGGTTAATCTAGGGATTTGTACGAAGCTACAAAATCACTAGAAAAAAATTCAAAATCGTAACAATTGGGCTTTCTTTTTGTAATTGAGGCATTTTTACAAATTTGTAAGCACTTTTATCTAGTAAGCTTGTAAGTTTATAAAGATTAGGGATTTTTACAGACTTGCAAACTGGCTAGAAAAGATGTTCGTGAATTTTTTTAAATTAAGGATTTTTACGGAGTTTAGGTATTTTTGGAAATTTACAAATTTATCGGAAAAAATGTTTGAAAATGTTTACGAATTTGGGGTTTTTGAATGTAGGATTTTTTTGAGGTAGTCCTATCGCCAGGCTTTAATCTATAGAATTTTCATAATTGATTTTTTTGAGCTTCACTAAGTATATTAATAATCGTCTCTGTAAAATTTCAGGTTCGATTATCGACCTAATTACAGAGAAAATAAATATTAAAATTGCGTATTTTTGTGACGGAATTCCGAGACGACATACAAAAACCCAATTTCCGGTCGCTACAAAACTGTATATGATAGTGGGAATCCGTCAGATTCTTTTAAAAGTTTACACATGGAACATTTAGTTCTGACAATTTTTTTTGCATATGTTAAAAATATAAATTGTACAAGTCTCACGTATGATCAGTGCTATGACTAGTGTGAAGCGATAGAACTACCTTAATCGAGGAACCCAAACAAATTTACTACAGCAAAAATGTTTGTAAATTCGTAAAAATGGGTTTTTTTATTTGGGCATTTTTACAAATTCACAAACACTTTTTTCTAGTAAGTTTGTAGATTTATGAAGATTACGGATTTTCACAAACTTACTAGACAAAAGGTTTGTCAATTCATAAAAATCCCTGATTAAAAAAATCCGCAGTATTACGAATAAACAACAAAAAATTGTCGTAAGTTTGCAAATTTGTAGAAAATCCTAAACTCGGTAAGTATCCCAAAAAATTGTATCTAGTGTGAAAAAAAACCGAAAATTAACATCGACTAAAAAAGATCGCTGAGAAATTGCACTTTCAAAAAGAAAAACATCCCAGTAAAAATTCTCAAAAAGCTAAATCTAGTAAAAAAAATCCCAAAAAGTCGAATCTAGTAATAAAAAAAAACCCAATGTAGTGTGAAAAAAAAACCCGAAAATTAACATCGACTAAAAAAGATTGCTGACAAATTGAGCTTCCACAAAAAAATCCTTGTAAACTTGCGTCTCAGCAAATATCCCCAAAAATGCGAATCTTGTAACAAAAAGAAAACCCAAACAATTAGCATTCCGAAACAAATCCGTGAGAATTAGCATCCCAGTAAAAATTCCCAAAGAGCTGGATCTAGTAAAAAAAAATCCCGAAAAGTCGAGTAATAAAAAAAACGCAAAAAATCAGCATTCACAAAAAAATGCCTAACTTGCCCCTACTGAAAAAACCTTAAAAAAAAACATCCACTCCAAGCCGTGTCCCACCTGTAAAACGTGATGTTTCTGTGTTTCATTTCGGGATATCTCGCGGCCCAGTCGTAGAGTTTGTAATAGAGTGGTCGGAAGGTAGCCTCGCTGAGTTTGAGGACCAACGCGACGAGAGCTTGGCTGGCGCTCTCCTCGACTCTCGCCACGACGTCGTTGGGCGCTCCCGAAGTCTCGGCCCGTTCCTCCTCGTCGACCTCCATAGTGGCGGTGTCGCCGGCGATTTTCGCCTCCTCGCGGAATTGCAAAACCCCGAGGAAGAACGTCGCGAGATCGGGTATCGCGGCTTGGAGCTCGTTCGGCGGTACGTGCGCGAACGAATCCGCGAGTATGCTCATCAGCGGCGCGATACAAGTGTACGTATGCGAGGCGAGCATGAGGTCGTAAGTTTTCGATATTGCCGGCAACAAGACTCGCATTGGTATGCAGCTGGCTAATTTTTCAGTCGTTGCCCGCAGTCGCGAAACTATCAGGCCGATCTGGATGAAAAAAAAAAACAACGGAATAAAAATAGGCGATAACAATATAAAAATTAAGAAGACATAATAATTGAATATCGTAGACATCAAAGAAGTCGTTTCTATGAAGAGAAGAACAGGCTGAAAAATTCTCGGCCGAAGTACCACGCGGAACCCTATACCGCGTGCATACTTTAGGCCGAGAACTTTTCAGACACGCGTAGGCTGAAAAATTCTCGGCCTGAGGTACACACGTGGGATAGGGTTTCGCGTGGTACCTCGGCCGAGAATTTTTCAGCCCCCCTTCGCATCTCCCGTTGCGTGTATATTCTCCCCCTCACCTTTGGATTTTCCGTATCGTTGTACATGGACCTCAGTCTCGTAAGTTCGAGCAACAACTGATCGAGATACAACGACAAAAAATTACCGACGGATTCGACAATTTTTTGCATCGCGCTGACGATACCAACGACCACGACATTCGGCGACTCCTGATGGCAATGAGTCCTCAGCAGACTTATGATCGCCGGAACGAATTTATTCAGCGACTGTATCGCGTGGGTCCTCATAGAAGCGCAAAGTTCAGCGACGCAGAGTACCGAGCTCGCCAACAACGGTCCCTCTTTCGTCTTCATCAACTCGGTCGTCAGATCCAATATCTACACCAGAATGTTCCGTATTAAAAAAACGATAGAAAATCGAACCGTTCACTGAGAAAAAAGACCATTGATCCAACATCATTGGTGTTGTTGAATGAAATTTCGTTGATTCAATTGTAAAATTGTTGGTGTAAATAATCGGATTTATTAGTCCAAACATAACGCTATTGACTTTAATAACATGATAAAATTAGAAGTTTTTTTTTCATTCAAAAGATATATTGTTAGCCGAGAACAACATATTATTGAAACTATCTAAAAAATGATCGCGAACAAATTATATAGTTTTGAACGCATTTTCTGCAACGAACAAAAGAAACGTTTCAATTCATAACATGAATATTGTTGATTCGAGTACACAAGAAAAATTGAATTTCGCTCGTTTGATTCACATAAAATTTCTATCGAGTAAATATGTTATTTTTTTTCTCCATTTCCGATATTGATTTTCGAGTACATTATTCGTTAAAATATTAATATTTTATTTTCATTGAGAAAATATTGAGCAAATGTCTGAGTTGGTTGAAAAATTATGCGAAAATAAAATTTGTTTCTTGCGCATTTGGTTGAAAAAATTCAACCAAGTCATGGCCGAGCGCCAACGAAATTATAAGTGTGAGGAAACCCGAAGTTCTCCGAGTAACCACTAGAAGCCGCACACGCGCTCGTTTCTGGTAAGCGTACCGCGAACCGAAAATCTACTTCAGGAGAGATATACACCTAGATGGTCGAGGTCGAGGATTTAGAAGCTATGAACATCCCGCCGACCGTAGAAGACCTACACTACGGGCCTCGTTCGATGATTCCATGTAAGTTGGCAAATTTCATGATTTATTCATTCCCAAATTTTCAAACGCGTTTTTCTCAAAAGCACGTTTTTCAAATCGGTACCCAAAATTTCTCGAAAACCAATGAACCGATTGCCTTGAGGTTTTTTGTGGTTATTCTATACACCATTATCTAGTACTTGTCATAGGATTTTTCTTTTCCGTTACTTAGTTTTTGTTTTATAGGCAAAATAATAACTAATTTTTGGCCCAGAAATCACTATTTATGTTCAAACGTCCGCCATTTTGTCATAAATCGATATTTTCAAAATCGGCTATGACAAGTACTAGATTATAGTATCTAATTTAATAATCTTTTCGGTTTTTTTTCAGATGATTTTTGAAGAAACGCCAGCGGGTACTGTATACGCTGATTTTTTTACGACGCTCCAAGGATCATACAATATCCTTGTATATTTTTGATATTTTTAAATAAAGAACATATTGAACATATTTTTGAATGTACATACTTTTAGATATCTAAAACCCCAATCCGAAATTTCAAATAAAGAACAAATTGAACATATTTTTGAATGTACATACTTTTAGATATCTAAAACCCCAATCCGAAATTTCAAATAGTATTCCTTGAAAAAATTCACAAAAATGACCTTTTTTCCGGCTCCTAGGTGTATATCTCCCCTTAAACGCCGGAGAAACTCTAAAGAGTATCGCTTCTTGGCCTGTGGCTAAGATCAAAGTGTAGTATCTGTTCTTATCAGTTGAATATCTGATATTCTCTCCGTGGATATTCCATTGGATATCTGATGTTCTCTCCACTATTATCGTGGATGATCATTCTAATGCTCACTTTTTATTTAAGATTTAAAACAAATTGAAAACCTTACGTCTCATGGCGTATTCGTGTCGATGTAGTAAAGAAATAATTGATTCTATTGATTATATTTTTCTACGAAATAAAAAATGTTGTAGCAACCGTTTAATTATTTCATTCATACATCTACGGATTGTATATAGAATTATTTCAATATAATATAATTTTATTTGAAGGATAATGTATATATTCCGAGAACAGAAGAGATTTTCAAATAAAATAATACGTTATTTGAATCAATCACATTATCCAATATTTTATCGTATTGTAACAATCTCATTAGTCCAGTCGAAATAGGATTTCACCTGGAATTAATTCGGGGCTTCGATTTTCTTTTTTTATACTTAGCGGGGACGGGGTGCTTGGTAGTGTAAATCTCGATTTTCGGGAAAATCCGAGCGAAAATCAATTTTTTTTTGTTTTTCGAATAACTCGCTTATTTTCAACCTTAGAGTAAAAATGATGGTATTCAAAGTTGTGGGAAATGTAATTCCCCACAAGTTTGGTGATAATAATTTTTACCCTAGGATCGATATTTATAGAGTTACACTGCTAAAAGGGGTAAAAGACGTTTTTTTAAAACTTATCTCGTTTATTATCAAGTTTATTGTAAAAATGGTAATGAATAATCACATAGGAAATTTTATTTCCTTCAACTTTGGTTATTAGCATTTTTACCCTCGGATCAATATTTTCGGACTTATACTTAATTTAGGGGTGAACTTTTTTTTTATGTTCAGTTATTTCGTTTATTATCAAGTTTATCGTAAAAATGGTAATAAGTAATCAGGTAGGAAATTTTATTTTCTTCAACTTTGGTTAGTACCATTTTTACCCTAGGATCAATATTTTCGGACTTATACTTAATTTAGGGGTGAACTTTTTATTTATGTTCAGTTATTTCGTTTATTATCAAGTTTATCGTAAAAATGGTTACGAATAGTCAGGTAGGGAATTTTATTTCCTTTAATTTTGGTTATTAGCATTTTTACCCTAGAATCAATATTTTCGGACTTATACTTAATTTAGGGGTGAACTTTTTATTTATGTTCAGTTATTTAGTCTATTATCAAGTTTATAGTAAAAATGGTAATGAATAATCAGGTAGGGAATTTTATTTGCAACCTACGTGGGGGCCTACACGGGATTAAAATTGGAGGTACGTTTATAACAAATTCAATAATAAATTAAAGAAAAAAATTACACCCCTATTTTAATTATAACTCCTAAAATATTGACCCTAGGGTAAAAATGGTACTAACGAAAGTTGAAGAAAATAAAATTTCCTACCCGATTATTTATTACCATTTTTGCGATAAACTTGATAATAACCGAAATAACTAAACATAAAAAAAAAGTTCATCCCTAAATTAAGTATAAGTCTGAAAGTATTGATCCGAGAGTAAAAATGCTAATAACCAAAGTTGAAGGAAATAAAATTGCCTATGTGATTATTTATTACCATTTTTACAATAAACTTGATAATAAACGAGATAATTAACAAAAAAACGTTTTTACCCCTATCTGCAGTGTAACTCTATAAATATCGATCCTAGGGTAAAAACTATAATCACCAAACTTGTGGGGAATTACATTTCCCACAACTTTTAATATGATCATTCTCACTCTAAGGTTGAAAATAAGCGAGTTATTCGAAAAACAAAAAATCCCTCTTTAAATTAAGATGGCGGCAAACGCACCGGGGGGATTTTCCCGAAAAGCGAGATTACACTACCAACCCCCCCCCCCCCCCCCCCCCCCCAAGTATAAAAAAAGGAAATCGAAGCCCGGAATTAATTCCAGGTTAACCGAATTTTAGACCTATCTCGACTGGACTACATATATCGGTGGCACTCGGCGATCAGACATTTATTCGAATCAACCAATATATTTGTTTGATTCAATTGGTTTTTTTTCTCAGTATTAAAGGCGTTCCATACTCACGGGTTTGAACTCCGCGGGATGTTCGGTCGCGAGTAGCCTCGCCATAAGCTTCAGACTGATCAGAGCAGTCTGTTGTATGATCTCGAGTTCAGGACTGAGGACTTTGCCCTGGCGGGCTACGATGTCCCTGAGTGACTGGACGACCTTGAGCAGAGCCTCGTGATCCTCGTCGTCGAACTTGCGCTGCTGTAGTCGTGCGTTCAGAAGCTCAAGTGCCTTCTTCCGAACGCTGAGAAGATCGTGATCGACGAGTCGCGCGATGGTCGACACGAATATCCGATTGGGCAGAAGATTGTTGACAGCGTCGAGAACATCGTAGAGGTTATGTAGCAGCACCTTCCAATACTTCCCTTTCAATTTAGCCTGATGCAGATCAGCGCTCCTGGTGGCGCTCTCGACAAGCATAACGACCTCGACGATGAGTCCCTCGTACAATTCCTCGACATCGCGAATCTTTCGGTCCCCTGACCTCGCCACGCCATTAACGAGCCACGTGCTCGTCAGCAGAGCGACCAAAAATTGCACCACCGTGTACTTGTAATGTCGCAATTGTTTCGGCGTATTTCGCGCCACGTCAAACACGTGTTTCCCCGTAAACTCCAGCTTCCGTCTTCGGCCCTCGTCCTCGTCGACCTCCACGGGCAGCCTCCTCACGAACTTGACTATCTTAAGGCACACCTCGAGTATCCGCGGATGCGAAAACTCCCGGGCGATCGTCAGTGCGAATTCCAAGCGCTCCGACGAATTCAAACGGCCCGTGGCACCCACTTCCGGTTTGCCGGAAGCCATCACGTGGGCGTCGAAAGTCACGAGGAAGAACAGATGAAGATGTTTGTCCAAAAGTTGCAGCAGTTTAACGAATACGGGAATTCTACGATGTTCCGGTATGTGTGGCAAGGAAACAACGAAAACGCGAATAATTTCGCAGGCGTGAGTCTCGTCATTTGCGGCATTGACGATCGGCACGACGGTCTCGATGGTCTTCGATATTATTTGTATCGAGTAAGCGTCGTCCTGGCGCAGCACGGAGCTTCCCATGAACGTGAAGATGGGCATGATGCTGTGAAGCGCAGCCTCGACGTTTGCGACCCTAAAGAGCTCCACGAGTACCAGCAGTGCGTGATGATGAGTCTGAGGATTGTGCGATATCCTGATGCACTGGGCGATAAGATCAATGTGAAGATGTGCCTCCTTTATGGGGCAGGACTTGCTCGCGAGATGGTAAATCGTCGAGAGAACAAGCTGATTCGCGTACTCCAATGGGCTCTGAATCTCGAAGCTCAACGACACTCGCAAAATGTCGAAAAGCATCGGCACCAATGCTTCCTCGTTCACGATATTTTCCGCTCTCTGTACAAACTCCAGCATCGTTATGCCTCGCTTCCATTCCTTCGTCTCGACGACTTCCGGCCTGGGCAATTGTATCCTCGAGCGTCGTTTACCCTGGGCTTCGACTTCCGGCACGCGTGCGTCTCGCATAGCGCGCAATTCTTCAACGACCATGCGCGCGTCTATGCGAATTCTGCGCACGGCCCTGTTGCAAGCCGCCACAACGCTGCCGATCTCGCAATCGGTAACAACGGCCACCAATTTGGCGAGGATGATTTTTTGCAATTGGGGCGAGGCTTTGCCCGCGCGTTCGTAGAATGCCTCGTCGATTTGTCGCACGACGATGGAGCTGGCCGACTCGACGGGCAGGCGTGGCCGATGATCGGACATGGCCGTATCGAAGAGTTCGCCCACCGTAGGATCCGCCAGGGCCTCCACGCTCGTAGAGTTGAAACGCTGAAGGATATTGCGCAGAGCAACAGCCGTGTGTTCGCGATCCTGGGCCAGTTCCCGATGAAGACGAAGCCCCAGGGGCGCCAGACGCCGAAGGATTTCCGGCCCGTCAACGTGCACCAAAACTTCGAGCAGCTGCGCCACCGTCTGCATCGGCGTCGTCACCGCCAGCACCGTCTCCAAAAGTGCCACCCGTGACTTCTCGAGACTCCCCCGAATCTCGCGTTTCAACGAGGCCGTCACGTCCGGATCGGGCGACAAAAGATTGTACAGCGCGAGCGACAGCTGGTCCGGATCCATCGACAACTCGGCGCTCCTAGCGGCCAACTCGTGAAGCAACGTCGAGTGGCCCGGCATCGAGATGTTGAACGTTCGCGTGATCCTTCGCAACAGCTCGACCGCTGCCTCGCGACACACAGCGTTGCTTCGGCCGAGGCATATCAGCAGATTACTCGCGAAAACTTCGTCGCTGAATATCCAAGCGTAGCTTCTCGTGTTATCCAGCAGATCCATCGCGATCTTGAGGCAATGCAACGAGCACCTCGGGCTCGTAGTGGCGGTGAAAAATTGCGACAGAAAAACAAGCATCTCGCGAGCACTCGCGAAGTGCCGTTGAAAGAAGATCTTCAAGCACCAGGAGAAGTGGGGACGTCTAGCCTCGTGGCTCATGCCCTCGAGAAGAATCTCCAAAATTCGCGACACGAGGCGAGTGCGGGCCGGATCTCGTTCGAAGTCGACACGGGGATTGGTCTTGATGTCGACGCGTCTGTGCACCATCTCGATCACGTAAGTGAACGCCTGCAATGGCAATATTCCTTTGGAGGTTAGAATCAGAGCCTCGCTTATTCTCTCCGCGTTTATCTGATTGCAGCTCTCGAGGCGTTGGACGCGTGGATGATTGCGCGTCATCTCGTCGGCGATCTCGACGACCTCGAGGGCCACGTCGTACGGCAGTGAGCCCACGGGGACTCGACATACGGAGCCCAGGAGCACCATGTTGAAGAGCATCGAGGTTGCGTCGCCCCGACAGGACTGGAACTTCATAGTGCCGAGGATGTTGGCCGTAGGCGGGAGCAGCTCCCATTTGAGGATATTGTGGAACGCGGCCGAGCCTACTGCCTCGGCGTTCGGCTCGTCGCCAACGTCCGCAAGCACCATCCTCATGTAACGATTCTTCGACGAGTATTCCGACCTCAGGATCGTCATCGCGATCTCCACCTCGCTGTCCTCGCTGGGAAAGAGATACGGCAGGGTCGCTATGAATATCGACGTGTCGTCAGCGTCATCGCAAACTTCCAGCAACAATTTTATCGCCAAACGGGCCAGACCCGAACGCCTGCGGCTGTTGCACTGCGCAAGCAGCGTCATCAGCTCGTCCACCAACGTGTCAGAAGGGAAAAGCGACTTTAGGCGCTCGCGTGGAAACTTGAGGAGGCTACGAACGACGCGATGATCGTCGTCGCTGAAACGAGCTATCAAGGCGCGATTGACCGTGTCACGGAAGTGCTCCGTTATGGCGATCTCGCCACGGCCGATAATGTCGAGAGCGGCGATACGCTGCTCGGCGCTCGGGTGATTGAGACGGTCGAGAATGTCGAGGGAGTCCTTGGCGTTGCGAGCACCCGAGTGCCACGACATCAGGAAATGGAGGGTCGCCTTGGAGGCACTTGAGTCCACGCTCATCATGAGCTTCTTCAAATGGGCGTCGAAGGCCGCGGGGTAGAGCTTTTCCAGACGATCATAGAGGTCCGCCAGGAAGAGAGTAGCCTCTTGGCATGTGTCTTCCGAAGGCTCCGCACGCGCTATCCTCTCGAGAAAGAGATCGATCTCGGTCTCGGTGAAACTTACGCGATCGAAAATTGACGAGATCGCGACGCGAAGACTCTCGCTTTCCGACGCTGAAGAATTCAGCGCTAGGTCCAAACCCGTAGCTACGAAGGGCACGAGAAATTTCGACACGTCCAGGCCCAGCTGCTTGACTTTGGTGACGTGCTCGAGGAAGAACGGACAACGGGCGACACGCTGGGCGAACTTGTCGCTTATCTGGCTAGGGGGAGAGTTCTCGTAGACGAAGAAGACGAGGAGGGTCGCCTCGTAATCGAGACGCGCGTACTTCAGCGTCTTTGACAGCAGGTAGTCGAGGGTCGACGAGTCGAGGGTTGCTCGGGTGCAGAGTTTCGCCACTATCATGTAACTGCCAGAGGCGAAGTCGAGAATTGGACTGGTCAGACCCTTGGATAGGCATGCCAAGACGTGGCTCGTTTGAAGCTCCGTGATGGTGGCGCTGCGCTCCAACGCTCCCACGATCGACATCGTCCAGAAGGCGTAAAGGGTGCTCAGGGAATTAGCACGCTCGCCGCAGACTGACGTTGCGTGGACGACGTGCTTGCACAGCATCTTCAGAAGGCCGTTGTCCGTGGCGAAACGCGATATCAGGCTCAACGATGGCAATGGCACACCTGGCTTCTGCAATGGCTTCAACCAAGACCAACGGCCCGAATCGTCCGATAGATCCAACAGCTGCAACGCACGCACGAATATTCGCGTCTCGTGGTACGGGAGGATAAGCATCATGAATTCGTCGCGGTTGTAACAGTGCACGTGGAAACGATGGATCAACCATTCGAGGGCCTTGTGGGCGCTGTTCAGCAAAAAGTACGGCGACAAACGGATGAAGAAGTTACCGATCGCCGCGTTCAGACGATCGTTCACGGTGGAATCTTGCACCGAACGCTCGAGACTCACGGAACTCGGGGAAAACAGACTCTCCTCGAATTCGCTGAACGACGGGCATAGCTTTATCAAGTCCTGGAGACCGCTTTGACCTGGGAAAGAGAATCGATCGTTGAGGCGGGATATACATCTATAACGATCGAAAAATCGATTTCTTTTTCTTTTTTTCTTTAAACGATAGAACTATATATGCAGAATATTTTCCGAAAGTGTCGAAGCGAAATTCGAAAAATTTCAAACGTTACAGCTCGTCAACGGTGTGCCTCACCGCTTGGATTCGGAGCGGGCGTGAATTTCAAACGCGTTTTTCTCGAAACTGCATTATCGAAATTGGCGTGCAGGATTACTCAAAAATTATTAACCCCTTGACTGGTGAGCCCGCCATATGGCGTCAACAAAAAAAATGCGTTATATACAAAATTTCTTAGAATTTTAGTACTAAAACCCGTACTCAGGGTTTGCGGGGTCGCTGATTACGAATCTGCACTCAAAATTTAGAAATTCAAGATGGCGGATCCAAAATGGCGGACCGAAAATGCAAAAAATCACTTGACGAGAGCGAACGTTGGTACTCGGGGGTTTTCGGGGTCGCTGATTACGAATCTGCACTTAAAATATTTAGAAATTCAAGATGGCTGATCCAATATGGCGGACCGAAAATGCAAAAAGTCATTTAACGAGAGCGAACGTTGCTACTCGGGGGTTTTGAGGTCCCTGATTACGAATCTGCACTTAAAATATTTAGAAATTCAAGATGGCTGATCCAATATGGCGGACCGAAAATGCAAAAAGTCATTTGACGAGAGCGAACGTTGGTACTCAGGGGTTCTTGAGGTCCTTGATTACGAATCTGCACTCAAAACTTAAAATTTCAAAATGGCGGATCTAATATGGCCGACCAAAAATGCAAAAAGTCGTGTGAGCAAAAATTGGTGCTCGGGGGTTTTCGAGGTCCCTGATTACGAATCTGCACTCCAAATTTAGAAATTGAATACATATTTATTTCTCGCCTCCATCATTAGTTCGCAATTTTTATACGATCCTAAGTGTGCCACGAGGAGGCTGCATGGTAGGATTTAACACTTTATTTTTGTTAAAATTTTTTTTTATTAAAAAAAGTCTGATTTTTTCGTTTCGTTTTTTATTTTTGGTCCATTTTTTGCATCAAGTTTTTCCAATTCCTTTCCTTTCAGTTTTTACGATCCAAAATATATTTCAAGTACCAACGTTCGCTTTCGTCAAATGACTTTTTTCATTTTTAGTCGGCCATATTGGATCCGCCATTTTGCAATTTTAAGTTTCGAGTGCAGATTCGTAATCAGGGACCTCAAGAACCCCTGAGTACCAACGTTCGCTCTCGTCAAATGACTTATTGCATTTTTGGTCCGCCCTATTCTATCCGCCATTTTGAATTCCTAAATTTTAAGTGCAGATTCGTAATCAGAGACCTCAAAAACCCCTGAGTACCAACGTTCGTTCTTGTCAAGTAATTTTTTGCACTTTTGGTCCGCCATCTTGATTTTCTAAATTTGGAGTGCAGATTCGTAAAAAAAGTCTACCAGAAATGTGCACTTCACTCTTAAATCCTTTACCAGTGAAGGGGTTAAGCCGATTGAGTTGAAACTTGGTAGAAATATTGCTAATATTGGGACCTTCTGCTTGACGAGAATTGTTTTTGAAAAATTGAAAAAAAAAAAAAAAATACTTTTTCAATCCACATTTTACAGAAATGTTGCGTGAAATGTTGATTTTTTTTTGTAAAGGTGTGCCATTTTCATAAATTTTCATTTTCTTCATTTTAATTACCGTCACATAGAAACTACACATGTTCTAACTGAAAAAATGTTTGAACCTTTTTTGCAAATCAAAATCTACGGGAAGCTGACTGCACGCCGATTCGCAACTCCCGCGGCGACCTTGCTGTAACACTCTGCCACAGCTCCGTCATTTTGATGATGAATTAATTAAAAAAAATTGTTTTGCATACTTAAATATACTATTAAAGTATACCTAAAGTTTGATAATTGTAGAATGATTATTTCTTAGTTTAAAAAATCCCTCAATATTGCTTATTTTTTTCCTGTCTAAACCTATATCTCGTCTTAAGGGATAACATCACTCTAGGATTTTTGAAGGCTTAAAACATACTTTAGGGGTCATAAAAACAATACGCAATTCGTCCTGGGAGAATTGTTTTTTAAAGGTTCTATTGTTGTTTTTGTCGCAGCGCCTTCGACTTCTCTCAGGCGCCTCGTACAACGCGTTTTTCTCGAACCCACTTTTTCAAACTGGGAGGACGGATTACTCGAACACCTTTGCATGGATCGATTTGAAATTTCGATAGCAGCTTCATAATTTCATTCTCTATGGAAGTACGTAGCCATTTTTCGATTAAATGTAAACTTTTTTATTTATAAACTGCTGCTTATTTGTTGGGCAAAAAATCGATTTTCTTTCTTACAAAGTGCGCCATTTTTTCAAAATTTGATAACAAAGAAGATCCCTACGTAGTCCCGTAGCTGATAATATAAAGATTATAATTTTTCTAGTTTTTCTTCTAGGTCTTATACTTTACGAGAAAACCTCCCTCCTGTGAAGCTATTTGTAAAAACACGTTTTTCACGACAGGCTCTGTCGCCGTCATTTTGTATGAAAATTATAGTAAACTTTTTTTTTATTGTTTAATATGTGTTAAATAAACCCTCTCAAAAGAAATCTTATTCCTTTTTTCATACTCTCACCATAAATAGTCATTTAGGCTTTTTTTCTGCCGCTAGGGTGGTGTTATCCCTTAAGGCGGGGAAGCAGTTTAGTACGTGTTTTTTTGGGACTTGCCTGATTTTTTTCTCACGAGGAACGAATAAATGGACTTTATTCAAAGTTTGGGAATTCAATGATTATTAATTCTTTTTGGAAAATAAAAAAAAATGGTTGTGTATTCTTGCCGCATTCTGGTAAAAAAAAAAAAAAAATTATTACATATTCTTGCCTCCTTATAGTAAAAACTTTTCTTCGCTGTTGCCTCTTTTCGGTGAAGAATTAAAAAATTTTCTTTCGTCCTTGCCTCTTTTCGGTGAAAAATAAAATCATTGCTCATGACTACCTATGCCTGATAGATAATTAAAAAATGATTATTCACTCCTGCCACTTCCAGGTAGAATAATTAGAAATCATTATTCATTGTTATTGATTGAACAGTTATTGATTCTTGCTGCATTCCGTTACAAAAATACGAAATTATTTTTCTTTCTTGTCTCTTCCTGATAAAAAATTGGAAATTATCATCAATTTTTGCCTTTCCCTGGTGAAGAATTGAAAAACGATTATTCATTGCTACCTTTTCCACATAAAAAATAACAATTATTCGTTATTATTCAACAAATTATTTATTCTCGCTGCTTCCTGCTAAAAAGTTAAAAATTATTATTCGCTCTTGCCTCTTCTCGGTAAATAATAAAAAAATACTGAAGTACGCGGACGACGTGGCGCTGGTGGCGGACACGGGAGAGGGTATAAGGAGCATGCTCCTCCTACTAGTACTACAACTTCTTTATTCTCACCTCTCCGAGATAAAACATTAGGAATAATTATTCCTTGTTATTCATAAAATTATTATTGATTATTCTTTCCTCAATAAAAAATAAGAAATGACGATTCCCGCTTTCACCCGTAAAAAAATAATAGAAAAGTTATTTATTCATCATTATATAAATAAATCATTATTTATTCTTGCTCTGTCCCGGTAAAGAATAAAAAATGCTTAATACTCCTTCTATCTCGGCGCGGCGTGATGCCAGAGGAAAAAAAAGATATCGGAACGACAAATACCGATATTCAGCACGATTGCCCTGTCGAGATTGGCCGCCTCCTTGGGGTCGAACAGCAAGCTGGGCCGTTTCTTGTCCTGCAGCAATAAACTGGTCTGCGGCGCCCGCAGCTTCTTCAACTGCTGCGCCAACGATGTAGCCATTGCGCTCTCCCGCGTGCTTCGCTCTTATCGGTCGAATTATTCACCTTTTTCCTGTCATCGACAAAAGTCCGAACATAAAGTTAAATTTTTCGTGCAATTTTCGAATCACCCCGTAAGTTCGTAAGCGTTCGAACGACCGGCAGTACATAACCTCAAAATCGTAAAAAAAGATCGCAAAAGATGCCCCGTAATTACCCTTACAGCTCGCCTCCGCAGATGCCAACGAAGCCTCTCTCGTAAACGCGCACGATCGTAAAAAAGAACTTAAAAAACGGCCGCGTCCTTCTGAAATTTTTTCACATTATTGCAAAGCACGTGGCTCGAGATTCCCCGCAAGCATCGAGCCTCTCGGAACGCGCTTTATTTGCCCTGAAAAATTGTGTACTTATCGCCAGAGTTGCCAGACGTGTAGTGAGCGAAACTGCCGCCAGACGCCGCTTGTGTAGCCCAAAAACCGCGGGACTTTACGAAGCGCTAATAGCGCGGCAAAAACTCGGATATAGCCCAAATTCGTGGTTTTGGTAGGTCATAAAGAAAAAGCACCGATATAAGTGAGAAATTGAGTTATTTCTTTAACTATTTTAAAATTCAACAAAATCAAATATCTGTATTTTGTGGCAGGCTACAACAATCACATAAATAAACAAACACTTATTCCTTGAAATTACACTAGTACAAAAATCACCCAATTTCAATCACAGTCTCATATATGATATATGAATAAGAATATTAAAGTAAATATCTTTACGTTCTCTAGAAATCTGAATCAACTATGTCCATCAGAGAAACATAAAATTCGTTTAGCAGGTCCTCTGCATTCGAAATTTGAATCCGGATTCAAGTTGAACTCAGCTTCCCTTGTCGGCTGAGAAAAGGACGCGGGCGTATATGAGTACATCGGGCTGAAGGAAAATGCTTTTCTATGTTGGTCGTTCGTTATGTATTTTTATTTTATGATACATAATTAATAAACAGTTTTTCGTTTTTACATTTGAAGTTTACTTTTCGTCCAATACATAATCATAAATATAAAATTCATGTTGTCTGTGACCACGGATTCAAGCGGGACAATAATAGGCTTTTTGTGTCCATGACGCAATTGCATACAAACTTTAAATCACACCATGTGAATCACATAACAATGACTCGATGGCTGTATAATTGTATATTTTTATTTAAGATTTTAATAAATATGAATTCACTACGTTCAATTATTTATAGGTATAAAATATATTACTCTAAAACCCATAATAAAAGTTATCTCCATAAAATAGTTGTTAACGATTGCGTTATCGACTTGGGTGCTCCTCTATTCTTCTATTTTGGCGCACACATACGCATAGTGTATAAAAAAGAACGCGATTTTTGTATAATCGTTTTGTAGCGTGCTGTATTATGTTATGTGATGATATGTTTCTTATGCGCGTGAGTAAATACGTGATGATAATTTGTGACCGTAGTAAATTGTGTGTATGTGTGTATTTCCTCACTACCTGTAAAAATGTGCGGATGGTTTTGTTTGAAGCGAACTATGCAAGGTGCGTCCCGTAGTTACATGGCCTAAGAGCCCAAGAAAAGCCATTTTATTTTCGCATATAGCCCGAATCGCGCTTAAGCGCGTTTCAAAAATTTGGGCCGCGAAATGGCCTCCCAAGATAGCCCAAATCACGGTTTATAGCCCAATCTGGCAACTCTGCCTTGGGCCGATATTGACCCAGGCAGCATAAATGCCCAATTGACGTCGATAAGTTACCGTCGCCAGGTTACCTTTAAGACATGACCGTAAGATAACTATTCGACATCTTTCAAATGACATCTCGTATAATGCTGCCGTAAAGTTATCTTTTTTATGATATCTTTCGGCGATGAAAACGGATGTCTAAAAGGTATCCCAAAATATCATCCAATTGGTTACTTTTTTAAGTTATCAAAAAGTTATCTATTTACTGTTATCTATTGTATCTAGTTCACCGTTATCCAAAGGATATCATAAAGACGAATTACATAAGACGTCTTTTTCATGACATCTTTCAGATATCGGAAATATGCTGTCTCTTAAGATATTTGGTATTGGCGGGAAATAGTAAAAAGTCATCCAAATGTTGTCCTAAAAATCACATCCAACGGATCAGTTTTATCATAGTGCGAATGTAGCGTGTCATATTTCATTTCACCGGCAAAAAATTGTGTGTAACAACAAGTAGTTGAAAAAATAAAGGTGTTGAAAGACATACACGTGAGTGCCTTTTATCCTACTATTCTTTTCGCCTCTGTGAGTACATATATGTGTTTAATGTACTATCTTTTTATTCTAAAAGTGTATGTCTGCTTTTGAGGTTATCCACGGGATCGCTTGGAGCATGGCAACCACCAAAAGACGTGACTAGAACGGAAGAGGCGTCTAATAACGACTGTACCGTTTTTATAATATTAAATTACATTTCACTTATAATGAATTAATCGATGTTTTATTTATAATGACCTAGCCCACTTCGAAACCGACATAATAATATCGTATCAATTTCTTCATGATAAAAATTAACTTATTAACAGTCTAGATTATTGAGCCGTATTAAATATTCCAGACTATTAATAGGTTAATTTTTATAAAGAAATGGATAGGATATTGTTATACATATATATCGCCAATAAATAGATATCTTTTCGATAGTACTCTTCGATACCGTTTAGATGTCATTTTGTTAACCTCATTCGGATGCCTATTGGACGACTTTTAGATGGAAGTGGTATCTTGGCATTTTTGTGGCTTTAAGAAGATATCTTTAAGATATATCGATTTGATGACTTTGCGCTAGGGTACCGACAACCGAAAAGATTTAACCTTTTGTCGACACTTTGATAACTATTAAAAGTTGCCATATAGTTAACTATCGGACACAAATAAGTTATCTGCCAAGCGGACATAAGTGATACGTTTTGTAATACAGAACGGCGTCTTTTTGGACAACCAAAAAGTTATCCGTATCCGTTTCGCGATATCTTTCGGATGCCAAATAGATAACATTTTGCTACCTGGGGAGGTTACGAATGGGGCGCATGTGTCCCTAACTTCGCGACACTTCTGCCAACCTGAGCATTATGATACATCACGATTTACAACGTTGCTAATTCGTTTCGCGTTAATTGAGCGAGAAAAAGTTATAGAAAATAATTATACCAAGTAATGAACACAATGTAATCACCGAATGTTCAAAAATGCGTATTTTTACAAATAAATGTAGAAAAATAGTTCGAAAACGTTCGTTTAATATGAGGATTATTTGAAAGCTAACAGTTGGTAACAGTCAATCGGCTCCTAGCATAAACACAGGGCGCTCCCCTCGTACTCCACCCCCGCCGGCTAGATCCCATAAAAACCCTAATAAAGGAACTTCATAGCTCAATTCCCGACAACTAATAATATTTATCCCGATCTCAGCATACCGTACAATATTCAGTTTTAACGACACGGACTATCGAGTTCGATTATCCGTGAAAAATGAGCTCTAAACCGTTGTTGATCGAGTCGATGGACATACTCGCGACATTGCCGCAATACCACGCACTAATAGGTGGTTTCCTGGTGCTCTGGCTCGTCTGGTTCCTCGCGAAGAGACGCTACGGGAGGAACGCGTCCACTCAGCCGGACGACGCAGAGGTCGAGAGAAAACTCGCCGCCTGGTATCCGGAGCCCCTGATACCCGAGACCTCCGACGACCACCCGGCTCTGCGCCCGAGAACCGTCACGTCTCGCATAGGCAAGAGAATCACGGTGGACGGCGCGAACTGCTTGAATCTCGCGACGCACAATTATTTGGGCTTCGTGGAGAACGAAGAGATTTACGAGAGAGCCGTCGCGGCTGTGAGGAAGTACGGCGTTGGTTCTTGCGGCCCTAGAGGATTTTACGGCACGGTCGACGTTCATCTGGAGCTGGAAGAACGTCTGGCTCGCTTTATGAAAACCGAAGAGGCCATAGTCTACTCCTACGGCTTCAGCACGGTCGCCTCCGCTATACCGGCTTATTGCAAACGTCGCGATATAGTTTTCGCCGACGAGAGAGTCAATTTTGCCATACAAAAGGGCCTGGAAGCGTCCAGATCCGTCGTTCGCTACTTCGCTCACAACGATCCTCGCGACTTGGAAACAATGCTGGAACGACAAGCGGAGAAGGATCGGAAAGATCCAAAAGCCGCCGCCAAAATAAGACGCTTCCTTATCGTAGAGGGAATCTACGCTAATACAGGCCTCGTTTGTCCTCTGCCGAAACTTGTCGAGCTGTGCGAAAAGCACAAGCTCAGGATCTTCGTGGACGAGAGCATCTCCTTCGGAACTCTGGGCGCCAGCGGCAAAGGAGTCACGGAGCATTTCGCAGTTCCCAGATGCAAAGTCGACATGATTATGGGTATAGACTATAGACGGAAATAGCGGAACGGTCTGGAAACGCACAATTGATTTTGGGAATTGGAAAGTAACAAATTTAACCCTTCGCGGTCGCACGTTCTGGCTATACGCGCTGGTCACAGCTTTGGGGAAAGATTCTCGAAAAACAATTTCCCAAATGACGATTTTCCGAATGCGTTTTATCGATAACAATTGCTCGAATGAATAATTTCTCAAATATAATTTCCCGAATTAACAATCTACCGAATGAACGTTTCCCAAACAAACTCAAATTTTAATTTAGTGATTAATCGAATAATTTCACGATTTTCTAATAGTTTGATTTTTCAGTTATTGTTAAATTAGTATCTTAACCAACATGTACACTTTTCTAATCGAAAGTATAATTCAACGTTTTATAAAGTTTTTTTCAGTGAGTTGAACTGAAAAAATGCAAGAATTTTAATGCAAAATGATACAGCGAAATAAATCTTACGATCGATCAACGTGAAAAATGCGTTCCACGAAGTATTTGCCTCAATTAAGGGAAGGGTAGGGGTTTCAGCGTGAAAAAATACTTTTTTGCAAATTTTTTTTCATCTATATGGATAGAGTTAATTTATTGAAACCTTTTGTACATTGTTAGGTGTCATTTCAAGAACTTTCCGTGAAATTTGTACGCGAAAATATCCACAAACAAGCCGGTGAAGCGTTTTTCTCGAAACCACTTTTTCAAAGTCCGTGTTCACTGCCATTTGAAAACTACCTGACCGATTTATTTCAAACTTGGTACACACTTTCTACATATAAAATACCTCCCCCCAACGGTTAAATGGAGATTTTTTTTTTCATTGAGGGGGTTTTCCCTCCCAAAATGGCGGAATTTTTCGTGAAAAATAGGCACTTTTCACTTTACATGGCCACCAAAAATTTAGGAATGAAAAAAAAATTATCACAGACCGTTGGGGGGAGGTATTTTATATGTAGAAAGTGTGTACCAAGTTTGAAATAAATCGGTCATGTAGTTTTCAAATGGCAGTGAACACGGACTTTGAAAAAGTGGTTTTGTGAAAAACGCGTCACCGGCTTGTTTGTGGATATTTTCGCGTACAAATTTCACGGAATGTTCTTGAAATGACACTTAACAATGTACAAAAGGTTTCAATAAGTTTACTCTATCCATATAGATGAAAAAAAATCGCAAAAAAGTGTATTTTTTTCACGCTGAAATCCCTACCCTCCCCTTAAGGGGAGGTACCTGAGTAAACGGCGAGAAAAACAGGTAAACTTCGGGAATTTTTATCTAAAAAACTAATGTTTCGATTGGATGCGGGATTTTTTTATTGGAAAATATGTACATTGAGGTATGTTTAGGCATTTTTTTAAATAAATTTGTTGACTGGAAGAGATTCAAACACGGTTATCTCGCAACATATTTTTCAAAGTCGGTATCTCGAAAACGGCTTGTCCGATTTTGTCCAAATTTTGATACAATATTCTACGATAGTTTTTCTCGATCGCCTTGTAGGGGTTTTTCTTTTGATTGAACCATTGCTTTTTATGCAATGTGTATGCCATCCAAAATCGTCGGAAATAGCGAACAAAAAACGAATGTTAAATTAAAATAGTCGCAATTCGGTCAAAAATGAAAAATTCAAAAAAAATTCTACGTGGTGAACAAGAAAAACATCCAAATTTGGACAAAATCGGACAAGCCGTTTTCGAGATATACTAGCACCGACTTTGAAAACTACGTTTCGAGATAATCGCGTTTGAACCGCTTCCAGTCAACGAATTTATTTTAAAAAATTCCTAAACATACCTCAATGTACATATTTTCCAATAAAAAAATCCCGGATCCAATCGAAACATTAGTTTTTGAGATAAAAATTCCCGAAGTATACCTGTTTTTCTCGCAGTTTACTCAGGTAACTCCCCTTAATGATGCAATATTAATGCGAATCTTGATTATTTAAAATTGAAGTTATTCAATTTATTTATCATTTGATCGTTCACTCCGAAAGAATTTGTCCATTCGCGCAATCGTTTTCGGAGAATTTTGCCGCAAACGGGTCACAGGGGGTCGCTATGACCCCGGCAATGTTTCAAACAATTGCCGCGTTGACCGTATCGTTCCGACTCATACAAATTCAGGATATCAGTTTGAACATTCTGGAATGTGGCATACTCGGTACTATAATTTAGTCAAATTTTAAAACGACGGAAAAAAATCAGCACGGGATAAATGCATAAAAAAGCCCTTTTTCACTAAAAAAAATCAACACTGGCAATTTTCAATTCTTTTTCACAAAATGTTTGTGTGTTACTCTTGAGATATGATAGTTTAAGGGAAAAAAATAGCTCCATAGTGAGAAATAGTTTACGGAAAATAATAGCTCCATGTCCGACGCTAGTCTGTACTTACAAAGGGTTACTCCAAAGCAACGTTAGAAGGCAGGCCAGTCACCTTGGCCGCCAACAACTTATAGTCATCTTGGATTAAAGTTGCGCTTGGGGTCATTTTGACCCCGGTTGACGGCGGAGAGTTAATTTTGAATGAACTAAGACGTTCACTTGAGGACATTGAGAAATTCGAATTTCATGAGCACTGAACCTTTTTTCCAATTTTCGGGAAATTGTATAACTGTAGTTCTTTGGCAAAATGGTTCGCATGCAAAAATACACCCCGGTATCTCAAAGCGTACTAAATAACAGCAATAACAAAAAAACTGCATGCACTCGAGGTATTCCTTTCACAAACCCGAATATTTAACAATTAACTGATTTTCGCCCACAATAAAGTGAAAATACTCGCCAGTATACTGATGAAATTTTAATGCTGTTGAAGTTTGCATCGTTGAAACGCAACGAAAGCTCTTGTTTAGATTTTATTTTCCATATTACTATTGTTATAGAAAATCTTTTTTTTAAAGATGTATATTGTAGATCGCTAAATAAATATCTTGAAAAATGGTTGGAGGACTTTTGTGAGCAAAGTTTGCCAAAATAAATTAAAGGAATTCACAAATATTAATCTTCGTTGCGTTCCATCGAAGCAAACTTGAACCTCATAAATTTTAAGCCAAGTTACGGAGCCTTCAACAAAAGATTACGGATTTAAAAATCGTCTAATTTATACGGCATATTATGGAGATGCATGGTGTTGAAGTTTGCATGTTCGGACACACCAAAACTTCCGTTTTACATTTGATTTTCCATACTATTATCATTATAGGCGATCATTTTTTTAAATAGATTTATGAGTACATTGCTAAATAAATATCTTTAAAAATGGTTGAAGGACTTTGGTAGGCGAAATCTGCTAAAAGAAAGTAAATTCGCTACAGTCCAACGATGCAAACTTCAACATCGTGGAGATGCCATGGTGGCCAGATTTCTATTTAATCATTTATATGCCAAAATAACTCTAGATGTCTGAGATAAATTGCTCTACGCACGTAAAAAATGTGAAAGGTTCCTTAACGACAATAAAAACAGGGGGTCCCACATTTTCGAAGAAAATATCAATGATAAAACTTAGAAAAATGCGACTAGCAGAAGAATTTTCGTACCCGCGGCTTTTCAGGAAAAATTGAAACATTTATAAATCCAAAGTTTATGCGAATTTTTTGGTTCCGGATTATTGTTGTGTATAATAATTGATTGTAACTTATTTTTTTTATTGAGGTCCACTGTAATTTACCGATGATTCGAAAGGGCCCTGCTTATACGCTCTAAAAATACGGCCCTCCGAGAAAGGAGTACCTAAAGAGTGTGTTAAAAAAATTCTAAGCTTTTACCTCTTCTAACAATATAAAATACAAAAAGAAATCATGCTAAATTTATGCTTTTTCACTCAGGTCTACGGGTTTGCACTCAATCATTTTTCCCCTATTTTATTTACCCAGAAAATTAGCTTTTCGCGTTCAAAGTTGGATACCTAAAACCTGAACAAACTCGATTATTCTTACTCAATTTTGATGAATTCGATTGAGGTTGTTGAAAACTTTACGGACCAGTTTCCTTAAAACTGGATGTACAAAACTTTGTTTAGCAATCTGGATACTATTTGACGCAACTTACAGCTATTTATGAGAGGCATATATTTCTATTGAAAATTAAAAAGTCATTTGTCAAATAGCTGAGATTTGCGTAAAAATCTTCAGAAGGATTGGTGAAATATTAAAAGAGGTTTCTACTTTGTTGGGATAAAAATTGTTCGATTTTTCACCAATTTTTTGCGAAAAATATTAAATATAGAATGTTGAAATGTTGTATGTTTGCTAAGGGGTCTTTATTGAACATAATAATATTTATTAAAGTTTGACAAAACATGGTACTGGGAGCGGGACAATATTCTTCGCTTGCAGAAGTCCCAAGTCCTGAGCAGGTCATCTAAAGCAAAAAATTAAACATATTTTTACTTTGTACAATATTGTGTATAAGTCGAACTAGAATCGAGGGCAAACATTGAAAAATAAAAAAATTGTAAGCGATCGAAGGGAAAGTTTAGTTTTTTACGAAAAATGTTTGCAGTTTTTGTTCATGAAATAAAAACATTTGCATATTTTTTGATATCTCTAGTTCAACTAATGTAGACGTTTGTTGTACTCGTGCCTGGCAAATTTCCTAACCATTGCTCATCTAGGGCATATAGGAGGACTTCCGCAAACTTGGAAAACGTGGTTTCGAGAAAAACGCGTTTAAAGTTAAACTGAAGTTTATGTGCGAATAAAGTGAAAAGTTTCATACTTACACCTAATGAGCTATACCAGGACCATAGATAACACCTTCCTCCTCTTCAAAAAGATCTTGAGCTGTTATGAAATTGTTACATTTTTTTCTTGGCCCAACCCAGTAGAAACCTCCCTTCATTAGTTGTTGAGTTATTGAATTTTAAACGAAAAGAGTGCATTTTCAATGTATATCAAAGGGGAAATAAATTCTCGCTCGCTACCACTTGCATTTAAGTTAGAGGAATAAAATTTGGCTTCTTTGTTGTTGTATACGACACTATCGTTTCACGGGGTGAGGCTTAAGGCTTCCTTTTTCGACGCATGCATTCATCCAAACTATCTCTCACGTGTACGATTTTTTGACATTTTGACAACAGTTTAAACATTTGACATTGAAAGCAGAAAAAGAATTTGGGCAACACAATTTCACCCCTACCTATATGACTACTTTTTTTATTATTGAAACTCATGACAACTAATTAACATTATTCAGGCTCGTTGGAGTGGCCGCTGAGTTCCATAGGAGGTTTTTGCGTTGGATCCTCGTTCGTCATAGAGCATCAGCGACTGTCGGGTCTCGGCTACTGTTTCTCAGCCTCGCTACCTCCTCTCTTGACCTCAGCGGCTATCACAGCTCTGGACCTCATGGAGGCTGAGCCAAAGATCTTCGAGTCGTTGAAAAATAATTGTCTCGCGGTCGACCGCGGCCTCAGGAGAATCGAATTATTCGAGATCTCGGGAAGTCCCGATTCGCCGGTCAAGCACATTTATCTGCGAGAAAAATTGGACGCAGCCGAGGAAAACAAGATACTTGGCGAAATATCGCAAAAGTGCATGGAGAGCGGTCTTGCGGTGATAAAACCTGCGTACCTCAACGCCGAGCGTGAACAACCGAGACCGAGCCTACGAGTTTGCGTTTCGATCGTTCTAGACAAGGAGGACATTGATTTCGCGTTGAAAACGTTGGAAAATTGCGCGAAACAAGTTTTTCCCTTGTGAACATTTTCGTTGTAAATCCTTTTTTTACGTATTGCTCGAAGATCGAGAAAAAAATGTGTTCGTCTTTCCTGTTACCGGGCATCTTGTACATTAGACATAAAAGAACAATGAGAAACAGTATTTTCACACGAGGGAGAGCCAACGCAAATCTACGCCGGCATTTACAAAAATGTATGCACATTTATTGGAAGCCGGCACGTATTGCCGCGCTTCAATACTCGCTAACGAATTATACATTAATTATGCACATAGAAAAAATAATAATATGGATATTACTATGTTATTACCATTTATGTAGACCGAGCTTCTAAAGAGTGTCTCAAAATGACCTGGGGGCCTATGACGGTTCTCGGGTGAGACTTCTCGCTTCTCGCATTTTCATCTCACGTGAGTTTAGTCACGCTATTACGGATCGGTCGGGTGAAAATGTCCGATCACTGGGAACTTCCGACTAGTGATCTCACATTTTCACGGCGCCGTAGAAGGGGTATACTAGCACGCTAATCAAACCCAGCCCAAAACGAAAGACGTGCGCATCGACAAAAACAACCTCTTCACTCGGATAAGCAACAAGTTTAAATAGAATCTGAGTTTGCAACATGAATGTTACCGAAAAATAAAAACAAATGTTATTAGATTTCATGAAAAAAGACGAAGATTTAGCACGAGGCAGATTGCGATACAGCCATTCAAATAAAAAAATACTGGTGATTTTTGTATCATATTAGAACATAAAACGGTTATTATACAGTGATAGAATTATTATTTTATGTTAATAAATCGAACTAGTATGCAATATATTCTTGTTCCATTATACTGAAGGGATCCGAGGCATCGCGCCGTGATCGTCGTATACGAAGCATTCGATTTTCCCGATCTCGCAATACCACAATCATCAGCAAATTATTCATCATTATCGGATGACATTACTTTATTCGCTACATCAACTTTATGTTGCTGAATTTTATTAAGTGTTCAGCGTCGAGATGCTACCGTCTCTGAATCAGCTATTTCGTAGTAACTTGTATTATGTGTTAGCTTTAGACGTGTCGTCGCTGCGTTAGGAAGACTCTCACGCATGCGCATTTCCATTTTCGACACGACATTTCGTGTCGAGTAAACTCACGTGAATAATCTCGCATTTTCACTAGGTGTAAAGATCCGTAATAGGGTGAGCTGCTCACTTTTGTCATTTTCACCCAAACGGAGAACCGTAATAGCCCTCCTGATGTTTTATATTGCACGCTATTTTTTGTGGCGATCATAGAGTATTAATCTTTAAGAACTGGCATCAGGAAGTATTGAGGTTTAGTCATGAAGAATTATACGATGAAGCAACGCCGAGAATTTTTTATTTACTGCATCGTTATTGTAGACGATGTGAATTGGACATCAAGATCGTGCAATTTGACGCCACTGGATTTCTTTCTTTGGGGTTTCCTAAAAGGAAAAGTGTATGCCAATGATCTACAGACCATTCCGAAGCTCAAAAAAGCAATTGGCCGCACTATTAATGAAATTAATATGCAGTTCTGCCAAAATGGTATTGAAAATTTCCCCTAAATAGTGAACGTTTGCAAACAGGGTCGAGGCGGCCATTTATTGGATATGGTGTTCCACACATAACCAGGAATGGTAGACGTACGAGAATGCACATACGGATACGAGAATATGACCGGCCGTACGACGTACGAGGCAAAGTACATTTTCGTACCGAAAAGTACGCGAATTTTGCCTTCCGGCGAGGGGGCTGACACACCTTTTGGTATATTTTCTACGTAAAATAACCACTTTTTTGTGTTCTAGTCTGTCACTCGCAGCGCTAGTTGTACCGTTGCAAAGCCGATGCGCGCGCAGTAGCGCGTTTCTGTAACTCGTTATAACTCGGTAGCGACAGTTTTCGTTATCGATAAACAGTAACAGAAAATCGCATGCACGATCACAGAAAAATTCAAGGTCATGATATCATAGGTCGTTGGATTCGTCTGAATATCAGCTACAACGTCTTAATAAAAAAAATATGTTCCTATTTGAAAAACCATTGATGACCTTGAGAACGCAAAAACTATGACCTTGATAAAAATGAAAATTTTCGCCACTCTATCAGCCCTTTGAAATCAATTAAATTATATGCTGACATTTGTGTCGTCCCTCTGAAGGCAACGGAGATATTTGGTGTGGTCACGTTAAATGGTCCACGCTGCAGCCATATATTCTCTTGGTTGATTGATGACGTACGAGAACTTTTTATCTGGTACGCGGATTTGGTTGGGGTGGTACGAGAAAAGCTGGAGAGCCATCCACCATCCCTGCACATAACCTTCATGTTTGTACCTTACATTAAAATAACAATATTCGTACTTTTACAATTAATAATACGTGTATTAATAAATTCAAATGTCAGGTCATTTTGAAACACCCTATAGTTTCCAGTTGGAAAGAAATACGTTCCAGAAATACGTACAGGCAGCTGAAAATGAGTCGACTTTGGTTCGGAAGAAAAGCAACGGTTGGCTTTACAATTTTGAAACTCTGGATGTTATTTATTATCATCTTTAAGGGCATGTACAAGGTCAACATAACCTCACAAATTTGCCAACCCTATTTTCTTATAAACGGTTAAATTATTTAGGAAAGACAAAGCATTAGACTCTGGAGAATTCCCTGACGCAGAGCTTGATGATTTCCTTTTGCCCTAAATATTATTCATCTCTGAGAAATCTCTGTTCGAAAATTTCAGCTATCCCTTTATATGTTATCGCGCTCTCCGCTTTGTGTGGATCTTCGTCAAGTTTGGCCGGTAGAAACCCTCCCTCCAACAACGCTACCGCGGCCGGTTGCTAGTCATAAGAGCACTTATGCAACACTGCGGTGTGATGACGCATCGCAACAATCTACGACAACGCGCAACGCGTCGTGGAAATTTCCGATACACTGCCGCAACGTACAAGTCTGCGATGCGACAACGCGCTTACCTCCACTCGGCGTACACACTTCGAATAGTCCGAACGTATTGTATTGCACGTTACAATGACGGATTACGATATCGATTATCTGATTACTTTAATTGGGGCACGTCCAGTCCTTTGGGACAAAACCATAGCAGAGTACAAGGATAAATTGTTAAAAACGGATGCTTGGAAGGATGTGTGTAGAGGTTTATTTGCAAATTTTGAGGAGTTGAACAATGAAGAAAGAACAGAACTTGGTAAGTAAGCTGAATACTTACATTTTTTTTATTGCCAACTACGAGCTCCAACATCACTATTAAAATATTCACAAAATTCGTTTCTGATTTTGTCAGCGCTTGTTCTGCCCTCGTGCGGTGGTTCTTGTACCATTCGCAAAGGATCGTTAAAGATCACTGCGTCAGACGTTTGTATGCCGTCTCGATTCACTACAAAGTTGTGTGATACACAACTTGCTTTGTTGATGTCTATCACAAAATCGGGGTGTTTTTCTTTTTTTGTCGATAACGTTTTAACGGTACGAGATGTGAAAAAAATGAAATTAGTTTATTTTTTCGTGTACTGTACATTTGAGATGAGAAAGATAACGTTATCGAAGAAAAACGAAAAACACCCCTATTTTGGCGGGTGCGTTTCACCCCTTAAAAATCGGGTTCCGCAGATATAGAAAAGTACGAGTCGCCTATTTTTACCTATTCTACAAGCATGCCAAATTTAATCGAAATCGGAGAGATCGACCTCGCAACTTTTGCTTGCGAGAAGTGATTTTTCAAAATTCAACCCTTAAGAGAAGACAAAGTTTGTATGGAGATTAAACAAATGTGGTGGGATTTACTTGAAATTTGGTATTCGTGCTTCTTGACACAATTAATGAAACACGTATTTCGGCGTTTTTAGAAATTCAAGCCTTAAGGGGAGAAAGATAATGGAAAAGTTTCGATGTGAAATAAAAAAATCTGGTCAGAAGATTGACTTGAAACTTAGCATTAAAGCTCTTCAACACAATTACAAAAACACGCATTTTTGAGTTCTTCGAAATCCGACCCCTAAACGAAAGGGGGTAGCAAAGTTTTTCTTTAAATCGGGTCAAATTTACTTGCAACTTTGTATTACTGCTCCTAGACACAATTAATTAAATTTCAGAGTTTTTGGAAATTCAATCTTTGGGGGAAAAGGGGGTAGCAAAGTTTTTATGGTAAAAGAAACATCTGTTCAGATTTACTTGAAACTTAGTATTAATCGTGATCATGGATCGTGACTGTAGATAACAATCGTGACTGTAAATAGCCGTGATATACAGAAACCGAAATTTCACCATTAGGGTTCCTTTTTGACCTTTTGAGATCACCGTAAAAACCGTTGACTGTACTATTAATATTTTCAAAACTATGTTTTACAGGTAACGACGTCATAAAGAAATGGAGAGGAATCAAGGATAATTTTGCGAAATATGAAAGAAAAATTAAAGATTTAAGTAAATCAGGAGCTGGGGCGAAGAAAATAAAACAATATCATCTTTACACCCAGCTTCTGTTTTTAAATAAAAATGCTCCAAATGAAACTGTATCAAGCATTACAGAAGATGAGGAAATATTTAATCGAGCAAGCACCTCAACACAACAAACAAGCCAGAAAACAGCAATGCCACGTTACCAGCCTGCACCGCGTAAAAGAAAAACGGACGAATTTGAGGATCATATTTTAACCACCTTACAAGAACCTGGAAATAGACATTTATCTTTTTTTAAAGGCATTCTTCCGTCGGTGGAAAAATTGAATGACAATCAGACTTTAATTTTTCAAAGCCGCGTCCTACAAATACTGACTGATTTACTGCAGCCATCACATTATCACAGCCATCAAACACCATCTCAAAGTGTCTGCCAAACATCCTTTCAGCAAAGTGGGTATCAAACATCTCAAACACCTGTTCAGAGTGGCTATCAAACATCTCAATCGCCTGTTCAGAGTGGCTACGAAATATCATCGCCATCGACACTACGGTTTCCACGAACACCAAGCCAAGACTTACATGATACGATAAATTTAAAGGAAGAACTAACAAATTTGTCAAGTGCCACACACTCGGATTACGACTTTTCTTAAAACCGTTTTTTTAGGATTAAACTTCTGTGATGATTATGAGTAAACAGCACGATTATGGTAAAAATATACATAAATAATGAAATGTTTTTTTTTCTTACGTTATAGTTAATCCCAGCATGTTCAGAGGTTCGACAGGTTACCTAAATATGTATTTCTTTTATATATGAAGTAATAATAGAGTTAATAGTTTTTTGAGACTCGATATAGGATAAAGTGACCTCATTTTGGCACCCCGCCAACTATTGACACTTCTCTCCTACCTACACAGTGGTACTTAAAGTGCCAATAATTAGGCACATTACCCTATTGATTCTAAAGTTTTCAACGCCTCATATTTTCTTATGAAATGATTTTCATCGTTATTCGTAGGGGAGGCTGGGGTCAATTGGAACGTTTTTGAGAAAATCGCTTAGTGTGACTTCATTTTATACCTTATCTGTTTGGTAATGGGTTTTAATTATAGCTAGATTATCTGGCTACATGATAGCATTATTGATTTTGCTTCTAATATGTCCTGAACTTAGGGAGAAGCTATTTAGAAACTCTTAGAAAACGTTTCATTTGACCCTGCGTCGGGGTTAATCGAAACGGTGCCTGGGGTTAGTTGAAACAGGTGTTTTCAGCTGATTGAACTGATGTTTCTACTAAACCCAGGTACTGTTAATGATGTGTATGAAGTGATGAAGTATGTTTGTTGTGAATAAAATACCTAAGGCATATTGAGGTGCTTCAATATTCTTTTACTTACCTAGTTTTAATTTACTAAAGGTAATCAGTCAGAGAATAGTTTTTGTTACTAGCGACGTACTCAATGGGATTAACATAGAGATAAATCAACGTTATATTAATATTTTGTCTCATATTAATTCAACCTAACATTTATAAACTAATCAACAATAACCTGTTGATCTAAAGACAATTCTAATATAAACATTTATCAGACTCACAAGTTCTTATTCGTTAATGACTATCAGTCAGAGCAGAGAACAGTATTTCTTACTACCGAGCTACTCAATGTGATCGATTTATTTAAAGCAACACTATTAAAATTTTGTATCTAATATTTATCAACTTCTAAGAAATCAACAAAGACCTATTGGTCCAAACACTCAAATATAAACGTTATTTGGATTCACAATTATGGCGCAAATAAATCAGATCGCTGGCTGTGCAAGCTTCGTGTGCCCACAGCCTGCTCCCAGAACATTGCACCCAGCCTTCTCCTGGTCTGCTGTAGCCGTAACTTTCCACGCAAACTAGACAGAAGTATTTTTCAGATTCATCATCTGTAGAAAACTCTTCATTTTGACATTTATTCTTGTTCTTCCTCTTTTCTTTATTTCTTCCCCGAGGTTCTTTTTCCTCTCTTAGCCTGTTTTCTGCTGTCTTTTTCTGGAGTATCGGTGTATATTGTTGACTTTCTTTCTTCCTACCCCTATTTAGCGTTTTCATATTTTTATTATGATATACATTTTTTGGCATCTTCATATGCATTTATATAATTTTTTTTACAATTTTTAAAACTATTCTTTAAGTTTCTTGGCATCTTAAAAAAAAAACAAGATTTGGAAAACTCGCTTGCGTATAAAATGTTTGTTCGGGATCAATAGAAACACGTTTCAATTGACCCCAAACCGTTTGTTTCAACTGCCCCCATATCCTCGCTTCAAATAATTGATCAAATAACAAAGAAGCTACATACTGAAGGAAGCCACTGACCATAATAAACTCACTAGGATATTCACAGTAATGATGATTGTAAACATCGCTGAAGAAGGAACAATAGTTTTGGAGTAATACACAAAATAATAGTAATAAAAAAACTTACCTTTTGTGTCGAAAAAGGGATGTACTCACATGAAATGTTCGACGCTTTCGGAACGGCGGCGTGAACTGAGCGACAGGTTCCGATATGCAAAGCAGTTCTTCCCGTCTGGGGCCCAGCCCCCTGACACTGGCCTACTATTCCTATACGATAAACGGAAACGCGTTTTGTCCCGGCTTTTTAGTTCTTGAAATCGCCACTGCCCAGCGTTGGCTGTTGTGTGACAGCCTTCGGCTCTAAATACTCCGATCAGCTGAACGATTCGATACTTTCGTGGCTTTCGCCTGTCATCGTTATGGCGACGTAATTTATTGTCTTCAAATGGAACATCATTAGAACGGAAAATCATTCCAAATATATCACTAGACTTTTATTTATGTAAGATATTCGAAACACCGGCGCACCATACATATATATGCATGCCTGTCACACGACTACTAGCGCCACAGTGCGGCAAGGACATTTTGCGAACAGCATTCATCTACCAGTGTCAGGGGGCTGCTGGGGCCCCACCGCTATGTTATTTATCGGATATTGTGTTCTACACATAACCTCCATGTTTGTACCTTATATTGAAATAAAAATATTCGTACTTTTCAAATAAATAATACGTTTTATTAATCAAATTAAATGTCAGGTCATTTTGAGACACCCTTTAGTAGGAGCGCGGCAAAAAAAATCGTTTCAAAAATCGATGTCTCGAAAACTATCGCGCGTTGCCAAAAATCCTCATAGAGGATCTCTTAAAATATTAAAAGGAAGGTCTGTGAAAAATTTCAGATCGAAATTCGGTCGCAGCTTTTCGGAACTTTATCCCTAAAATTTTATAAAACAAAAAAATTACAGGTGCTTCCCGCCTTAAGGGGAGATATTCACCTAGATGGTCGAAAAAATCGATGTAGAAGGTATGACGATTTGGTCGACCGTAGAAGACCTACACTATGGGCCTGGTATCGACGATTCCATGTAAGTTGACAAATTTCATGATTTATTAATTCCCAAATTTTCAAACGTGTTTTTCTCAAAACCACGTTTTTCAAATCGGTACCCAAAATTTCTCGAAAACCAATGAACCGATTGCCTTGAGGTTTCTTGTGGTTATTCTATACACCATTATCTAGTACTTGTCATAGGACTTTTTTCCGTTACTCAATTTTTGTTTTATAGGCAAAAATAATAACTAATTTTTGGCCCAAAAATCACTATTTATGTTCAAACGTCCGCCATTTTGTCATAAATCGATATTTTCACAATCGGCTATGACAAGTACTACATTATAGTATCTAATTTAATAATATTTTTTGTTTTTTTTTTTCAGATGATTTTTGAAGAAACGCCAGTGGGTACCGTATACGAAGATTTTTTGACGACGCTCCAAGGATCATACAATATCCTTGTATATTTTTGATATTTTTAAATAAAGAAAATTGAACATATTTTTGAATGTACATACTTTTAGATATCTAAAACCCCAATCCGAAATTTCAAATAGTATTCCTTGAAAAAATTCACAAAAATGACCTTTTTCCGGCTCCTAGGTGTGTATCTCACCTTAATGATTCATTCGCCTGTATTTGTTGATATTTACCTTTATTAGGGCAAAACTCTTGAAGGTGAATATACCGCGTTTCACGATCGCCGTAATCTTCGAGCCACTCAAATGCTTAAAGCATCACTAAAGTTTGATGCAAGGGAGCTCCAAACGAGAAAATAGGAGAATTTCGATACGTTTAATTTAATACACTACACCAAAGTAGTAAATGATTTTAAAAATGTGCAAAAAGTGCCTTTCCATGCATAAATTATCCAGACAACAATGTAAATATTCCCTATCACAGTTCCATTGTCGTTTCTTATCTCATGTGAAACTGAAACAATGTCCAATGGAACCCATGATATCGCGAAGTGTTATACTTCTTCAACACCTTTTCAGACCGATCCAAAGCACAAAGGCTTAGAACACATGAATTGACAATTCCTAACGTTGTTTGAAAAATATTGCAACCGTGACAGCAAAATTTCAAATCGAATCCAGCCGCGCAAACGTTGCCTACAGAAAGCGTCCTCTGTACACTTCCGGTTCGACCACGCGTCCACCTCGATTTCCGACTGTTCTTCCACTTCACCCGCGTAACTTGCCGAGGTACGTCATATTTCCAGCCGCTCAGATTATCTTTCAGAAAAATCCACGTGTAAATGAAACATTAGCGTAATAATAACTGCTTCAAAATATTTAATCCATTCGAAAATATATAAAACGTTTGAAGTATTCGAAAACACTAAATTATGGCTAGCTGCACGTGTAGTTCGAGCCATTTTTCGGCGTTATCGGGGAATTTAGGTTAGGTCGCCACGGGGCAGCTGCCTGCAGGGAACCTATTATTGAAGGGCATGTAGAGTCGACATAACCTCACAAATTTTCGAACAGATTTTCTTTGTGGCTCAAATTTTTCTTGCAAAAAGAAAACATCGGACTAGTATTCAATGACGCAGAGCGTGACGATATTCTTTGGTTCTAAATATTATGCATTGAGAAATTTCCGAGCGAAAATTTCTTCCATCTTGCACTCATGACGCGGTACATCTCCGCCTTAAGGGCATGTGCAGGTCGACATAACCTCGCAAATTTTCGCACGGACTTTTCTCGTAGCTTAAGTTTTTTTTTTTCTAGCAAAAACTAGAATTCAATTACGCAGAACTTGTCGATTATCTTTGGCCTTAAATATTATTCATCTTTGAGAAATTTCCGTTCGAAAATTTAAGGGCATGTGCGGAGTCAACATAACCTCACAAATTTTCGAACAGATTTTTCTCGTAGCTCGTGAAGTTTTTTTTTCAAGAAAAAACAAAGAATCAAACGTTTTAGTGTTGAATGATGCAGATCTTGACGATTATCTTTGGCCCTAAATATTATTCATCATTGAGAAATTTCCGTTCGGAAATTTCAACCGTAATGCTCTCTTATGTCACGCGGTACACCCCGTACGTCGTCTCTATGCAATAACGAAGGACGAAAAGGTCCTTTCCGTTTTTTCAAAATTTACATGATGAAAGCAATACGCGTCTGAAGGGCCGATCAACGTGCGGAAGCTAGAAATAGCTGAACCCATCCGTGCGTCGGTTCCTCTGTTGAAAAGCGGCACAAAAGTCGCCGTCTGACTGCTTCAATTTCCATCGTCAATATCCTGTGCGTATTATTCATTTTCTCAGCTTTGTTTTTCTCTTACTTTCTTCACAGTCCTTAAATCCCCGCAAGGTATCCCTACACGCACTGCAAGATGGGTAGGGAGGACAAAGCAACCTGGAAGTCGAACTACTTCACCAAGCTCATCGTGAGTGAAAGAATAACCGAAGCTAAGCTAGGCTGATGATTGGTCCGAGAGGATATTTCACGTGATCTTAAAAATTGCAGCAACTCTTGGACGACTATCCCAAGTGCTTTATTGTGGGTGCGGACAATGTCGGTTCGAAGCAAATGCAGCAGATTCGCATGTCCATGCGAGGCAACGCGGTCGTCCTCATGGGCAAGAACACCATGATGAGGAAGGCGATAAGGGGTCACGTAGAGCGCAACGCAGCCCTGGAAAAGCTGCTACCTCATATCAAGGGAAACGTCGGCTTTGTCTTCACACGCTGCGACTTGGTGGAGATCCGGGACAAGCTGGTGGAGAACAAAGTGCGAGCTCCCGCTCGTAACGGCGCAATCGCTCCGCTCAGCGTCGTCATTCCTGCACAGAACACCGGTCTCGGACCCGAGAAAACTTCCTTCTTCCAGGCCTTGAGCATTCCAACCAAAATTTCCAAGGGAACCATCGAAATCATCGTGAGTCCGAATTCATCGATTTTACGCATATGGAAAACTTGGGGAATTTCTTTCTGTTTTCAGAATAATCAGGGGAAAGTCTGGGAATTTTGAAAATTCTCTGGAATTTTTTCCAGAATCTACGTTTTCCAACAATTACGCAAAAATAAAACTGACTTTAAAAAAACTGAAACGTATAAATGTAAATATTTTTTTGTTTTTAGTATTTATATTATTCTTTAATATCCAAAAAAGTCATGTTAGTGCCAAATATTTAAAATTTCAAAAACTAAAAACCAATTTACTCTCACGCTCTATACATTTGCATTCAATTTGTCGATACACAACCACACAAATATTATTGTAAATAAGTCTTTATATTTGTCTTTTATTTATTAACACCGACATAGAAATTTCTGTTTATAATAAAGAACAGATTCTGTATTCGCTTTTGATTTTTTTTTACTATGTAGTGTTAACATTATTTTTCGAATTTGAGTTTTTTTAAATTTTATTTTAATATTTAACATTTTTATACATTTGATCTTCAAAAAAAATTATGTTCTTTATTTGACCACAATCTTCTGGAAATCCCGGAAAAATTGGCGAATTTTTGAGACAATAATGCTGTATCGATAAAACTTCGAGGTGCTTTTTTGTCTCCTTCCCTTTCACCTCGCAGTGTTGCAGATGATTTTTGATCCCCGATTGTTTCTTTTTTTCCAGAACGACGTGCACATCTTGAAACCCGGCGACAAGGTGGGCGCTTCCGAAGCGACGCTCCTCAACATGCTGAACATCTCGCCCTTCTCGTACGGTCTTCTCGTCGAGCAGGTCTACGACTCCGGCACTATTTTCGCCCCCGAAATTCTCGATATCAAGCCCGAGGATCTTCGCGAGAAATTCCTCGCCGGTGTCGCGAACCTTGCCTCGGTTTGTTTGGCGATCGGTTATCCGACCGTGGCCAGCGCGCCGCACAGCGTCGCCAATGGCTTCAAGAATCTTTTGGCCATTGCCGCGGTCACCGACGTCGAATTCCCCGAGGCTAATACCATCAAGGAATACATCAAGGTATGTAGTCCCTTTTTTTAGTTAAACTAGAAAAATAGAAAAATAGCTGATTCTCGCGATTTTTTTTTTCGATGGTTAAAATACGCTTATCGGTCTGTTTTTTTTAATATGTCGCATCAAAGCACTCGTGAAGAACAGAAAATAAACTTTTAAACGTTGATTTTCATTTTTGATCTTTTTTTTAACGGTTTAAAAATGTCTTCGAAAACAAGATTATTCATCAGTATGAAAGCCGCTATCTTGCTGTGGAGGTTTTAAAAAATAAAAATTGACAAAATGGCGGCGGTGTGAGAAAAAAAGTATTGAATTTAGCGTATTCTTTCGACAGTTTTTCGTTAAAAAAATATGAAGATTAAAAAAAGCTTGGTTAACAAGATGAAGAATGGTGTGTCAAAATTAGAGACGGAGAGCTTGAAAACTCTTCCTTTGACAGTGTACACCGTTTTGAAAACCGATATTTCATGTGAATCTGTTCATCCGTTGAAGCTGAAGAGCGCCTCGCGCGCTCGAAAATTCCGTTCCCAGAAAAACGCATTCAAAGTTGAACGTTATAAAAAAAACGTATTCAACGTTTGTTTTTGACAACCCAAACAAACCCACGTGTTCGAAACACTTTAAGCATGCAAATTGCGTAAAAATTATTTAAATGAAAAAAATTATAATATACCATGTTTTTAAAACGGACTAAAAAGTTTAAAGCACTTTCTCCTAGCCCCGTAAAGATTTATAACCGCGAACAGATTCCTAACCCCATACAGATTGTCCTGAAAATGTGTGTTTGTGAATTTTTAATAGTTATGAAAATGCTTGTAAGATTTAAAACGAAATTATTTTATACTTTTTAATCCGTTTTGAAAATGTGGTCTATTCAAATGTATTTATTGCATTTTTTTCTGTCACTTGCCTATATTTTATTTCTTTACTGATTTTGTTCTTTTTTCTCTGTCTTACACATTTATTCTTCAATCTAAAACCTGTTGCAAATTGTTAAATATTATATATGTTATTTAAATATATACAATATATATTTGTATAAATATTATATTCATATTATATATATATATATATATATATATATATATATATATATATATATATATATATATATATATATATATATATATATATATATATATATATATATATATTTATCTTGTCTGTTTATTTGTCATCCAGTTCTGAGCTTTGTTTAAAGTTTCAAGTCTCTAGCTCGTCCGGAAGTTAGTTTAAGGCGTTACCCCCACTTGTAGCGCAAAAAAAGGCCTTTTTCATGAATTTTTTAAAAGAAAACTACAAAACTTTTTTAATCGATCAATATACCATCTTAAAGAACACATCTTGAAGAACTTTCAGTAATTTTTTTATTGAAAAATATTACATTGTTTATTGGCAAATGGCCGTCAATGAAATAATGTTTTTATATACACGGTTTGCGGTGACCAACATTGCGGCGAAGTGGATTATCTGAAAAAAAAATGCGGATGGATTTAGTCAAGTATAAGTATAAACTAGTCTTTAATCGAAGGATTTTAAAAAATATTTATTTTTCACAAAATGGCGGACGGTCAAAATTTATGGTTCGATTTTAACGAAAAAAAACTGCCGTTTTTTGGCTATAAAACGGCCATTTTTTTCTTTGGAAAAAAAATCGAACGATTAAAGACTACATTTTTATGTATTAAATAAGCCTGCAAAATTTCAAGAAGATCGGTTCATTAGTGTTCGAGTAATCTTGGTCACCGACTTCAGAAATGCCATTTTGAGAAAAACGCGTTTAAAGTTTCTCTTTCAACGCGGATTCTTCTCTTTCAACGCTCATATCTCAGTCAATTTTGTTCGGATCGACTTGACATTTTCAGGACATATTCTCAGATACTTATACTTCAAAAAAATGCAATAAAAAAAATCGATTTTTCCAAAATCGCAAGTGGGGTTAACCCCTTAAAATCGCCTGCAAAATTTGTACCGAACAGAGAAACAAACAGCACAGACAAGAAAGCGAGTTAATAAAAACGCGGTAATGAAAGATCGATTTTTTCATCATCGTAAACGGTAACCTGTCCTTAAATTTTGCCGTAGTTACCTTAAAAAGACGCATCTTCGAACATTCTCTAGAAATATATATCTCAAATTCTCGCTAAAAAGTCTTGCTCCATCACAAAGTGCCCTCTATGGGGAAGGAAAAAATCGTCCGATAAAGAATGCGTATATTCATACGCAAAAGATACGTCCCATGGTCCTTGCGATGATGTAAACGCGACGCGTCTGAATTTTCCGGATCACGTGTCAGAGCTAGAAATAGCTGAACCCACTGATACGTCGGAAACGCAGTTGACAATTAGCGTGACGAAGCGCTGTCTGAGCAAGAAAAAAAAAACTCCACGAGTTTAATTCAACGCAATTGAATGAACGCCCCCCGATCGATGTGCGCAAAGTTAATAAAGACGATGATTCTCAATTGTTAAACAGGACCCGAGCAAATTCGCGTCGGCTGTTGTTAGCGCGCCGGCCGCCGCTGTGAGCGCCGCCCCGGCCGAGAAGAAGGAGGATAAGAAGGAAGAGTCCGAGTCCGAAGATGATGACATGGGATTCGGTCTGTTCGCTTAATTGCTCGACATTGAACGAATCAAAATGACCCGTTCGACCGTTGGTACATTTTCCACTCCAGCGTGAATAACATCAAGATCTACAACGCGACTCGTTGCCAATGTTTCATATCGACGTTCGAATAAAGTACACAAAAACGAATAATCGCGAGTCTAACGATCTGAGGTTGAGTCTGACCACCCGAAAAATTTTACGGGAGTGAAGAACGCCTCGGCTTTTTTATTTTTCATTCAGCGGGAAAAGAATCTCCAATATTTTTTTATCGCCAAATAGAGCCGCTGGTCGGAACTTGCTTCTTCCCGAGCTGGTTGCCGCTCGTTGCATAATTTCTCTCCCGCCATGACTAGGCATTCTCTCGATTCTTCTCAATGCCGATTGAAGCAGAAAACACGGTAAAAAATCTCCACGGCTATGTGAGAGTGAAGTTGCTGGAAACGAATTGTCACTATCTTGCAAACACGTCTATCAATGTGTCGTGTTTACCCGCGTTTTTTGAAGCCTCGATCTTTCGAGATTAAATCGTCCGAGGAGAATCGGGCGAATGATTGCCGAGCGTCATGCCAGCGCGCCCAAATGCATGGCCCATTAGCATATTTGATTTAAGGTAGTATGTGCACGAAGCTCCTCCTTAGAAAGAAAAAAGTGATATTTTTGTGTGCTGTAGTATAGGCATACAGAATGACGTCGGCGGACACTCCGCATGCCTTACCGGCTAAATACAATAGTAATTAATTCACGAAATCAATGCATTTGAGGTCTTAGGCCACAGTAACGGGTATAAAATCATGTGCGAATTTGACAATTTTTTTTTCGTATGAACAAGTGATTTACTCATAAAATTAATTACACATCTATTGGATGCGCAACTAAGTTACCGCTGTTTTTCAAGAGATGGTTCCACTAGTAAGTGCTGGTCGATTGTGACATAACCAAAACATCATGAACCAAGCCTAGACATATGGTAAACAAACCGCTTTGACACATTAGTGATTTTGTTTTTGCGTCGTATACTTTTGGTTGTGTGAAAATGTCTGATTTTGTGCCAAATAATCGTCATTTGCGGGAAGTGTTGCTTTTCTTCTTTCATTCGAAGAAAACAGCGGCTGAAGCGCACCGAGAACTCCAAAAAGTTTGCGGAGATGCTGCTCTACGTGAAACAACGTGCCGTGATTGGTTCCGTCGCTTCAAAGACGGTGATTTCGATGTTGACGACCGTTCACGTGACGGAAGGCCAAAAACCTTCGAAGACGCTGAATTGGAGGCATTGCTCGATGAGGATCCGTGCCAAACGCAAAAAGAACTTGCTTCAGCATTAAGAGTTACCCGCCAAGCCATTTCCAAGCGAATGCATGCGTTGGGAATGATTCAAAAACAAGGAACTTGGGTTCCTTATGATTTGAAGCCGAGAGACGTTGAGCGTCGTTTTTTCGCCTGTGAACAACTGCTCCAGCGGCAAAAAAGGAAGGGTTTTCTTCATCGCATCGTTACGGGTGATGAAAAATGGATTCATTACAGCAACCCAAAGAGAACAAAATCATGGGGACTGCCCGGGCATGCTTCTACGTCGTCAGCTCGGCCGAATATTCACGCTGCGAAGGTTTCCCTGTGTATTTGGTGGGACCAGGGCGGTGTTATTTATTATGAGCTGTTGAAACCGAACGAAACCATCACTGGGAAACGGTATCGAACTCAATTGATGCGATTGAGCCGAGCACTGCGCGAAAAGCGGCCACAATACGAGCAGAGGCACGAAAAAGTGATTTTACAGCATGACAATGTTCGGCCTAACGTTGCCAAACCCGTTAAAACCTACTTAGAAACGCTCAAATGGGAAGTCCTACCCCACCCGCCATATTCCCCAGATATTGCGCCGTCCGATTATTACTTGTTCCGTTCGATGGCACATGGTCTGGCTAATCAGCAGTTCCGCTCATATGAAGACATCTCAAAATGGCTTGATTCGTGGATAGCCTCAAAAGACGAACACTTCTACCGTGACGGTATTCGAGCTCTGCCAGAAAGATGGGAAGAAGTTGTCGCTAGCGATGGGCAATATTTTGAATGATTCATTTGTAACCATTTTTCACAATAAAGTGTCATTTTCATAAAAAAAAAACAGCGAGAACTTAGTTGCGCACCTAATATTTAGTATTATGGAAATGCTGTTAGAATTTTTTTTTTGATGTACAAAATGGCCGACTACTCGAAACTTCTCGAAACAACTATTTTCAAATTGACGTAACAAATAACTTCAACAATTTTCACTTGATTTACTTCAAATTTAAAAGTTATGTGCCTAATTGCATTTCGCAGAAAAGCACGTACGGGATTTCTGATTAATCGAAAACTTATCAGTTTATGAGCAGTTATAACGAAATTTTTCATTGAAAATTCATTTCTTAAGTTCAAATACCTACAACTTTTGAATAAAACAATATTTTTTGAATTCCATACGTACTTCTCTAGGTATTCTAATGTAGATTGGCGAGAATTTTTGTTTTTTGTTCTAGGTAAAAAATTGTGGATGCTAAATGTCACGCTGCCGAACGCCTAAAAAAAAGATAAAAGAAAATATTAGTAGTCGGCCATTTTGGACATCGAAAAAAAATATACATATATTTTCTAACAGCTTGATATTCATACTAAATAGATGTGTAATTAATTTTATGAGTGAATCGCTTTTTATACGAAAAAAATTGTTAAATTCGCACATGATGTTATACCCGTAACATCTGATTCAGATCAGATTAAGGCCTAAGGCCTTAACCCGCATCATAAGGGAATTCGTGCGGGTCGAACTTTGAGACGGAAATAATAATAGTTCGCTAATAGATACGGAGCTAAGCGAAAGCGATAAATAACAAGAAAACTATCGCGGTCGCGTATGTTCCGTAGAAAATAGATTAAGGGACATTTCGAGCAGATATTATCGATTGAATAGGCTAATTTTCGCGTTCGCCTAGCCGCGTCTGCCATGACGGGAGAAATGACGTAGATTTGGCAACGCCGCATACCGTCTGATGTGCTCGTATCCGGGAGGCCGGATCGAGCTGGTCAATTTAAACGCAACGACAAAAGTTGTAGGTTCTTGACGCAATTTCATTGCGTCCGAGATTCGAACGAATGCTATGTCGCTCCATATCTGTTACCACGTAATTAAGGGGCTATATCAATGTGAACGCTGAAAATTTGGGTGATTTTCGGGAATTTTATGGAAGAAAAGTACTCAATTAAACGTTTCGGAAAATTAAAAATATATTTGGCTATATTTGACCTATATTACATAATTTTTTCATAGAAAAATATTGAGATCCAAGCCACTGATGCGCTGCCTTCGGAGGCGCCAAAAAAAATTCCTCCACTGCAGACATGATTCCAGCCGATTGAGTAGCTGAAACCGAAAAAGGAAAAAATGTCGTTAAACTGGAAGGTATTCCTGTACAATGACGTAGGACTTTCGAAAAATATCAAAATCTAACAAAATGGCGTAGTTATGAAAAAAGTCTGTTTTCTTGCCTATAATATGGTCGTTTTTTTCAATGGCAAATCGTCAATTTTCATCCAATCAAAAATATCCTACGTCATTGTAGAGTAAATATATTCAAGAGTGCTCAGTTCAAATTTTAAGTCAATCGGATAATTGCTCTTTGAGTGACAATGTCAGCAAATTTGAAAAATCTCATTTCGAGAAAAACGCGTTTCAAGATTTAACTATCGATTTTTGCAAGATAAAATGATATTGATATAAATGATATTCTTGAAAGTATAAGCTGTCGAAAAAGGCAAAAAAATCGATTTTTTGAAACTCACTGGTATAGCCCCTTCAAGACCGAAGTAACAATACGCACATTACACACACGCTTACGCACACGCTAAACAAACACGCTTGACATTTGTCGGAAGTGCCTGAGTACAGCGTTGCCACGGATATTGCTAGAATTGTGAAATGGCGGCCCGGGAAACAACTTAAGTCAAATCTGATTGCTATCTTAATACTTCACTTTTCATCATATAATACACACAGCTATTACATACACTCCTCAAATAATTATTTTCCGTATCATGATTATTATGTCTGATTGTATTATATTTTGCTCTTTTCAGATTCGAAAATTTACAGATTTTCTGTTGACTAGTCAATCCGCTACTAATGCGCTAAACCTTCAAAGCGCATTAGTGATGACAACTATACTGCGTTCAACGAGCGAACGACACGCTTCCGAACCTAAAGTCGTCGGGTACAGTCAGATGCTGCCTAAGGCGGGATATACATTTAGACAGGAAAAAATAAGCAATATTGAGGGATTTTTTAAACTAAGAAATGATTATTCTACAATTATCAAACTTTAGGTATACTTTAATAGTATATTCAAATATACAAAACAATTTTTTTTAATTATTTCATCATCAAAATGACGGAGCTGTGGCAGAGTGTTACAGCAAGGTCGCCGCGGGAGTTGATAATCGGCGTGCAGTCTACCTTCCCGTAGACTGATTTGCAAAAAAGTTCAAACCTTTTTTCAGTTAGAACATGTACAGATTCTATGTGACGGTAACTAAAATGAAGAAATTGTAAATTTAAGAAAATGGCACGCATTTACAATAAAAAAAATCAACATTCCATGCAACATTTCTGTAAAATGTGGATTAAAAAGTAGTTTTTTTTTTTCATTTTTTCCAAAACAATTCTCGTCAAGTAGAAAGAACCAATATTATCAATATCTCTACCAAGTTTCAACTCAATCGGCTTAATACTTTTTGAGTACACAGCATGCCAGTTTCGATAATGCAGTTTTGAGAAAAACGCGTTTGAAGTTCACGCCCGCTTTGAGTCCGAGCGGTGAGGCACGGCGTTGACAGGCTGTAACGTTTGAAATTTTTCGAATTTCGCTTTGAAACTTTAGGAAAATATTCGACATACACTACCGGCGAAAAGTTTCCGGACAAAAATTGGAAAGAGTGCCGGAACGGTTTTCTATACCATTTCGCCGGTAGTTGACCTAGGCCAATTTAATAAAAGGCATTCTGAAGAGGAGGGATTTACCTTCATTTTGGCTTTTTTCAATTTTTTTAACGATTTTTTGTACAATTATCACCCGGTTTTGAAAACGACAATTTTTCGTCGTCTTTTTGAGTGGACCCCGTTTGCAGTAAAAAGAATTTTACGCATCTCTTCGACCAAAATCATAAAGGGGGAAGCCTAAGCTTAAATTTCGTTTTTTAAAAAACATTCTACGATTTTTTTTGCCAACAATATTTCGGTTTTTAAAAATAAATAGATAATTTAGAAATTGCTCCGGAGTACGAAAACGATGAGATTTACAATAAAACCTCAAGATAGCTAAAAATTTGCATTGCTTCTTGTGAGTTCACGAGAATTTTTTCAGATTTTTTTTCAAATTTTTTTTAACTTATTTCCGGGGAAAGCTCGATTGATCTGAATACCATAACAGTAATGCAATTAAATTCGGCAGGAGGAGGTTTCTTCGACGAGACCAAAGTTTACAATGTAAGTCAAAAATTTTATTATATTGTTATGGTATTCAGATCAATCGAACTTTGACCGGAAATAGATGGAAAAAAAATTTCGAAAAAAAATGCTCGTGAACTCACAAGAAGCAATGCAACTGTTTTGTTGTAAATCTCATCGTTTTCGTACTCCGGAGCAATTATCAAATTATCTATTTTTCACAAAAAACGAAATATTGTTGGAAAAAAGAATCGCAGACATTTTTTAAAGAACGAAATTGAAGCTTAGGCTTCCCCCTTTATGATTTTGGTAGAAGAAATGCGTAACATTTTTTTTTACTGCAAACGGGGTCCACTCAAAAAGGAACAAAAAGACGACGAAAAATATTCGTTTTCAAAACCGGGTGTTAATTGTAAAAAAGAATCGTAAAATATTTTGAAAAAAGCCAAAATGAAGGTAAATCTCTCCTCTTTAAAATGCCGTTTATTAAATTGGCCTAGGTCAACTACCGGCGAAATGGCATAGAAAACCGTTCCGGCACTCTTTTAAGGCGCCAGTCCACTCTGGAGCCACGAAAAAAGCTATTTTCGCGATTTTTTGTTGAGGATTTTATAAACGATATGAATATAAAAGTTGTTGGGCTTGATAAATAAAGTCTTGAAATACATTTTTAAAAATGTTTAAATTCATTTTTATTCATTTTTAAGTACAAAAACTATAGTTTAACGTAACGCCTCAAAAATAAGTGGGCTAGGTAGCTCCATCACGACTCTGCAACGGCTTGTCTGAAACAAAAAAAAATAAGTCCATTAGATTCAGTATGACACCAGCTACAAAATGACTCCGATATAAAGTTTTATCAAAAAATAAAAAAATGGCAGATGAAAAACGAAAAAAGTATTCTAAAAACGCGTTTTTTTCGCAGTTTTTCGCAAAAAAAGACTAAAAATAAAAATTTTAAAACCACGAAGGGTCATCTTGTTGCGAATAATGTTTACAATATGTGGTTCAAATTTCAACAGAATAGGTTTATTAGTTTTAGAGATACCATGGAGCTAGATTTTGAAAACGTTTCGAAAAAAACGCGTTTGAAGTTTATACTATGAAAAACTCTTACCTAAACTCAATCGGCGATTTCTGCACCGTACAATATCCCTTCTGATTGCTCATCATCGTCGACTTCTTCAGGTCTTGCTTGCTTTCGATTTTTTGAAATTTTCGAAGTGGACTGGCCCCCTAAACTTTTGTCTGGGAACTTTTTGCCGGTAGTATATATAGTTCAACCGTTTAAAAAATAAATAAAAAAGAAATCGATTTTTTTATCATTGTAAATGTGAATCCCGCCTTAATGCCTAAATTTGCGCTTACACAGGCAACTAAAATTGCTCAATTCTGGGAAATATTGGCCAAGTATGACGTCACGGCTACATGCAGAAATTTCTGCGATTCCTATATGGAGCAATTGTTGCTGGATATGTCGCTATAACATATTGAGCGATTTGGAGCAACTTGAGTAAACTAGGCCATAGATTCATACACTAGCAATTCAGTAGAGCAAGTATCGTCAGAGTACACGTGCAAACGAGATAGAAACAAGATTGCCTTGAATTTTCCATACCCACTAGATATTCGGCAATCCATAGTGGCAACATTTCGCAATAGAGAATATATGGAGCAATTGGAAGCAATATTGCTGAAACAATTGCAGCAATTTTTAGAAATTGGTCCAGATTGCTACACTACCTCCGGCGACTGTTGCCGGGCAATTATCGCAAAAAAATTGCCCGTGTAATTGCACCTTGAGTCATCGGACTTCGTTCAATCGCCCGATAGAAGTGGGACGTCGATCATATATAGGTATTTGATAACGTGTGTAATATGATACGGTATCTATATTAACCCATTAACGCCCAAGAATCGCGATTTTTTCCTTCATTTTCAAGCCAGATTTTTATTATATAAAAAAACATAAAAAATGAAGAGATACGTTCCCTAGTATTTTCGAGTGTGCTCTTTCAGAATCTGGGGTCAAAATCGGGTTTTGTCCATTAAGAAAAAAAATATGGCGGCTTTTAAACAAAAAAAAACAGGAAAAATCGATGACACTTTTTTTTCAAATTTTTTTTTCACTTCGAAGCCGTTGATAAGTTCGGTCTTTTTTTCAACCATGGGTGCATAAAATAGTGACGATTGAACAATAAATTTTATTAATTCGTCGTTATCAACATTTTGACCCCCAAAATGGCGCTTTTCACCCCCTGAGTGACACGAAAAATTTCACGCTCGGTGTCCCAAATGAAAAGTAGTTGGATTGGACGACAATTGGTACTCGGAGGTTTTTGAGGTCGCTGATTATGATTCTGTTCTCAAAATTCCGAAATTCACAATGGCGGACACAAATGCAAAAGTTCATTTGAATTGGATAAAACGTGGCACGCGGGGGTATTCGAGGTCGCTGATTATGATTCTGCTCTCAAAATTCCGAAATTCAAAATGGTGGATACAAATGCAAAAGTTCATTTGAATTGGATAAAACGTGGCACTCGGGGGTTTTCGAGATCGCTGATTATGATTCTGCTCTCAAAATTCCGAAATTAAAAATGGCGGATCCGATATGGCGGACACAAATGCAAAAGTTCATTTGAATTGGATAAAATGTGGCACTCGGGGGTTTTCGAGGTCGCTTATTATGATTCTGCTCTCAAAATTCCGAAATTAAAAATGGCGGATCCAATATGGCAGACATAAATGCAAAAGTTCATTTGTATCGGATGGAATATGGCACTCGGGGATTTTCGAGGTCGCTGATTATGATTCTGCTCTCAAAATTCCGAAATTCAAAATGGCGAATCCAATATGGCGGATACAAATGCAAAAGTTCATGTGAATTGGATAAAACGTGGCACTCGGGGGTTTTCGAGGTCGCTGATTATGAATCTGCTCTCAAAATTTCGAAATTAAAAATGGCGGATCCAATATGGCGGACACAAATGCAAAAGTTCATTTGAATTGGATAAAACGTGGCACTCGGGGGTTTTCGAGGTCGCTGATTATGACTCTGCTCTCAAAATTCCGAAATGCAGCATGAGGACTTTTCCGAAAAACGACAACATTTTTTTCGCTATGATGTTGTTTATTCCATTATAGTGAGTGATATTCCGTCGGGGGAGGCTGACATTTCCCAAAATTTCCCGAAATGAATTTTACGAATTGCTCGTACGGATTGGGCCAATTTAATCGATTGTGTGAAGATTCCGAACAATTGATGCAATTGTTGCAAGCCCACTACGTTTTGTTTCGCTCTGTGAAGGGTCCAACTTGTGGGGAATGAGCTCAGTGGAATGCGGCAGGTATGGGTTTGTTTGGGTTGAAGGAAGCCAGGGTTGGGTTGAAGGAGCCATGAAGGAAGAATAGATATTTCGACACTTCGACATCAGTCTTTCTCAAGATCTTTATCAGCCCTTTTTAGGGCCAGAAAAATTACCAACGTAGTACAATTGTATAATACTTCATACTCCCCAATATAGGCGTCGAAATATTTAAAAATTCTCTATTTTATCACGTGTTCCCGCGAACTTCAAAACCCCATAACTTATAGAATAAATGGAAAATGTCAGCCTCCCTTAAAGGAATATCACTCAATATAATGGAATAAAGAAGTTCACGGTGAAAAAAAGATTTTCCGTCATTTTTCGGCAAACTCCTCATACTGCATAATTACCTACTTTTTTTAAAGCATTTGGTATCGTGTTACAGATAAGAAGGTTAGAAAGATGAAATTTTATCAGCACCGGTCGATTAGTTTTAGCTAAACGTCACGCCACTGTTGAAAATGCAGTTTAAAAGACCGTGCCATACCTCCGCCATTTTTGAAGATAAAAAAATAAGAAGAAATACCATGTAACAGCCGAAAGTAGTAATAAAACATTCCCTAAGTCTCAAATATGGTGAAGAAATCTTTCCTTCTACAAAAAATCACGAAAAGCAGCGAAACTTTTTCTTCGCCTAAAGGCATCTCCGCCTTAAGGACATGGCTGACACGTCCGATCGGTAAAAATCCTGCTGCCAAGTTTTTTTTTCAACACGTATCACATTGAAGGTAAACGAAGAGAAAGACGTTGTTCGTCGTTCAACAGAGCGAAAAGTTTTTCTCTGCTTTTTTCCGAAAAATCGACTGTTTCGGAAAGTACTGGGTATCTGCAAATCAGCTATATATCGCACTCATGGCCGTTTAGTAGGTGTGACACATGGCTTTAAGGCGGGATATACATTTAAACGGGAAAAAATTAAGCAATGTTGAGGGATTTTTTAAACTAAGAAATAATTATTCTACATTTATCAAACTGTAGGTATACTTTAATAGTATATTTAAGTAAACAAAACAATTTTTTAAAATTCATTTTGCTATTCTTGCTATGAAGGTTTTTTTCATCAAAATTTACATAATGGCGGTGGTTTGAAAAAAAAAGTATTGAATTTAGCCCATCTTTTCGACAGTTTGTCGTTAAAAAATGAAGATTTAACAACAAAAATAGATTCCATAACAAGATTAAAGAATGGCGTGAAGAATGTTGTGTCAAAATTTGAGACGGATAGTTTGAAAACTCTTCCTTCAAGAGTGTACACCGTTTTGAAAAACGAAATTTTGAGAAAAACGCGTTTAAGGGGAGGGTAGGGGTTTCAGCGTGAAAAAAAAACACTCTTTTGGGATTTTTTTTCATCTATATGGATAGAGTTAATTTATTGAAACCTTTTGTACATTGTTAAGTGTCATTTCAAGAACATTCCGTGAAATTTGTACGCGAAAATATCCACGAACAAGCCGGTGCCGCGTTTTTCTCAAAACCCCTTTTTCAAAGTCCGTGTTCACTGCCATTTGAAAACTACATGACCAATTTATTTCAAACTTGGTACACACTTTCTACATAAAAAATACCTCCCCCAACGGTTAGTTTGAGATTTTTTTTTACATTGAGGGGGTTTTCCACCCCTAAAATGGCGGAATTTTTCGTGAAAAATAGCACTTTTCACTTCACATGACAACCAAAAATTTAGAAATGAAAAAAAAAAAATTATCAAAGACCGCTAGCTGAGATACCGTGAACACCGCAAATCGTGTTTTTCCAAAGGCGTTCTCGGAAAAGCTTTGTCACCGGCTTGTTTGCGGATATTTTCGCGTATAAATTTCACGGAATGTTCTTGAAATGACACTTAACAATGTACAAATAGTTTCAATAAATTTACTCTATCCATATAGATGAAAAAAATCGCAAAAAAGTGTTTTTTTTCACGCTGAAACCCCTACCCTTCCCTTAAAGTTTCGAGTGCGGAATTTTCATATAAATTGTCTACTTACGATCAATCGGCGATGCCAGGTCCATGTTCAGAACCGTCTATACTATCGGATAATGCAAAAAAAAATAGGTTTTTTGAAAATTTTACACTGATGATCCCCTCACATGTTTCAATGTGTAGAACTTTGAACAAACGGGTTCTGTGGTTCCGACTTTGCCGCTAGGGTCGCTCCGATCTCGTGACGAATATGACGGCCGTGAAGTAGCGGTGGGGGAAGTTCGGAGATTCCTCTATATAGACCTTGTTCCGTCTGGTTCCGTGTTCCGTCGTGGCTCGTCGAACCAGAAGCCACTGCCGCGAATCGCACACTCCGCGACTCGTGTGTTTTCTCCTTTTTTTTAAATCTTCATTTATCCTTATTAATCAAAGTAGAAATTCACCGCGTACCGTATACATATATCGCAGACCGGCAAACGTTACGCACGCGGAACCGCGTAACAAAAATTCAACATACACGCCGTTCGAATACTTCGCTTGTGCGTGTTTTTATTCGTCGACAGTGTTCGCGGATTTTCGCACGGTGGGTGGAAAAGTGAGAAAACATGGGTTTGCTGACCGAGGGCAGTCCGCTGAGTTGGGAAGAAACTAAAAAGCTGTCCGATCACGTCAGAAAGCACGGGATCAAACAATTCATAAATCTTTACAAGAGACTCCGCGACAGACAGGGCGACGTACTCAAGTGGGGCGACGAGGTATGTCGAAACAAACGTTTCTTTTCCCTATTTTCTTATTGCTATCTCCGTCGCGTGTCCGACCGATCGTTAACTGCACGTGAATAAATCATCGTAAATTTCCGCGTGTCGTTGTCACTTGCCATTTTACCATTGCCCTTGCAAATTCATCGTTTTTCATCACCGAATGTCAATTCCACTGCTCGACAAAATTGCGATTCCGTTCATCGGGAAACTCCCTCTGCGATCCGGAAATAATTCGCAAACTTCATTGTGAGCAGATTGAAGCTTGAAAAAGAAATCGTTATGGCAAGTCACGATCGCCGCACATTCTCGCGTTTATCGTAAAATTGCGCAACGTCAAAAGTTTACGAGCCAATTGGAGCGACACCGATCTCACTCGACCACGAACGCCTGAGATTTACGACCTGCGATAATGTATTTTTTCATTGCTCCTTTTTTCTCCACGAGGTCGAGTACATGCTCGTCAAGTTCGATGACGAGCAAAAAACCGCCAAGGTCAGTCTGAGGGCCGAAGAGATCTTGGCCAAGCTCAACGAGAAGGAGCAAAAGGATCCGGCGTGAGAATACTTTTTTTGACGGCTTGACGGGTCAACCGTCAAGTTTTTTTTCATGTGATTTCGAAGCCTCAACTTTATGTTTTACGACGTAGGGGAGTAAAGTCGTTATGGAGGCCGGAATACGGAGCATACATGATCGAGGGAACGCCGGGCAAGCCCTACGGAGGTTTGTTGGCGCATTTCAATGTCGTGGAGGCGAATATGCGCTACCGCAGGCAAGAAGCGATGAGGGAGCTCAGAGCAGGAGAAGTTTTGTTCGCACTGGCAAGCTTTCCGCGCCTCGGCCAACCAGACTTCACCGATCCACCCGCCACACCCACCCCCACCGCCGGTGCATCCCGCAGTCTCTTCTTCCCGGATGAAGCCATTTTTCCGGGTCATCCACGCTTCAGGACGCTCACTCGCAATATCAGAGAACGCAGGGGCGAAAAAGTTGCGATAAACATTCCCAGTAAGTGTGTACCGAAGTGCCAATGGCAAGAGAAAAATCAAATACGTCGGTTCTAACGAACGCGAGTCGAGGTAGGTCTGCAAAGGGGGATATTACCATATCTGTGGCCCCTAATTCTGACCACACAGCCTCCATATTTGACCCAAAATAAGACTTTTTTCAAGAGTGGTGAAAATCGAAATTCCGCCCTTAAAGGGGTTAAACAGGGGTTTTAAAGTTTGGGTTTGTTTGGATGTTTTTTTAATGCCTTCCATACGAAATGTCAGTTAAGGCGTTACCCCCACTTGTAGCGCAAAAAAAAGGCCTTTTTCATGAATTTTTTTAAAGGAAACTACAAAACTTTTTTAATCGATCAATATACCATCTTAAAGAACACATCTTGAAGAACTTTCAGTAATTTTTTTATTGAAAAATATTACATTGTTTAGTGGCAAATGGCCGTCAATGAAATAATGTTTTTATATGCACGGTTTGCGGTGACCAACATTGCGGCGAAGTGGATCATCTGAAGAAAGAAATGCGGATGGATTTAGTCAAATATAAGTATAAACTAGTCTTTAATCGAAGGACTTTAAAAAATATTCATTTTTCACAAAATGGCGGACAGTCTAAGTTAATAGTTCGATTTTAACGAAAAAAACGGCCGTTTTTTTGACATAAAACGGCCATTTTTTTCGAGAAAAAAAAACGAACGATTAAAGACTACATTTTTATGTATTAAATAAGCCGGCAAAATTTCAAGAAGATCGGTTCATTAGTGTTCGAGTAATCTTGGTCACCGGCTTCAGAAATGCCATTTTGAGAAAAACGCGTTTAAAGTTTCAATTTCAGTTTACACGGAGAAAATATTTTTTTTTGTAAACTTACATAGAGTCAACTATTCCGGGCCCGTTTTTATAAATTCCAGTCTATTATATGAACGTTGTGAATGCCAGGTATACGACCCTTTTCATCGAACAATGCATTGAAGGTCGGAGGGAGGGTCGAGCGCGCCAGACGGCAGACTAGCCGGTCGTTTACACAACGGATTCTTCTCTTTCAACGCTCATATGTCAGGCAATTTTGTTTGGATCGACTTTAAATTTTCAGGACATATTCTCCGATACTTATACTTCAAAAAAATGCAATTAAAAAAAATCGATTTTTTCAAAATCGCAAGTGGGGGTAACCCCTTAAGGTGGTAAGTCATTGTCTTCCCCTGGCCAGAATTGAAAAAAAATTTGTTCGTTTTTTGTAATTCTTGAAAGTACATATATTCAAAAATATGTTGGCAAGATTTTTAGTCACAAGTCCGAAAATTTACGGAGTTACAGTCACTTTAGTGGGGACAGGTAGCACGACCGGTTAGTGCCCTCAGTCCCTGCAGGTGTGGCATCGTTCACAATAGATGAAGTGCAGGCTCTTATTATTTTGTGAAATATAATGAAGATGAAGAACCGTCATATCGCCAGAGACTAGATATTTTGAGGGGAGATATACACCTAGGAGCCGGAAAAAAGGTCATTTTTGTGAATTTTTTCAAGGAAAACTATTTGAAATTTCGGATTGGGGTTTTAATTATCTAAAAGTATATACATTCAAAAAGATGTTTAATTTTCTTTATTTAAAAATATCAAAAATATACAAGGATATTGTATGGTCCTTGGAGCGTTGTAAAAAAATCTGCGTATATGGTACCCAGTGGCGTTTCTTTAAGAATCATCTGAAAAAAAAACCAAAAAGATTATTAAATTAGATACTATAATCTAGTACTTGTCATAGCCGATTTTGAAAATATCGATTTATGACAAAATGGCGGACGTTTGAACATAAATAGTGATTTTTGGGCCAAAAATTAGTTATTATTTTGCCTATCAAACAAAAACTAAGTAACGGAGAAAAAAATCCTATGACAAGTACTAGATAATGGTGTATAGAATAACCACAAAAATCCTCAAGGCAATCGGTTCATTGGTTTTCGAGAAATTTTGGGTACCGATTTGAAAAACGTGCTTTTGAGAAAAACGCGTTTGAAAATTTGGGAATGAATAAATCATGAAATTTGTCAACTTACATGGAATCATCGATACCAGGCCCGTAGTGTAGGTCTTCTACGGTCGACGGAATGTTCATAGCTTCTAAATCGATTTCTTCGACCATCTAGGAGTATATCTCTCCTTAATGTAAGTATCGATATTCTAGAAAAAACATGACTTTATATCAAGAAAAACGGAACAAAAACTTTGAACGCGTTTTTCTCGAAACTACTTTTTTCGACCTTGTCCCAGCGAATACTCGAAAACTTATCAACCGATTTTCAATTTTTTGTTGTTGATATTTTTGTAATCGCAGTGCCTAAGGTTGTACGTGGCCGATTTTTTAAATTTTGATAATTACCATTTTTACAGACTGCTTGAATACAAAAAAGGGCCTTGAAAAAAAAAATATCCAAACCATCGGCATTTTGTAACAAAAAAAAAACGGCTACGCATAACGACAGCTACACTTGTATAGATAACGATACATTTTATTACTTTTTATTTACAGATAACCTTTTATAAAGATATCGATGGGACAATGAGAATTTTTTTTTCGTCGTCATATCAAGGCACATATCTCGGTTCATTTTAAAGATTTTTTCATAAAAATTGGTGTAAAACTAGATGAATACTTCTAGAACTAAAACTAGATGAAACTTCATAAAATAAGTATAAACCCGATCCTTTCATAATTAGTTACGTCGATGAAAAAAATCGCAATTATTGACGACACAGCATCCGTTACGTAACGGAATAGGGGGGGGGCATATAGGAGAATTTGGTGTTACGTAATTTGTGTACGCCGCCTAACCTTAACACTCCTGCTTAAGCCCCTTAAAGGTTACATTTTGAAAATTTCTGCAATACATGTTTAATTATTTGTATCGGAGTGTATTTATACCAAGTTTCAAGCAAATCTGACCAAAAACTTTGTAGTCTCATATAAACTTTAAAAAACCGTTTCACCCCCATAAGGGTCAAATTTCGATTTTTGCCAATGTTGAATAAAGTCTTATTTTGGGTTAAATATGAACACGACATGGTCAGAATTAGGGGCCACAGATATCGTAATACTGCCCTGCGAAGTAACGAAAATAAGTAACTTTGGCGAAAGTTTACAGAGACGAGAACGTGCCCAAGCCCTTTAAAGAGAATTTTTCGGAGCTCGGCGACGACGGAACGAGCGCAAAAGCGGCTATAGATGATCACGTTTACATGGACGCCATGGGCTTCGGAATGGGTTGCTGTTGTCTGCAATTGACATTCCAGGCATGCAATATACAGGAAGCTAAAACTCTGTACGATCAGCTCACGCCTCTCTGTCCCATAATGGTAACGGATATTTTATTTATACACCGTAGGCAAGAAGTTTACGCACTTTTTGAATTATCGATCGGGATGACCTATAGCTTGCGGCCAAAGGGCTTTTCTTTTTACTTCGTACTACTTTTTCTCTATACTCAGTAGGAAATCTCGAACATGGTCGTTTTTTTTCTCCAGTCTCTGAGATCTTATGTCAGTTTTTAGGAAATGGCAAGAGGACTTTTTTTTCTTAGACTCGAAAGAGCCAATGACCTCTAATTGGCCCCTCGAGACGTTTTTTCTGATTTTCTCTGCTCGGTTATTCGTTTTTTTTTATGAAGTTGTAGAGTTTTGTAAGACATACAAAACTCGAGAACTATGGGCCATGAAATAAAATATCTACGGGGGAAGAAGTTCGATTGCGAATGAAAAATGTTGACAATTTCGTCAAGGGGTTAAGCTACTGTGACGACCCGGAAAATAGGGTTATTGGAAAAAAATCATTTTGCAGGAATAAGTTAGATTATTGATAAGTCGTTTGCCTATTTATTTGTTTGTATATCAACAAAGTTTTGCACCAAATTTCATTTAAAATATTAATAATTGAAGAAGTTACAAAGAATTTCGTGATCGACCTTTGAAAGTGAGGGGCTCAACGCTGTACTTGATTTTGGTCACCTGGTTGATCGGAAACGAAAAAAAGTTTTTTTCTGAACATATATTTGAGCTTTTTTGTGATCGTATTTCAATAAACAAAAAATTCAATCGTTTTTTTCTTGATTCTTAGGGAAAAAGACGTTGTTAATAAATAATGAAAAAAATGTTAAAAAAACAAACTCGCTCAAGACTAAACTACTATTACACTAAATGAGTATACCAAATGTCAAGTGAATCCGTTTAATAGATGTCGAGAAATCGTGTACACCGTTTTGAAAAACATCGTTTCGAGAAAAACGCGATTAAGGGGGGATTGTCTTTTTTTCGCAAAATTTACCGCTTTTTGGGAATTTTTTTGTGACGAAAGTATACAACGGAAAACTTGTGAAACTTGGCATATAGTTTTATTGATCTGTTTACTACATACAAATTTTTTTTTAAACAATTTCATAAAAAAATCCGCCTCCCACCCCCCTCGACGCGCGATGGTCCTTTTTTGATGGTGTGCACGATTACAGCCTTCACGTTCATCCTGCAACAAAAACCCAAAAAGCATTTTACTTTAGACACATATAGCTATCGTTCGATGAAGGGAAAAAAAAATTGACGATTTGGTGACGTTTTGAACTTGAAGTATCGATTTTTCGAAAAAAATTGATCGATTTTTTGTTGTAAATAAAAAACTATTAAACGTATTGCTTTTTTGCTTCATCAAACGATAAAAGGATGTCAGCTGAGCATTCTGTCCAAATTTGAAGGCAATCGGTTGAATAGTTTTTGAGAAATCGTGCACACCATCAAAAAAGGACCATCGCGCGTCGAGGGGGGTGGATCGTCGGATTTTTTGATGAAATTGTTTAAAGTTTTTTTTGTATGTAGTAAACAGATCAATAAAACTATATGCCAAGTTTCACAAGTATTCCGTTGTATACTTTCTTCACAAAAAAATTCCCAAAAAGCGGTAAATTTTGCGAAAAAAAAGACAACCCCCCTTAAAGTTTTACCAGCAGTTCCATCGTAATCATAAGTTTATCTTCAAGCTGCGATACCTGCACCATAGTGGACCTTCCTCCTCAATTTAAGTTGCTTCGAGCGACAAGCTTTTATTTTTATCCTTACAGTAGCGTAACCCCTGAAGGGGGGACAATTTTTCATAATTTTTCGTTAAAAGTTCGGTAACTTAGCTTGCAATTTTAAAAATTCGGGCTCGTGAAAGGAATACCTTAACTTGCTGCGTTCGTATGTGTTTCCGGTTGAAAGTTTATAATCTATTTTTTAAGCACTTGCTGGCACCCGATTGAGCCGAAATTTGGCATACGTATGTAACTTCAGTGACAATGCAATAATATGGTACCATGGAGCCGGTCTGATGATGGAGGTGGGGGGTGGGCAATGCAACTCCCTAATAGAATATACTAGGGCAGTCGAGTTTGTGCTCATTTGTTTTGTTAAAAAGCACAATTCATAACACATGATTACGAGAGTCTGATGATGGAGGTGGGAGGTGGACACTGGAAGTCCATAATCACATATGTTAGGACAGTCGAGTTTGTACTTGTTTGTTTTATTATCATGAGAACCTTGCATTACACATGATAACGAGAGTCTGATAAAAGTGGTGGGAAGGAGGAACTGAAATTTCCTAATGGCAAATGGTAGGCTCGTTTCCTAATGGCGAATCGAGTTTGGCCAATGGCCAATGAATAAACAAATTCTAATACTAAAAAGTATAAAAGTACAAATGTGTGTCTGACTGTAGCCTGTGATTTATTTCAAAATTTCAACGTGAAACAATAAATGACTGCAGATTTATTAGCCTATTCCATGTGTGTCTTGCCATTGCAGTCCCCAATTGGCGAGAAAAATTCAGCTCGTAATTCTCCACGGAAACGAAAAAACCAATAAAATTTTCAATTTTCATATATTTTTCTTCTGGGTGAATTAAGAAAAAGCTGAAAAAATCGTGAAATTATAACTTTTCTCAGGTTTGAAAAAAAATGTGTTTAAAAAAACATACTTCAACGTGCTGTAAAAATTATTTAAAAATACTTTTTCAACGACTTTTTTAATTCACTTAGAAGAGATTTTCATACTGAAGAAAAGAAACTATGGTTTGATTCAATAAGTCGTTTAGTTGTTTTGCTATCACGCCCGCCAATTTGGAAAAAACGTGAAAATGAAAACTGGGGAAAACGCGCTTCAAAGTTTTCAATAAAAGGAAATATTGATATCAAATGTCAATCGCTTCTCTGCTTTTGGCCTTGTATCGTCGAAAATATTTACAATTGGCCTCTGTAACTTTGTAAATATATTTTTGCATAGTTTATTTATCGATTTAAGCAATAAAAACAAACGATTCTTGGGATCTTCTAATTCAGGCTCCGGCTTTAAGAAAATATTAATAATTTTTAATGTATAATAATATTATATATATATTTATATATATTTATATATATATATATATATATATATATATATATATATATATATATATATTTATATATATATATATATATATTATAATGTAAAATATTATATAATGTTTAATATTTAATAAACACGGTGTTCAACGTGTATGTAGTGAAATGAAAGCAGGACATTTCTTTTTGCTCACTGCTTCGGTCGCACGGCGAAAAGTATTTCCAACCTTTTGTCCACTTGTGCGCGCATACATACTGTATACGTGATAAGAGTATCAGGATATCGTAATATATGGAGCCGCGAATAATAATCGTGCGAATTTTCGACAGCTGGCACTGACAGCCGCGAGTCCACTTCACCGAGGCTACGTCACGGACGTGGATTGCCGATGGAATGTCATCTCGTATTCGGTCGATTGTCGAACGCGCGAGGAACGAGGCCTCGAGCCATTGAGGGAAAACAAATTTCGCATAAGCAAATCGCGATACGGCTCGATAGATTCTTATTTGAGCGAGCAAGGTGACCGATACAACGACGTGCCTCTCACTTACGACGACGAGATATACAATGAACTTTTGGAAAACGGCATAGACAAGCTGTTGGCGCAGCACGTGGCACACTTGTTCGTACGAGACTCGGTGTCTCTTTTCTCCGAGAAAATTCATCAGAACGATCTCGAAGACACGGACCATTTCGAGGCAAGTTCACATTCCTTCTCGTCTCGCCCTCTCCGATCGAAAGCGTTGCCTGGTCTATCCTTTTCTCGCAGAGAAAGCTTCCCCTAGGCGGAACATTTTTTGGTAGATATCTAAAATTTATATGTAAACAAATATTTTCAAAAAACAAGCTTTTATTTAATGTACTGAAAAGTAGAAAATAATTTTTTTTTACCAAGTTGCCTATTGTCTTAGACCCCATAATTCCCAAGTAGAGCCGCTCCACTGTCAACAAAAAATTATGAAAAAATTCTAGTCACTCCAGTGCGAACCCATGCAACTTTTTACCCTCTTGGCATTTCCTCGGAAACCCTATAGTTCTTCGATGACGCCTTTTTTTCTGAAACCGGTCTTTTTTAGCTAAAAATACAATACTGGGGGGAAGAAAAATCGTCCGAAACTTTCTAAAAAACGAAAATGTCCGTTTCGATATTCTTCTTAAGTTTATCGTGGAAAAAATCGAGGAAAATACTTTCCACAAACTTTGCGGTTAATTTTCGACGGCCTAAAAATAGCCACGTTCAAAAGTGCGCACCAGGGCGAGAAAAAACGTAGAGAATTTTCTAAAAAAGCAAAGTAAAGGTAAATCTGCCTTCTTTAAAACGCCACTTGGGAAATTCAATTATTTTTCTTTTTGAGGCCGCTGTCTTTCAGTGCGGTAAGAAATTTCGACTGGTGTACCCAAACTTTTGGCCGGCAGTGTATATGTGACTAAATAAAAGCTTGGGGAGCTCAACATTTTAAATGTTGAATAAATTTGATCAATTCAGTTTCATTAACCATATTTAATTTGGCACAACAGTAATTAGAGAAATTATTATAACACGTGTATACTCAGTTTCAGGATTTTGATTTAAGAAATTTAAGGTTATTTTACAGTAAATTAAATACAGTTGATATGTTAACGGATTTATGTAAATTAAAGATTATACGTCGAAATTTTGAACGCCCCAAGCTTTTATTTCCAGTCACATATAGGTGACTTGGTAAAGACAATTATTTTATACTTTTTAGTACATTAAGGCGAGATATACATTTAGACAGAAAAAAATCAGCAATATTGAGGGATTTTTTAAACTAAGAAATAATTAATCGACAATTATCAAACTTTAGGTATACTTTGATAGTATATTTAAATATATAAAACAATTTTTTAAAATTAATTCGTCATGAAAATGACGGAGCTGTGGCAGAGTGTTACAGCAAAGTCGCCGCGGGAGTTGCGAATCGGCGTGCAGTCTAGCTTCCCGTAGACTTTGATTTGCAAAAAAGTTCAAACATTTTTTCAGTTAGAACATTTATAGTTTCTATGTGACGGTAATTAAAATAAAGAAAATGCAAATTCAAGAAAATGGCACGCATTTGACAAAAAAATCACCATTTCACGCAACATTTCTGTAAAATGCGGATTAAAAAAGTAGATTTTTTCCACTTAAAAAAAAGAATTCTCGCCAAGTAGAAGGTACCAATATTATCAATATTTCTACCAAGTTTCAACTCCATCGGCTCAATAGTTTTTGAGTAATCCTGCACGCCAATTTCGATAATGCAGTTTTGAAAAAAACGCGTTTGGAGTTCACGCCCGCTACGAATCCGAGCGGTGAAGTACGGCGATGACGGAAAATATTCTACATATATGATTCTATCGTTTAAAGGACAAAAAAAGAAATCGATTTTTTTATCGTTGTAAATGTATATCCCGCCTCAAATGAAAGCGTGTTTTGTAAGTATTTTTTTTACATCTGAATTATTTTCTACTTTTTCGTCTTAAATGGATTTTACTAGTTAGATGTCACTAGTAGTTTACTAGTTTACGAGTTTGTACGTTAGGAACATGGAATGCCTGTAAAAAATAACAAAGACTGTAATTGGGATTGAACTTACAACTAATTTCTGCTTACACAGTCGGCTACGGATTTGTTTGTATGTACTGGTGAGATTTTATATGGACGATTGGATATCGCTAATTTTACATGAAAAGTTAAAATTTTTATGGATATTAGAAACAAATTTAAGGGCCACCACTAGAGTGACTCCCCAAAAAGGTGATTTTCGGGACTTTACTAAAATAAAAGTATTGCATCGAATGTTTTGAAATTTCGAGGATATATTTGTGCATAAATTATGTATATACAGTAATTTTTTTTGTATGAAAATACTCAAATTTCCGCGACTTATGCGCCGTCTCGCGACTCTCAAAAAAAAAGTTCTCCCACTGCTGCAGTGATTGCGGCCTGCAGAGCGCCAGAAATAAAAAAATAAAAAAGTCCGTTAAACTAGAAGGTTTTGCCGGTACGATAACGCAGGATTGTGAAAAAAAATTAAAATCCAACAAAATGGCGGAGTTTAAGAAAAAAAACGTTGCAAGTTACGCTTAAACATCTGATGGTTTTTTGCATGGCAAATTGACATTTTTTTATCCGATCGTAAAACTGAAGGGTCTTTGTATGAAGAAACAAATACTCAATACGCTAAAACAAGATTCAAGTCGATCGGATGATTTGTATTCGACCTAGAACTGCAGCAAATTTGAAAAATGTCGTTTTGAGAAAAACGCATTGAAAGATAAAATAGCAGCTGCTCTTCAGGAGGCTTAAAAAAACTATTTGAGATTCGCCTTTGAAATTTTAGAATGTTATTCTTAAGACTATCGAAAAATGAAAAAAAAATCGATTTTTTGAAAGTTTCACCCTAGCCCCTTAAGTCGCACCATGCATTGTCACCTTTTAGATGCATGTTTGCAAAATTCCAGAGCTCTAAGTAGTCCGGAAATGGGTGAAATATCGATTTTCCGTTTTGCATCTCACAGAAAGTCAAGTTAATTAAAAGCTTCTAAAAAGACCCCCTTCTGAAAAAAAAAATTAAATCACTATTTGGGCGCGTTTTTACCTCTTAATAATGAATGCGCCATAAAAAATTGTCGCTTTCTGTAATTGAGCATGGTACGAAGCAAAGGTAGTCGAAAATAATCGTACTGCGAATACTGTAATGTTTGCGTCTTGCTGGTACGCGAAAAAAACGTCCCGATTACTCCTACTTCGGTATCCATATTTCACAATGTTTGGTTTTGTTTGAGTCATTTATATGTTACGTTAGATAGCGACAATTTTCTATAGCGAATGGTACTTTAATTATCTTGAGCTCAAGTGACTTTGAACGACAAGAATTTTGTCCTCGAACGAGATAAACCTGAGCCAATTTTTAAAATATTTTGTTCGATTAGTATCGCGGTATAATAAATAAGATTAGAGATAGAAAGGAGTGTTGTTGACTAAGTTTTCAGTGACTCAGCATTAGTCACCTGTGCGATTGTGTACATTCTTTGGCGGCATGACGTGCTACTTTGTGAAAATGGATTTATTATTTAATTACTTTTACCGGATACTATTATTATTGGTATTGTTATGTAGTAGTATAGTACGATGTTCTATTTGCATCGCCTTTTCCGCTTTTTACAAAGCTGTTGCACCGGTAACGGGAGGGTAGTGGTTTCAGTGTGACAAAAAACACTTTTGCGATTTTTTTTTCACCTATATAGATAGAGTGAATTTATTGAAACCTTTTGTACATGGTTAAGTGTTATTTCAAGAACATTCCGTGGAATTTGTACGCGAAAATATCCACAAATAAGCCGGTGACAAAGCTTTTCCAAGAACGCCTTTGGAAAAACCCGATTTGCGGTGTTCACTGTATCTTAGCTAGAAATTATCTGAAATCACGTACCTTAAAAATTTAGTCAAAGTATCATTATATCCTACCCCCAACGGTCGTTGATAATTTTTTTTTAATTTCTAAATTTTTGGTGGTCATGTAAAGTGAAAAGTGCTATTTTTCACGAAAAATTCCGCCATTTTGGGGGTGGAAAACCCCCTCAATGTAAAAGAACATCTCTAACTAACCGTTGGGGGAGGTACTTTATATGTAGAAAGTGTGTACCAAGTTTGAAATAAATCAGTCATGTAGTTTTCAAATGGCAGTGAACACGGACTTTGAAAAAGTGGTTTCGAGAAAACGCGTTTGAAGCTTAGAGAAGTTGGAGTCCCGCTCCTCTACAGTGTTAGAGGAGCGGGACTAAATAGCCAATAACTTCGAGCGTTTTGCTCCGATTGACTTGAAATTTTGGGATTATATTCTTGAAATGTTCAACTACGAGAAGAGACAAAAAAAATCGATTTTTCAAAAGTGCAAACCCCTACCCTCCCCTTAAACATCGCTCTCTTACAATCTAACTTATATCTTTACACTTTTATTATTTCTAATTTTCGTCACCGCATTCTCGCTCTCCATTGCCACCGTTTCTCTTTTTTTACACTCTTTCCATTTCCCTAATCATGTATGTTATTAAAAAAATATATTAAAAAATACGAAATATTAAAAAATCGTAAATAAATCGAGTTTGTCCCGCACAGTCGACACAGATGAAAACTCTGCTTGTCGCACATTGCAATAGTTTTATGGTTTTCCAGATAGTACCGAATGAGTTCTAAATGACGTAGACGGACGTCGCAAAGAATTCGCATTTTCCAGCAATTCATATAAACTCAATAGAAAAAAATGTTTACCGTTTCTCATATTCAATTGAATATTTTTTTCCCTTGCAGAATATACAATCGACAAATTGGCAAACGATGCGTTTCAAACCGCCACCCCCGAACTCTTCGATAGGCTGGCGCGTCGAGTTTCGCCCGTGCGAGGTGCAGATAACCGATTTCGAAAACGCGGCGATCGTTTGCTTCGTAGTTTTACTCACGAGGGTCATACTCAGCTACAAATTGAATCTTCTCATACCGATAAGCAAGGTGGACGAGAACATGGAGCGGGCACAGAAACGCGACGCCGTGAAGAACGAAAAGTTCACGTTCAGGCGCGACATAGCCTCGTCGTCGTCGGATCCAACGAGCAACGAGGGCCTCGAGGCCGAATTCACCGAGTACACCGTCGACGAGATCATCAACGGGAAAGAGGGCGTTTTTCCGGGCCTTGTGCCACTCGTTAACTCTTATCTCGCGAGCATGAACGGCGACGCCGACACTTATTGCACCATCCAGAGGTATCTCAAGTTCATACAGAGGCGGGCTTCCGGCGAACTGCTAACCACAGCCGCTTGGCTCAGGAAGGAAGTAACCACGCATCCGGACTACAAGTTAGTTAACCACGAAAATAAATAGCCGAAAACGCGCATATCCTGTTTTGCGTCCGCACGGAGATGCCTTTTTTTTTAAGGGGAGATATACACCTAGGAGCCGGAAAAAGGTCATTTTTGTGAATTTTTTCAAGGAAAACTATTTGAAATTTCGGATTGGGGTTTTAATTATCTAAAAGTATATACATTCAAAAATATGTTTAATTTTCTTTATTTAAAAATATCAAAAATATACAAGGATATTGTATGATCCTTGGAGCGTCGTAAAAAAATCTGCGTATACGGTACCCACTGGCGTTTCTTCAAAAATCATCTGAAAAAAAAAACCAAAAAGATTATCAAGTTAGATACTATAATCTAGTACTTGTCATAGCCGATTTTGAAAATATCGATTTATGACAAAATGGCGGACGTTTTAACATAAATAGTGATTTTTGGGCCAAAAATTAGTTATTATTTTGCCTATAAAACAAAAACTAAGTAACGGAAAAAAAATCCAATGACAAGTACTGGATAATGGTGTACAGAATAACCACAAAAAACCTCAAGGCAATCGGTTCATTGGTTTTCGAGAAATTTTGGGTACCGATTTGAAAAACGTGGTTTTGAGAAAAACGCGTTTGAAAATTTGGGAATGAATAAATCATGAAATTTGTCAACTTACATGGAATCATCGATACCAGGCCCATAGTGTAGGTCTTCTACGGTCGACGGAATGTTCATAACTTCTAAATCCTCGACCTCGACCATCTAGGTGTATATCTGCCCTCAATGTAGATACGTCCTATGAAAGTTTAATCCTTCGTTGTCACTGTCGGTCTAAACGATCCGACTTTTTTTGTTAACGGTTTTTTTTTGCATGTTGCCATCTGATTTTTGATATAATTTTTTGCACATATTGTGCAATGTTTAAAATATGTTTATGAATTTTTTCATGGTCATCCGACTGATGGGCTCGTCACACATGGTCAAATTGACCCAGTGTGACGAATCAGGGTTCTTTAACGCGGTCCTCTAGTTTCTCGGCTGTTTTTTACGGCTTTTTCAATAATTTTTTACGGGCAAAGGATCGAAATAATCAATCTCGTTGTTTTTGCATAATCTTTATTAACATTTGAATAAGCTTTAGAAATTTTTTGAAGTCAAAACATATAATAGAATAAAGGTTATAGTGGCCGACAGGAAGACATCAAGTAAAAGAGGTGCTTGACGGTGACCAAGATTGCCGCTGTTCTGCTTATCTGAAATCAAAAAACCAAACGGCATTTTAATCTTCATATTTAAGACTAGCGATTGAACTAGAGTGAATTGTAAATTACTAAAATTGACTTTTTTATACACTTTTGAAAATGACATTCTATTTTTTACTCATTTTTTCTTAAGTTTTTCGCTCGTACAAAAAAAACTATCGAAGCAATCATGATAATCCTAGTTCAATCGCTGGCTTATAACATATTAAAGATGCTGTATAAATTTGAACAAGATCGGTGCGGTAGTTTCTGAAATATCGTGGTCACCGTTTCGAAAAATGGTGTTTCGAGAAAAACGCGTTTGAAAGTTTGCGCATGTGATTTATACTAAAAATTTCATCTCACCGTCAATCTGCTATGCCTGGACCAGACAATAGGCCTCTCTCTTCTTCTTGGAAGTCACGCAGAGCTGCTCCGTCTTCCCTTTTCGCGATTCGGGCCTGTTTTACAACATCACTCGTGCGCCTTTCTGAACGCTCGATCCGAGAGCTATCACGCTGTTGAACATATCCTTTAGCTTGTGGGCCGATTTTCACTCCCATGGTTTCCAAGGTCTTCAGGATGGATTTGAATCCTTTGTTGAAGATTATGACAGCGAGAAACGTGGCGATTTCAACCACTTTTGGCCCAGAATGGAGGTGCTTCGGAGCAAAAGTCCAGATTAACGAATTGAGCGACTCGTTATTATTTTGAGTTTCCGCTCCCAGGCATCTGCTTAACAATTTTTCTTTGGACAAATCCTCATAAATTGGCTTTATAACTTTTTGAACTGCTTCAGAAAGAGGCGGTTTATTGTGTTTGAATTGCTCAGCCTCTCCGAGAAGCTCATACCTGCTCCGTTCCAGGGCCGTAACTTGTGAACCACTTCGAATATCAAAAAATCCTTTGGTATGACTAGTGTGAAGCGATAGGACTACCTTAATCTCAGGACTCAGGATTGAGAAATGATCTAGAGAAAAAAGCTTGCGGTTAACCAGTTTAGATTACTCAATAAATCGTTTTTTTTAAATTCCATAAATGGTTAGTGGAACTAGTCAAGACTATGTTCCCAAAGATTCGAATAAAAATTCATATTGCCTTGAATTTTTTGTTTTCGGTAACTTTGTTTCCAAACGCGTTTTTCTCGAAACGATTTTTCGTCAATTTGTGTACACTCGAGCTCAAAAAGTTTCTAACCTATAATTTTATAAATTGATAGTTAATTTTCTTTATATAATTACGCTCTATATGAACCTAAATTTGAGGTAATATAATTGTTCAAAGTATCCTTTTTATAGCAAAAAAGGTTATAAAATACTGGCAAAAATTATACTCTTTTGTTTAAACACCTCTAGAAGAAGCAATTTTTAATTTTTGGTCAGAGTTAGGTTCATACAGAAGGAAAACATGTTCTTAAAGTAATCTTCAAACCGTATTGATTCCCGATGAAAACTGTGGCCTCCAGAGTGTACACAAACAGCAAAGTCTGATAGCGACCTTCAATGGGCGGCAGGTCATACGTTCCATATTTTCAGAAAAAATGCTTCGAACAAATTAAAATATTTGTTTGAATATATGTCTAAAATATTCCCAAAGTTTAAATTAATTTTATTCATTCATTCCTTGCAAAAAAACCATGGAAATCACTAAAAAAACGTACTCCTAAACTGGTTTCCCGCCTTAAGAAGCTCGCACATTTCTCCCTCGTCGTTTTAATCTTCTCGCAAAGCCTTCTGAGCGAATCATCACTAAAAAAAGTAACTTGTTCGGTGCAAGTTGCAAATTCGCATGATTCTCATCATGTATTCAAATATTTCTTCTATTTCGCAAAGTGTTACGATCGCGAGGAAAAATGGATTTTTCGTTTCTCTTTGGCAGGAAAGACGCGGTGATCTCGCAACGGATAAATTACGATTTGCTGAAGAAAATCGACGCCATCGAGAAAAATACCATACTCTGCCCGGAGTTACTTGGGCCTTGCACCACATCGAAAACCACCGAGACAATACCACCTGCCGTGGCTAAAGCCGAAAAATGCCCGACTCCAGATTGTTAATATTAGCAATAACCATGCTATAGCGAACCTTGCAAGTGCGCGCGAGTGAATGTGTGTGGTGTGTGAAAGAAAGAGAAAACAAAGTTCAGAAAAAAAATCATATATATATATATATATTCGGTATATATAGCGAAATGTCAACGTCTTCGCACCGCGTGACCAATACATAGGCATTGTGTACTTACTGTTTCGATGCATATACATAGGGGATGTTAAGGGAAAAAAATTAACTCGTGCCCTATCACGCAATAATATTGGGTATAAACAAAATTCACGCCAAAATTGAGCGCTTAAACGAACGCCCAAGTCGTGCTCGATTATTTTTTCCCCCATTTGATTCGGACGGGAAAATCGCTCTTCACGGTCCAACTCGAATAACTCAACAATGAAGCAGCATTCGTCAAATCCGGTTGAAACTCCTTAAGGGATAACACCATTGTAAACGTCTAACATTAAGCGATTTTTCGCAATTTTTTGGCTGGAATGACAAGTAAAAGGATAAAAATATTCAAGGATATTATTAGTCATATCTTTAAGGGAAAAAAATGTATATTGAAAAATAATACAAAATACGCTGGAGCCATTCTCGAGGCATGTTGAATTTGAGACGCTCCGCGGCACGCAGTAGAACTGACGCAATTTTAAATGTGGAAAAAAAAATTAAAAAATTATATTCATTTATGTGAGCATAGCTAGAGAAATACGTCGGGGATTTTGAAAGTATTAATTTTTGTGCAATTGGCAAGCATTTAAAGTAAAAACTCAATTTTCGACAGAAAAAGGGACAATCATTTGTTAATAAATCATGTTGTAATTTCGTACGTATTTCTCTTCGCAATGTTGTAATAGATAGTTCAAAGCATCTTAGCGCCAATAGACAAAAACCTATTTTTTTAGAATTCTACAGTGGTGTTACCCCTTAAATCTCCAACAGCCTTTAAGTTACCCCTTAAATCTCTTAAATGCCTCGAGAGGCATGAAAAATGCATAAACTTCGGGATTTTTTTTCATATAAAATGAACACTTTTGGAAATGGGTTTCAACGTATTTTATTCTTCTACCAATGGAGAGGACATTCCAATTTTATTTATTTAAAAAAAATCAAAATGGCGGCTCTAGCTTCCGTCAAATAAAGCCAAGTACGGCATTTGGTCAGCGCGGCCCGCTTCACAGCCTTGCCAGTTCATTTGAAACAAAAACGGATTATAAGTGATTTAACTAGACTAAATTTGGGGGCCCTTATCATTTTTCGTTTTCTGAAAAACTCCTGGATAACAAAATGGCAGACGTTTGAAAAAATACCCAATTTTTTCGCCTGTTTTTATTACTTCAACGGCCGAAAAGCAGATTTCCATATCAATTTTTGACAAAAATCGCTTCCTGATGGCCCCGCAATTTGAATTTCCTTTCAATTGCGCAGAGATTCATGTCAATCGGTTAATCCGTTGAAGCTGTAGAGCGCTCGGCGCCCTGAAAAATGCTGTTTCCAGAACGCATTTGAAGTTTAACGTTGTAAAAAATCATATTGAATGTTTGTTATTGACAACCTAAACAAACCCACGTGCTCTAACCACTTCAAGGATGCTAATTACGTGAAGAAGAAATCGAATTTCTCATCGTCATGAGCCTGTCTTCAAAACGCTTTCATTGTCGACAAAATTATATGAATTTTCCGAACAATTGTAATTTGTTTAGACGAGATATGGATATTTAAATATATTTTCAAAGCTGTAAATGTCAACATTAAAGACTCTTATCCGGAATTGCTGAATATTGATAAATTCTTGACTTATCCAAGTTTGAACGGAAAAGGTAGAATTTCCGTGTACAACAAATGGGAGCAAAAAATAATCGAAAGCTACTACTTTAATCCGAGCTAGAAAGCTCAAATTTGTCACGTATTTTTTAGTCCCTCATACTATTATTTGAAGGAGTGAGAGTTGAAGAAAAATCTCTACACCCCAATATATATAAACGGTGGATTTATTAGGCGGTAGTGTGACGTTTGCGCAGGACGTGAGGAAGTGATTTTCATCGCACGAGGAAAAGTTACATTCCGCAACAATTGAGAACGCTCAGACTGCGTTTGAGGTTTCTCCCTTTATCATTTAAATATTCGATGCTCTATGGATATATCGAGTCGCTCTTGTATATCCTGTCGCGCCTGTAAATACCGTAACAGATATTTCGCTGGTCCTTCGATTCTTTGCTTTTTCACGATCAACATGAAAATGTTGCTTTTCAAACTTTTCTCACACCTGTGGACAATTTTTGTTCCGTTGAATTTGATATCACGAGAGTGCGGTAATTCCACGTGTGCGCACCTAGCCCCGGATAATCATGCGACGCAATATTGGTCGGACGAAGAATAAAAAGGAAGTAACGTTTTTCAATGTATTCGGAGATACATTATTGACGAGATTCGCCTCAGCCGCGATTCGACTTGTCGAAGATGCCTTGTACGCGTTATTTACACACGACACAATTTGTTACATTAATGCATATTATTTTCTATTTGGAGGTAGAATTGTAAGGAGAGATAAAGCGTGGCGGGGACGGGGTGAAAAAAAAAATCCCAATAAAAAGTATTTACGAACGAGTCGAAGCGATCTCGCTGTCTTACGATTCTAGGACAACTTTGCCTTTTGATCCGGAAACTTGTCGACATCCCTGTTAGTTCTGTAGGACACGTAAGAGTTCCAGAATATCGCCACTACTTGTACAACCAGGACTTGATACTGCAGAGGTGTGAAGGAGAAATTCACCAGTTGTACCAACGGCCACACCTGCAATTCGGTAAAAAAAAACACAGAATGTTGAAGATCAATGAGAGATAGTCTCAGGAAAAAGTCGAAATTCTTAAGGGGTTAGGCCACAGTGACGGGTAAAAAGTCATGTGCGAATTTAACAATTTTTTTCTCGTATGAAAAAGTGATTCACTCATAAAATTAATTACACATGTATTTAGTATGAATATCAAGCTATTAGAAAATATACATATATATATATTTTTTCGGTGTACAAAAAATGTAAAAAAACATTTTTTTACACGGTTAGAATTTTATTTTTTGTTCTTCATCAAATCGCGAAAATCAGCAATTTTTCGACCTGTTACACTGTGATGATCCCTTAAGGGGAGGTACCTAAGTGAATGGCCAGAAAAACAGGTAATCTTCGGGAATTTTTATCTCAAAAACTAACGTTTCGATTGAATCCCGGTTTTTTAAAATTGGAAAATATGTACATTGAGGTATGTTTAGGAATTTTTAAAAATAAATTCGCTGACTGGAAGCGATTCAAACGCGATTATCTCGAAAGATAGTTTTCAAAGTCGGTGCCAGTCAACGAATTTATTTTTAAGAATTCCTAAACATACCTCAATGTACATATTTTCCAATAAAAAAACCCGGATCCAATCGAAACATTAGTTTTTGAGATAAAAATTTCCGAACTTTATCTGTTTTACTCAGGTACCTCCCCTTAATCAGTTAATCCCCTTAAGCAGCTCGGTGGCTCGATTCCAAATTTCTCGTACAAGCTTGCAGCGAAACAAGTACAAATGCAACCAATTTCGGTCATCGTCATCAGACGTAATTTTTTAAATCTCTTCTAGACTTTGAAGCCAGAAAGCTGATGCTGCGGCGAGTCTCTCAGTTAGTTCCGAGATACGCGCTAAAATTACCTTCCAATTGTTGACGAGAATGTCTTTGAATTCATTTTGAACTTTGGTCTTGACGCTGTCTACGTCGTTCCCTTGCATCAGGCCTATGGTAGTGAGTAGAACGACGATGAAGCAAGGAGCGAAGAGCAGCTGATCGCAGGTGACTTTTTTCAGCGCTACCGTAGTTCCCTTCGAACCGAAGAACTTGTCCAGCAGTCCGTACCAAGTTCTCGTCACGGGACCCTTGAATTTTAAACATTGAACTCCTTCTCCAATTTGAATTTCACGCTACGAAAAAAAAAGCAAAAGCGAAACTCACACCGACGCAAAAGCCGATGGCAAAAAATTGTGAAGTTCGGACTAGATCCAAATCGGCGAGTTTGCGTTTTTCAATGAAATTCTGCGCTATCTGATCTCCGGTCGCCATGAGAATTCCCGCCTGCACGGCTTGCGCTCGCAGCGGATATTTGACGATGAGATTTTTATAAACTTTCAATACAGTAGCCATGCTAGCGCGATGTTGGAAAAATTAGCGTGAATTTATCACGACTGGCGGAGTGTCATACGTTTTGTCGCGTGCGCATATTTCACGATTATCAGCAACTTCGAAGAGTAGAGATTAATGTGTCAAACATTTTTTTTCTTTCGCGATTCGAAAGCCACTGACGAAACGGTTCAAGGCGACTCCGCTCGAACGGACGATTCGGGACGAATGAACACTCGTACTTCCGGCCACGTGCTTCCGGTTGTCAGGCTTACGATAAGTGAAATGCAAAAAACAATCGCCTAATTAGCATCTATTAGTGTCTTATGCAGTAACGAATCTTGTTTTCGTTGCATAATTGTGAGATTCGAATGATTTACGACTGCATCACACGAATGTCCTCAATATTCGGCGTACATCGTTAAAAAGCCGTCATCATAGGTCGGCGGATTTACATTTGCCCGATAAATATCCTCCGAATGATAAAGTTGACGGATTAGTTCACGAGCAACTGGGCTTGTTTTTTGCAGCTTATCTGTGGCCCATTGGCGTTAGAAATATCGGCGTCCTTGACGGATTATTACGCAACGCGGATTAACGTCGTAGTTTGGTTAGAAATTCGAAAATGACACTCGGATGAAATCGGTCGGTGGCGGCCTCTCGCGAGAGAGACTCAAAGCGTTGAGTAACGTTTCCACCAGGAAGACGAGAGGTAAGGAGTACGAACGCCGTGTCGTCGAAACGTCCGCTAAAGCGAGGACGAAAAGAGCGGCGCTGCTCTCCTACCGCACCGAAGTGAAGTCAGCAACAAACAAGTGCCGTACGATACGCTCCCTCATATGGAGCGATAATTTGATCAAATGAATTGTAAAGGCAGTGCCGTACGATATGCGAAAAGCACCCTTTGCTACTTCATATAGAGCGATCATTTCATCAAATAAATTGTACAACCAGTTGATGAAGGCAATTTCTATATAGATAGACAGAATTCTCATATATACATAGTTTTGGGAAATACCGAAATACAGAAATTAAGTCAATGTTTTTTTTTTGTTGTGGGAGCAGTAACAAACAAAATTTATTTATAGACACAAGGAAAGTCATAATAAATTGTCATCCAGACAAAAAATTTACAGATTATGACACGCTGTACAGATTAAGAATAATAACGAAATACAGAAATTAAGTCAGTTTTTTTCCTTGCAGAAACCGTAACAAACAAAAATTATTTATAGACACAAGAAAATTCATAACAATTTTTCAAATTCTCACATATTATATTTACACATTATGATACGCTGTACAGATAAAGAATAATAACGAAATACAGATATTAAGTCAATGTTCTTTTTTCGTTGCGGAAGCAGTAAAAACATAGACACAAGACAATTCATAAGAATTTTTAATTCAAACAAAAGATTTACAAATTATCACACATCATATTTGCACATTATGACATGCTGTACAGATAAATCGAACTTACAGTTTTGATTTTTTTCCTATTGTCTTTCGTTTTGATTTTCCTTGCGTGATTATTTTCGTTGACCGATCGCGCTAGAAAATGTCCTCGCATGACGAGATAATAGTTTATCACTCTCTTCGTGAGCTCTTCGTTATGTGCTTGGGCATCCCACGTACGCACGTACGCACATACCCATTTTCACGCCTCGAAAATAAACATTTTGTTTATTTTCGAGACATGAGCCAAAACGTGCAATATATGAAAAATCCATACATTGCACGTTTTGTCTCATCGACGGGACACTTGCTCCATATCTCGCGTTTGTGATAATTTTTATTTCACTCGGTACGATAATGGTACGGTAAAATGAAAACAATTCTTTTTGCGAATGTAAGTACTATTTTTCTTACCTATGATTGATTGTTTTCGCCGCAGATCACCAAATATATTTTATACCGAGACACAATTATTTTTTTTTACATCTAACACAATTCGCAAAATTGGTTAGCCACAACATGCTTTATGCCAAGACGGACGACGAGCGGGAATCATCGATGACACATGACGTCAGTTGTGTTCTTGTCGCTTAGTTCACTTCGGTGCGGTCGAACACTAGCGACGCACGCCGTGAAAACACTAACTACTAAAATCCACAGTTTGACGGACGCTTTTGGATCGGGCTCGCCACAGGCGTTCGTACTCCTTACCTCTAGTCTTCCTGGTTTCCACCAAGGAGGCTAGAGAGAAGGCGTCGACACTCCCTACTCAAACAGTTCTATCAATCGGTCGCAGAGGTGCAGTGCTCAGTTCCGCCGCAGGCGTCGCTAGTGTTCTTGGGAACCGATAATATACAGTAGTACAAAACTGCATAAGGTGAAACTGACCGTGTTATAGCGGCAAAATTGTTTGCGCTTGTCAAACACAAGTATATCTGTCGTGTACACCAGCACAGCAGCCATCGAACTATGTATATAATAATGGAGATGACTCCTCGCGAGTCAATGGGATAAAGGGAAAAAGTAAACACTCTAGGTAGGAATTATAAAACAAATTTCGACTATCGATGGCAGTAAATTAAAAAAATATTCTTCCATGTTATTTTTGTTCGAGTTCTTTTGGGATTGGACGAGTTCTTTGATTGGTTGAAACTGCTTCAATTCGCTCGTACAACCAGATACCTGTACGAATGCAAAAGAAAAAAAAAGAAAAACTACCGAGGCCCGAAATCAAGACCTTCAATACAGTAATGTAGCGTTCTACCAACTTCGCCACACAATCATTTGGCAATAAATATAATTTTCTCATATTTAAGTGATTGCCGCGCTTGAGGTTCAATTAGCTTGACGGCTTGTTCGGTTGGTTCATCGCTTGATTCAATTCATATTTAGCTTCATTTTTAAACGTAACTAGCAAATCGCGAGTTTTCATGGGTATACATATGATAAGCACGTGTTGAAAACACAACCCCAGCATGTAGAGCCAACATTCCCGCATTCGCCCGGTTTGTTGCATGTACATGTTATTATTATTATTATCATTTATTATTACTATTATTATTACTGTATAATAAATACATTACGAGATACATTACGGTTGGTTTATCGCTTAATTCGCGTTTCATTATAATTAGCTATATTTTTTAACATAACAGGCAAATCATAAGTTTCCATAATAAAATAACTTGTGTTGTACTTATGTAATTATTATATCTGACGTGCTTATTATATAATAAGCCCATGTGAATAAAACAACACGAGTTGTTTCATTAATATGTGCTTTATTAATATCATTTATATTTTATTTATTATATATATGTACACAATATTATTATATATTATAATGGAAGAAATCCCCACTTGGGTGTATTATCGTTTGGGTATGCGAGAGAGAACGCACCATGACTGTTCCAAGTGAGTACGAGAAACACGATCACCCCAGTTTTGTAATTGGTCGTTGAGGCGGAGCTCGGACCTTATGCATTTTTGTATTACTATATATTATCGTTTCCCAAGAACACTAGCGACACCTGCGGAGGAACTGAGCACTACACCTCTGCGACCGCTTGAAAGAACTTCGCACATACAGGCTAGGATAGGGAGTTTGGACTCCTATACTCTAGTCCACGGTCTTACATACAGGCCTTGAAACTCTGGTGGTGGGCGTATGTCCTCGGATTGAAGCACCGGCCGTTTCGCCTAGTGACCACGAGTGTCGCTGCGATACAGTGATGCAGGCTGTGAGAGAGAGATGGCAATCGATTGTTGACTCATAGGAACCTAACCTAGCTGTACAATTGGCTGGTGTAGGCAAATTATGATATTCAATGTCAAAAATGCATGATGGACCTAAATACAATTAAAAGTAACTTTATCGTAAACCTGAAAAAAACCAAAAGACTATAGTTATCCAAGTGGGTACAATGAATATGAATGTTTTTTATATAGGTGTCAATGTGAGCTCGTGTTGGTCGAGGGGTTCGGTGCAAGCTTCGTAATGCTGCTTTCAGGGGTTCGATCCCTGTGCGCTCGGTTTTTTAAAAACATGTTTTAGCTTTTATAAAAAAATAGGCTTTACGCGTTGTTTTAATTGACCGGAAAATAAGTGGCAACTATTCCAGACCGAAACACTTGCAGGATGTATTTCTTGAAAATGGAACAAATACTTAAGAAACAGTGCTTTTTTTGCAATTCTTCATTTCCTCTTCGAAAAATTTAAATGCATGTCCCAAGAAACATTTTCAATAATCTTTACTTTGCAGTTTCCGAAACGGTTTGCGTTGGTAAATTAAAAAAAACACCTCTTTTCCGACCTTTAAGCGAAGGACTCTCGAGTAGGATAAATGAAAATAATTCACTAACTTTGTTTTATCTTTTCCAGCCTGGAAAGTATTTATTGTAATGATCCCAATCATTTTTCATTTTTTTCAGGTTCCCGGCTCCAACGCCTGTTTCGCCTATTCTCGATTAATATATTTCGGTTCGAACTGATTTTCGCACACAACGTGTCTCGGCTCTAATTTCCCAACTCCCGGTATCGCGGCTCCCATTTTTTTAATTGCGCCAAGTCTCGGTACCCGAAACACTGAGCGTTTCGATTTTTCACTCCGAGAGCCTGTTTTACACGTTGGCACAATACACCACTTATCCATTTTTCAATATCACCGTTTTTACAAGTTTACAAGTAGAGCACGTCGCGTGAATCAGCGGTTATGTTTGGGTTTTGTTTACTTTTGAAATCTATTTCCGTCTCTCTCACACAGCCTGCATCACTCTGTGATGCATGTATACTTGCATTGAAGTCTTCACGTTTCTGAATTCTGCAGAGCAGAAATCGCTGTTTGTCGTAAAAAAATTGGCCACCATTATGCAGTCAATCCTAGTCAAATGCGAACTATTTGCCTTCACGAATCCAGTCTCCATTATTACAGTTCGAGTAAAATTCAAAATCAATCGAGAAATCTCACAAATTGTCTTTTAAGACAAAATAAACAGTGATAGCCTACTATAAGCAGTATGCTTGAAACGTCGACTCGTTCGTGTTTTGCAAAGTGTGACGTCATGCGCTCTGATTGGTGTTCTTTGTCACGTGACTTATAGATGTCTTTTTACAATTTGTTTATCTAAATTGATGTACAATTTTCACCAAAGTAAAATAAAATAGTAAACACTTTTGATATTCTGTTTTATTATCACAAAAGATCAATTCTAAAAAAATCGTTTGGATGTCGTTTTGTCAACCTTATTCGGATGCCTATTGGACGACTATTAGATGGCAGTCGCACCTTGGCATTTTTGTGCCTCTAAGAAGATATCTTTCAGATATTTCGATTTGATGACTACGCTAACGTACCGACAACCGATAAAAGTTAACCTTTCGTTGACACTTTGTTAAGGTAGTCCTATCGCCAGGCTTCAATCCAGGGAGGCTAGAGTGGGAGGAGTCCGATCTCTTATGGAGAGACTTGAAAAAAGTGGCTACAAAAATGTGGTCCTACCGGGATGGCGCCACTATCTCTTAAATCTCGAGATACGGGCTGGGTGTGACAGAGACGGAACAAGTAAATAATGAGAAGTGAGCTGTGCATGAGGCAGAATGATACTTGAGAAGTAGGCTGCGTGCGAGAGAGATGCAAAATGATATATAGCCATATCGCGCGCAAAAGTTACCCCCTCTCTAGCCTCTTACGCGCCCATCACACAATCATAGTAGCGCGTGTTCGTGAGCGAGCGACGCTCGGACATCTTCGGAAAAAGCCGAGCGCGCCGAAGTTTCCCGACCGCGCCTTCGGCAGCTACACCAACACATGGACGCCGAGCTCGTTCATGTGCGGCCAAGCCGAAACGAAGGCTTCGAGGGAAAAAGCAATCTGAGCACGACTCGCGCGTGACGTCACTCGACGGAACGCGCGAGGCTTTTATACGATTTCAATGCTTATTTAGCTCTTGATTCTCTGCATTATCAATGTATACAAAAAAATGTATCGGGCACCCTGACCGCTTTTTTTTAGTTTATACGTTAATTTAAATATAACAATAAATCCAAATTACAACTTATTTGTCTTCTAAAAAATTGTTTACACTCTACTCACACCCATCCTTATGCCAAATAAATTATAATTCATAAAAGTAAGCGGAAATGTATTTATATTCGTATTATTATATTAATTCTCATACTTTCATCAAGCGATAAAGCATTATCCCCAAAAACAAGCGAAACATTCATCTGGCCGCCAATCGTCAGTACCAGAAAGTGCATATTCTACAAGCGATGAGATGGTCCCGTTGGTAGCGTTCCTGGCTTCGGTCCGCAGGGGCGCGGGATCGTTCCCCGCGCTCAGTGCTTTTTTTAAAATTCTGATTACCATTAATTCTTATTTGATTAGTTATTTTTATTAGTTATCATTATTATTTTAATTAGTTATCTTTTAGTATCGAAAAATTTATCGCGCACTCCGACCGCTTATGATTAGTTTGTACGTTAATTTTAATTTAATAATAAATCTAAATTACAACTTATTTATCGTCTAAAGAATTGTTTGCGCTTTACTCACACCCGTCCCGATGCGAAATAAATTGTAATTCATAAAAACTAAGCGAAAATATATTTATATTCGCATTATTATATTCATTCTCATATACTATCATCAAGCGTTAAAGCATTATCCCCAAAAACAAGCCACATCCATCCGGCCGCGAATCGTAAGGGGGCGTCCATTAATTACGTGAGGCGTTTAGGGGGGGGGGAGGGGGTCGAGCGAAATCTCACCCAATCTCACGTGGGGGAGAGGGGGGCTTCGGCAAATATCACGTAATTTTAGTAATTTTAGTAATTTTAGTAATCACGTAATTTTTATCACGTAGGGAGAGTCACCCTACTACTTTACATGGTGGAGTAAATGGTACTACAACCGCAGTTACTTCTACTACAATTTATTTTCCGTGAACGTATGCATTTTGAAAAATCTCACGTGAGATTAAGGGAGGGGGGAGGGGGTCGAGCAAAATCTCACGACATCTCACCAGGGGGAGAGGGGGGGGTCGAAAAATCGCCAAAATCACCTCACGTAATTAATGGATGCCCCCTAACTTACGAGAATGAATATAATAATACGACTATAAATATATTTCCGCGCTAGCAATTTTGGCAACTGCAAAGTCAACCGAAATAATCAACGGTTGAATTTGGACAGCTTTACAACTATAAAGTCGACCGTAAAAAAAATCCTAATGGTTGATTCAACGGTTGTTTAACCGCGGCCATTTTGTTTTCGCTGGATGGTTGTCTCACTCCGTCGCACAATCTGCTGCGGATATTCCCCCCCCCCCCCCCCCCAGTGTTTTATGACTCAATTCTCCGCAAATCATCAATTTAATTATCAAGACAGTCTAATTTGATTAATCATTAAATATATTGCGTCGAGTCAACCATCCAATCAACCGCCGAGTTAACCATCGAGTCAACCATCCACAGAAAACGCAGGATGGTCGACTTTCAAAGATGAACAGTTGAGAAGCTGTCCAAATTCAACCGTTGAACTTTTACGTTCACTCAACTGTCTTGTACAACCGGTTGACCAATATGACAGGGCGCTTACTTTTATGAATTACAATTTATTTGGCATAGAGACGGGTGTGAGTAAAGCGAAAACAATTTTTTAAAAGATACATAAGTTGTAATGTAGATTTATTATTACATTCAAATTAACGTACAAACTAATCAAATAAGCGGTCGGAGTGTGCGATAAATTTTTCGGCACTAAAAGATAACTAATAAAAATAATAATGATAACTTAATAAAAATAATAATGATAACTTAATAAAAATAAATAATCAAACAAGAATTAATAGTGATAATAATTTGAAAAAAAAGCACTGAGAGCGAGGAACGATCCTACGCTTCTGCGGACCGAAGCCAGGAACGCTACCAACGGGACCATCCCATCGCTTGTAGAATATACACTTTCTGGTACTGACGATTCGCGGCCGGATGGTTGATTGGCTTGCTTTTGGGGATAATGCTTTATCGTTTGATGAAACTATGAGAATTAATATAATAATACGAATATAAATATATTTCCGCTTAATTTTATTAATTATAATTTATTTGGCATAAGGACGGGTGTGAGTAAAGCGTAAACAATTTTTTAGAAGATAAATAAGTTGTAATTTGGATTCATAATTATATTTAAATTAACGTGTAAACTAAAAAAATAAGCAATCAGGGTGCGCGATACATTTTTTTGTATACATTGATAACGCAGAGAATCAAGAGCTAAATAAGCATCGAAATCATCTAAAAGCCTCGCGCGTTCCGTCGGGTGACGTCACGCGCGAGTCGTGCTCACATTGCTTTTTCCCTTGAAGCCTTCGTTTCGGCTTGGCCGCACATGAACGAGCTCGGCGTCCATGTGTTGGTGTAGCTGCCGAAGGAGCGGTCGGGAAACTTCGGCGCGCTCGGCTCTTTCCGAAGATGTCCGAGCGTCGCTCGCTCACGGACACGCGCTACTATGATTGTGTGATGGGCGCGTAAGAGACCAGAGAGGGGGTAACTTTTGCGCGCGATCTCGCTGCACTGCTTGCTGGGATGCGTATTCGATCCTCTTCCATCTCTCTTACACGACATCGATACTTAGCTTCGTGCTCGAGGTTTTAGAGATAGTGGCGCCATCCCGGTCTGACCACATTTTTGTAGCCACTTTGAAATGCACAGATCGGCCTCCTCCCACTCTAGCCTCCATGCTTCAATCCATAGGATTATCATAATTTTTTTTTGAGCCTCACTAAATATATTACTAATCGTCTCTGTAAAATTTCAGGGTCGTTTATCGACCTAATAACTGAGAAAAGAAATATTAAAATTGCTTATTTTTGTAAAGGAATTCCGAGACGACATACAAAAACCCAATTTCCGGTCGCTACAAAAGGGTATATAATAGTGGGAATCCGTCAGATTCTCAAAAATAATCAAATTTACATACTTGTAGTAATCCAGTGCTCTGAGAAAAAATTACGCATATTGACCTAATTTTTATGTAATATCACGTTTAATTTGAACTTTCGGTATTGGATTTATTACCACTTGCTACGATAAAGAGACGTGACAGCAAGGCAACAGCTGACTGTAGTCCTAACCTCATCTCACTCATTCTAATTTCCACACATATTTCATTTTCAACCGACATATTTCGCCGACACAAATTTTTCCACGCTTTTTACCAATCGTGGCCCGAATACAATGCTTTATATTTCCCGCACCTGACATTGTTTTGACAGATCGACGTTGAAAAGCATGGAGGTTAAACTCGCCTGGTTGAGTAAAAAGAGACGGAGATAGAACCAATGTTGCCAAATATCAAACCTAGAAATACTGCGCGAATCGTTGGCATGACTATTTTTTCATTTTTCTAATTAAATGTGAACATTCATTAAACAGTTTACACATGGAAAATTTAGTTATTACAATTTTTTTTGCATGTGTTAAAAATATAAATTGTACAAGTCTCAAGTATGATCAGTGGTATGACTAGTGTGAAGCGATAGGACTTCCTTACCATTAAATGTTGCCGTATCGTTAACTATCGGACACAAATGAATTATTAGCCAAACGGTCATGTCATACGTTTCGAAATACAAAACGGCGTCTTTTTGGACAACCAAAAAGTTATCCGTATCCGTTTCACGATATCTTTCGGATGGTATATAGATAACATTTTGCTAGCTGGGAATATATGGAATAAAAAGAAAATTCGATTTCCAGAATCATCTAAACTGGTTTCCCGCCTTAAACCACCTACGAAAGCTTTCAATTTTGGCCGCAGGAGGCGCGACAGTCGAGTTGCACGTTCCCTATCCACGCGCAGGTTTGGGAGGAGTGGGAGGAGAAAGGTTGGCCCTGGTGGGTAGGCAATCAGTTCGCTCGTAGACGTAGCCCGGTCACGATGGTCATCCGAGATCGCGTCCGTTGGCTGTTCATCGCGCTTTTCGGCATTACGATATTCGATAGCTGCAATGGAGCCGCGACGGACATCGAGCTCGACGCGAAAGCACAACAATTGCACAGGCTCGACAGTCTCAATCTTTTGTTGTACACGTTCTTGCTTATACTCACTGTGCTGACCATTTGGACGTTCAAGCATCGTAGATTACGCTTCCTTCACGAGACTGGCTTGGCCGTTATTTACGGTGAGTGTTATTATTATTTGACCAACGCCAAACGAGACCCGTCTCTCGTTTTATGACGTTTGCATATCGAAGCATCCTCGCCGCATTGACTTTTCCTACCTCAAGGAGCAATCATCGAGTTGCGTCACTATTCCCATCGAGATTTTTCGTCGCGACAAACCGAGACTGACGTCGCGCGCGCGCGTTCAATTTGGACGGGATAAAAAAAAGACACTTCCCAATGTTCGCGCGGCGTGAAACTTTGTTCTCCCCCCTCCGCGATTCAGTCGAGATGTCACTATGCGAATGATTTAAAAAATATACGTCGCAATTCGACAAATACTGGGCCATTGGGCAATTGCGTGGCTTCACGTATACGATGTATTCTTTTTCTGCAACTTTGTCCCGCGATATTTACGGCCAGCGCTCGTTTCAAGGGCCATATCCATTTCTCGATGCTATATTGATTTTGCAATAGACCAAAAACTATTGTCCACAGTCTCGTCGCCGCTAATACTAAAGTTCGTTTCCCTCGATGTTTTTGTACCTACAGAGCCACACTATTGTGTACAATTTCGACACGTAATAGTTTTATGTATAAAATCATTTTTATTACATTAAAAAAATATGCAGAAAATGCGGCTTGAAAGAAATGAAAAACAATATATGGGAGACACGTTAAGGGGTTACTGTGACCCGAAAATCAGAGTTATTTGGAAACATTTATTTTGAAGGATTAAGTAAGATGGTTGGGAAATCGTTTGGATATTTATTTGGATGTACTTTAAAAAAGTTTTCTACCAAATTTCGTCGGAAAATATTAATAATTGAAGAAGTTATGAGAAATCCCGTGAGGGGCTCGAGGGTGTACTTGATTCTCGCCACCCTGTTCATCTGAAACAAAAAAAAGTTTTTTTTTTCAATAGATAATATTGGTTAAGGCTCGACCGAACTTTTTTCATTATTCTGTTTCAATCACCAAAAAAACCAAATTTGGCATTTAAAAAAAAAAATTTGAGGAAAAATTATATTATTAATGTTAATAGGTAACGAAAAAAATTTTTTTAAGAAAAGAACGACTTTTTTTTCTTAAAGTAGATAATATTGGTTAAGACTTCACCAAGCTTTTTTCGGTATCCTGTTTCAACCATAAAAATATTTTTGGCATTTTTTCGAGTAAAAATTACATTATTTTTGTTAATAACTAATTTTTAAAAAGTTGAGAAAAAACTTGAAAATTTTAAAATAGATAATACTGGTTAAGATTTGACCAAGCTTTTTTCGTTATCCTGTTTCGACCGTCAAAACAAAAATTTGCAATTTTGCAAGCTTTAATGGCATTATTCTTAATAACTAATGAAAAAAAAATGTTAAGATAAAAACGATTTTTCTTTCTTTCTTGAAATGGATAATACTGGTTAAGACTTGACCGAGCTTTTTTCGTTATCTTATTTCGACCGTCGAAACAAAAAAATGGCATTTTTTTCCAATATTTCGAGTAAAAATGGCAATATTATTGTCAACAACGAATGATAAAAAACGTTAAGCAGAAACGAGTTTTTTCTTAAAATAGATAATAATCGTTGACTTGACCGAGCTTTTTTCGTTATCCTATTTCGACCGTCAAAACGAAAGTTTTGATTTTTTTCAATTTTTCGAGTAAAAATTACATTATTATTGTTAATAACTAATGAAAAAAATATATTGAGAATAAAAACGTCGGACAAGACTAAATCACTATTACAACCTATAGGTATATCGCATTTCAAGTCAATTCGTCTATTAGATATCGAGAAAAATGGCAACATCATTGTTAATAACTAATGACAAAAAATGTTGAGCAAATATGAGTTTTTTTTCTTAAAATATACAATATTGGTTAAGACTCGACCAAACTTTTGTCGTCATCCTGTTTCGATCGTCGAAAAAATTAAATTTAGCATTTTTTTCAATTTTTCGCGGAAAAATGATATTATTATTGTTAATAACTAATCAAAAACAGAAATGTCAAGAAAAACGTCGGCAATACTAAACTACTATTGCACCCAACAAGTATACCAAATTTCAAGTCAATCCGTCAATTAGATGTCGAGAAATCGTGTACATGACTTTGGAAAACATATTTTTAAGAAAAACACGTTCCAAGTTTAACTAGCAGTTCTATCGTGATGATAAGTGTACCTTTAATCTGCGATTTCTGCACCATATGTCACACCTTTCTTTTTAAGTTGAGTACGGCGCTGAAGTTTGCATCGTTGGGAGGCAACGATTTTTTAAAACTATTTTCTCATTTCTCTACTTTTGTCATTATCCTAAGTCTTCTATTTACAAATTAGGGTCGTAAGATTGTAACGAGAATACGTAAAAAAGTTGGACTTATTTTCACAGCCTCCATCGGCCGAACAAAGTTTGTGCAATTAAAAAAAAAAACAATTTTCGTTGCGTTCCAACGATGCAAACTTCGCGACGTCATACTTGAGTTGTCTCCAGTGCAATCAAGAGTTTTGACATTTTCACAGTAACCTTAAGGCCTTAAGAACAGCCAAAATGATCCTTATCGGATGAACGCGGCGAATACCACAAGACGATGGTAACAGCAATGATAACGATAACGACGATGATAATAATAATACTAGTCGAGTTGGACGATTGCGATAACTTCATCACCATAATATTGTGGAATGAGAGCGGCGTGTTGAAGTTGCGTTACAACTTGTTACAGGTTGTTATGTAAAAATTCTTGTCTATCTCAGGTCTCATTATCGGAGCTATAATTCGTTATGGCTTTACGACGAGCAGCGGCGTTCAGTACATGATGGTGGTACCAGCCACGGATACGAAATACAATCAGTCCGTACCTCCCGATTCCTTATGGCTGACCTTTTTGGGGGACAAGGCAACTACTCACGCCGAGAACAAGACATTCGCGTACACTTTTCGCGGCGAAATCTACAAGGGAGACAACGAGATTGACCTCAAGGTATGGTAAAAACGTGCGCTTCGCTATCAAGGTTCGTGCGCCGGCGAGTTTCACCGCAAACGCGCGATATTTTTATTCGCAGGCAACCTTCGATCCTGAAATTTTCTTCAATATCATTCTACCGCCGATTATCTTCCACGCTGGCTACAGTCTCAAGAGGGTGAATACCGTTTAGTCTTCTCTTTTATCACCCAGACTCGGAAATGTTGCGGCTAATCAACGAAGCGGCTGTAATTTTATGTTTCAGAAATACTTTTTTCGAAATCTCGGAGCTATACTGATGTATGCTCTCCTTGGCACGACCATCTCTTCGTTCGTCATAGGGTAAGATTTCCAACGACCTTGTGTACACTTGCGATGTAGATTGTTCGCTGAGTCACTCGGGCCTCCAAGTGGAAGTGGCAGAGTTTATCACTAGTCTACGGCGAATATTTTTTTCGATTGTAATGTCTTTGGTTCAGGATGTTGCAATATGTTGAACAATAACGAGATTAATGAGAAGAATATTACAACTGGAACGGAGGACAGGTGTTATCACACCTGATAACAGAATTGGAACGATGCTACAGGACGAAGACAGCTGGACACTTGTCGCCGCGTTTATCGAGGCGGTTCTGAGAGGAAGGAAAGAGGACGGATGCCTGGAGAGTGAATGAGAATGAATGTCAAAGTAATGAAAGGTGATGTATGAACGGGATCCTTGGGACTGACAAAAGGCACGAAACGGACGATGGACAGGTCCCGCGGGGGTGAAGTTATACTTACGTGTTGCCAGCCTGCGAAACAGGACGGAGGAGGTTTTTAGTCGGTAGGCCATAGGGAGAGTCCGACACACGGGAGAGAACTTGTGTCTCTCCTATGGTGCCTAACGCATTTCTTCGTATAAAAAAAATTAGAAGAATAGTCCCGGAACTGTCATTTTTTTCCGATGGTTAAAATACGCTGATCAGTCTGATTCTTTTTATGTAAAATCAAAGCATTCATGAAGAACAGAAAATGAAGATAATTCTTTAGATAAGTAACTTCCGAAAAACGAGCCTAAAATTTTTTGTTTGGTTTTGCTTGGCACCCAAACAAACAAACTCATTTTTCGGAAAAGTCACTTATCCAAAAGTCACTTATTACCAAAATAAATGTTTAAACGTTTTTTTTTTCAATTGAATTTTCGGCGAATATATCTAAAAGGCGATACTATCGAGTAAAGATATTTTTGGAAAATGCAATTTTTTAACTTACCTAGGAAGATGTAGTCCGTTAATATTTTTTTCAATTTTTCGATGCTAAAAGTATCAGTAAAGGTTATAAGAAGACGCTTTCATCAAATAGCCGAAAAGTTTGTGTTTTTAAGTTTGTGTTTAAATTATTTTCTTCCTCAAAATCTACGCTAGATACGGTGTAGGCTTGATTCACATACATTTCAAGTAGACAAACTGATTAATTTCTTTTTTTTCTGTCTAGCTCATGTATTGATAAATAAGCGTGTTCACAGTGCCGCTCGAAGTACGGGGGTCCCCTGTTGACATTGTAACTTCCTATGAGGGTGATTATCACGCGCATTACAATCGAGTAAACGAAGCCTTCTATCTGTGGATATATTTGCTCGAAAAGTCAAGTGACTGCGAATTGATAACTGTAGTACACGCGGTTAAGGGGTTAGACTACTGTGACGACCCAAAAATCACGGTTATTCAAATACATTTTTAAGGGGATCATCCCACTTGGCAGCTATTTTGTTTCCGCTTTTTGGAGAATTTTTCATGATAAACCATTAAAACACACTCTTTGAATTTTTACAACACATTTATTAACATTTTTACAGGCCCTCAGCATTTTATGAAACACAAATAACGAGTTAAATCGACTTTACATCCTTCGGAAGACACTCATGTGTAAAAATAGTTGGTCGACGGCTGCCATGCTCATCTGAAATCAATAAATCAAACGGCATTTTAATTTGTATATCTGAGGCTATCGCCGGAACTAGAGTATAGTACGAATATAGAAAATTAAATTCTTGCCACGTTTTTAAAGTTAAGTTGCAAGTTTTTTCATTTTTTTTCGATTTTTCCAGCTTAGAAAAACTATGACAGATAATAGAAATACTCTAGTTCGGGTGAGAACTATAGATGTGCTGACTATACTATAAAAATTTGAGAGAAATCCGTTCAATCATTCGTGCTTCAATCATCAAACAAAAAATCGGTTTTTCGAAGAACTATGACATTTTTTCACAATCAATTTTATTAATAACCAATGCAAAAAAATGTTACGAAGAAAAACATCGATCAAGTCTAAACACCGTTTCGAAAAACATAATTTCGAGAAAACCGCGTTCCAAGTGTTATTAGCAACTCTGGCGTTGAAATTACAAGTTTAACTTTAATCTGCGATTCCTGCACAATATGTTGGAGCTTCCTCTTCAATTTGAGTTGCCTTAAGCGACGAACGAGTGTTGGTAATTTTGAGAGTAGCCTAACCCCTTAATGTTCTGTTTCCCGCGATTTTGCGTTGATATTTGTTCGCTTAGTTACCTATAAAATCTAAACTATTCCGATTTTCCGACGTGAAATTGTGCCACAATATTCCCGAGATGTTGAATGAAGACCTACAAAAAGAAAAATCACTTTTTTTTTTCATGCGCGGATAGCATCAAACGGCTATAATTTCGAGCTATTCGGCTGAGTTTTTTTTCGCACAAAAAGCTGATTAGTAGTGGCTGGAGGGTCTCGGATTTAGCTACTATCACTTGAGGAGTTCGGATACTGCAAAATGTTCAATTATCCAAAAATGCAGCGAATGCTGTAGCTCGCGCCAAGTTCGAAATATAGGCCGATTGTTTGCACATAAATAGAGAATTATATAAAGACGGTTATGCGGAAAAATCGTGGAGATAAGAAACCTGCACGTTGCTTTCATGTCTTGACTCGCCCACAATTCTTCCTTTGTGCGAAGAAGCCATCATTAAAAAGACAATATGCTTACAGATAAAACTTCGCGAGTTAATTGTCGGGAGGTTACCGTCAAGAGGCATGAAAAATGCATGAACTTCGAGATTTTTTTTATATACAATAAATACTTTTAGAAATGGGTTTCAACTTATTTCATTCTTCTATCAATAAAGAGTACATTCCAATCTATACATATAAAAGAACATCTCCTGACTGATTCATCAACGCCGAGCCAAAACCGCTGAAGCTAATTACATGACATTTAAACAGTAGGTTGCTTTTGTGATGTAAGCACCCACTACGAAGGAATTTTTTGAAATTCAACCCTTAAGGGGAGAAAAAAGGTGGCAAAGTTTGTATGAGAATTTGAAAAAAATCTGGTCGAGTGTCCTTGAAATTTGGTATTCGTGCTTCTCGACACAATTAATGAAACACACATTTCGGCGCTTTTAGAAATTCAACCCCTAAGGGGAGAAAGAGGGTGGCAAAGTTTGTATGTAAAATTTATTTAAAAACGGGTTAAATTTACTTGAAACTTCGAATTTCTTTGCAATTTGAATTTATTTGCAATTCGAATTTCTTTGCAATTTAAATTTCTTTGCAACTTGAATTTCTTTGCAATTTAAATTTCGTTGCAATTTGAATTTCTTTTCAATTGCGCAGAGATTCGTGTGAGTCGGTCCATCCATTGAAGCAGTAGAGCGCCCCGCGCGTCGAAAAAAGCTGTTTCCAAAAAAGCGCCTCAGTTACTTATTTTCCAGCCGGCGAATGGTTCCGCTCAACAGGCTCTAAATTCTACATTATTTTGAATATGAAAATATCCTTTCACCCACGTGTTGTAAACACTTTAAGGATGCACATTATGATCAAAAATCGAATTTTTCAACGTCCTGAACGGTAACCTGCCCTTAATTGACTTCCTTTTTTTTCAGTGCTCTGATGTACGGCTTCATACAATTGATACCGCATTTGTCCGAATCTTTCACGTTTCTGGACACTCTGTATTTTGGTGCGCTCATATCGCCCACCGATCCTCTCACCATTATATCGATATTCAACGATCTTCACGTCGACGTGAACCTCTACGCTCTCGTCTTCGGCGAGAGCGTCTTGAACGACGCAGTTGCCATCGTACTCAGCGGGTAATTTAAACAATTTTTACAAGCTTTTATTTAACTTTACTTTCTGTGAGATGCAAAACGGAAAATCGATATTTCACCCACTTCCCGACTAGTCTTGACTTTGATATTTTGCAAACATGCATTTGAAAGGTAACACTGCATCATTCAACTTTTTCTTAAATCCATAAAATTATCAACTTTTCATGTAAAGTTAGCGATATCTAATCATCCGTACAAAATTTTACTACCACATCCGTTCCATTCACATGGACGGATCCGTTCCATTCACCACATTCCATCCATTTACTACAAACAAATCCGTAGCCGACTGTGTTTGTATGTGAAAAGTTTATATGCAGCAATTAGTCGTAAGTTCAATCCCAATTACAGTCTTTGTTATTTTTTACAAGTATCCCATGTTCCTAACGTACAAACTCGTAAACTAGTAAACTACTAGTAACAACTAACTAGTAAAATCAATTAAAGACTAAAAAGTAGATAATAATTGATATGCAAAAAAAAATATTTAAAAAAACAAGCTTTTATTTCATGTACTAAAAGGTAGAACATTTTTTTTCTACCAAGTCACCTATATGTGACTAAATAAAAGCTTGGGGCGCTCAAAATTTAGACATATAATCTTTAATTTACACAAATCCGTTAATATATCAACTATATTTAATTTACTGTAAAACAACAGTTAGATTTCTTAAATAAAAATCCTGAAACTGAGTATAAGCGTGTGATAATAATTTCTCTTATTACTATTGCGCCAAATTACATACGGTTAATGAAACTGAATTGATCAAGTTTATTAACCATTTTCGAATTTGAACGCCCTACGCTTTTATTTATAGTCACATATAAGTGACTTGGTAACAAAAATCAAATTTCTACGTTTTAGTACAACAGATAAAAGCTTGATTTTATAAATATTTTTTTCACATATAAATTTTCATTATTTTCTCGCAGCCGGTAGATCATTTTGAAGAAACCGTCGTCAAAAAATCAATATTGGTCTTCCGTTCGTAATAATTCAAAACAATAACTGTTGCACGAACAAAGACTTCAGTAATAATTATACAGATCGAATATTTCTTCGCCACGAGGAAGATCATTCATTTTTATAATTTCAGGGAATTTAGAGGTTCAATGAAAGTTAAAATTGAATTTTTTCAAACGTAGATTTGGCGACAAAATTTTTACTGCCCAGTCTCAGTAAGTACCAGTAAGTTCAGTAAGTCTAGCATATTTTGCTGACGTATTTACTGTGCTCATCGATGATAAAAGTCCAGCTCAGTTCGTGATCCCTCATACGAAATTAGGCTGATTGTTGAAATTGCATTATGCTTTCTTCTGAAAAATGATGTAATGGAACTTACAGAAGCTTCGAAGTTGAACTTTTTTTCTAGATCTAAAAATAATCCGTATCCTTTAAGGTAATCTTATCGCCTCACACTAGCCATACCACTGATCATACTTGAGACTTGTACAATTTATATTCTAAACATATGCAAAAAAAAATCATTTGTAATAATTAAAATTTTCCATGTGTAAACTGTTTAATGAATGTTCACATTTAATTAGAAAAATGAAAAAATAGTTATTCCAACGATTCGCGCAGTATTTCTAGGTTTGATATTTGGCAATATTGGTTCTATCTCCGTCTCTTTTTACTCAAACAGGCGAGTTTAACCTCCATGCTTTTTAACGTCGATCTGTCAAAACAATGTCAGGTGCGAGAAATATAAAGCATTGTATTCGGGCCACGACTGGTAAATAGCGTGGAACATTTGTGTCGGCAAAATATGTCGGTTAAAAATGAAATATGTGTGGAAATTCGAATGAGTGAGATGAGGTTAGGACTACAGTCAGTTGTTGCCTTGCCGTCACGTCTCTTTATCCTAGCAAGTGGCAGTAAATCCAATACCGGAAGTTCAAATTGAACTTGATATTACATAAAAAATAGGCCAATAAGCGTAACTTTTTCTGAGAGCATTGGATTACCATACGTGTTAAGTATGTATATCTGATTATTTTCAACAATCTGACGGATACTCACTATTATATACACTTTTACAGCGACCGGAAATTGGATTTTATGCCCTCTCGGAATTCCATTACAAAAATACGCAATTTTAATATTTTTTCTCTGTAATTAGGTCGATAACCGACTCTAAAATTTTACAGAGACGATTATTAATATATTAAGTGATGCTGAAAAAAAATGATTAAAATCCTATGGATTGAAGCCTGGCGATAGGATTACCTTAAGCTTGATCGAACGCTTGGGGCTTCGTAATCATTCGTTTGACTCTTTGTCCATCTCTCGTTTCAGTTCAATCCAGAACTACGCGGAACGTTACCAGTCGGGTTCCGGTGGTTTTGAGACCGTCGCCTTTTTCCAGGCACTCGGAAACTTTGTCGGGATATTCAGTCTTTCGTTGTTCATTGGCGCGAGCATGGGATGCCTCACCGCGCTTCTGACGAAATTCACGAGAGTGCGTGACTTTCCGCTACTGGAATCAGCGCTGTTCGTCCTAATGTCGTACAGCACCTTCCTCATTGCCGAAGCTTCCGATCTGACGGGTAAATTAATTTAATCGATATGTTCCGCTTGATCTATAAAAATTCATTCGGTGCTCGTTTCTCACGAAATTCTTGTGCGTTCGAAGTAATGTGTCTGCATTTCGGACTTAAATAAGAATAATTGAGGATAAAAGAATCGAAAATCATGACTGTTACGCTTATGAACAACCGGGAAAAGTCATAAAATTTCGAAAATTCTCTGCAATTTTACCAAAATTTACTTTTTGCAAGAATTACGAAAAATGAAACCGACTTGAAAGAAAAACTGAAAAGTATGAAAATAAATATTTTTGTACATTTTCAATATTAGTCTTTAAACCCAAACAAACTCGAGCAAAAAATAAAATACAATACAAAAACAAAAAATAGAATACAATAAAGCAAATAATAAACGTGCAATTCAAAGACCCCAACCTTCCCGCGGTAAAGTGTGTAAGTAGATAATATCGAAACTAATGGAGTTAAGCAAAATGTAATTATTGAAGCATTATCCCATTTTTCTCGAAACAGAATGGTTTTCGACAAAAACTGTATAGAACATAAAAGACCAATCTTTTTATAGGCTACAACTTTTAAAGGAAACATTTTTCTCTAAGATCCATATTCATAAAAATAAAATAGAAATACTTCAAAAAAATCAGTTTTTGTGATTTTTGACCTTGGAAATTAAATTTGCGGGTATTTTCACTATCGTAGTCGTGATCAGCGAGTCAATATACATGGGTACACGAAATTCCAAATTAATCGGCGGTATGGACGTTTCGGAACTACACCCAATTATTACTGTAGATAAGGGTTTATATTTATTTTTTATTTATTGGCACCGACAAAAATTTGTTTATAATAAAGAACAGGTTCTTTATTTGCTTTTAATGCATTTTTATTCAATTTTACAGTGTTTAAATTATTATTCGAAATGTCAGTTTTTCCTAATTTTATTTTAATATTTAACATTTTCGTATAACAGTAAAGAAGTTTCATTTGCATCGCATTATCGGCTTTTTACAAAGCTGTTACACAGTTTCGCTCTCTTACAATCTAACTTATCTTTTCTCTTTTGTTATTTTTCATTTCCGTCACACCATGTCTCACCATAGTCACACTATGTTTTTTATATTGTCACACTACCCAAACTCCCTGGAATATTTGCAAAACCTGTGTGGAAAACCTGGAAGAGTCCGGGAATTTCTGAGTCAATGCGCAACAACCATGAGAATATTTCAGACCATGCTCGAAATTTGCAAAATCATATTCCCGATACCCAACGGTCAATGGAAAACAATAACACTATCTTCTTGTTTCGCAAACAGGTGTGGTCGCCGTATTGTTCTGCGGTATATGCCAGGCTCATTACACGTACAACAATCTCAGTCCCGACTCGCGACAGCGAACGAAACAGCTCTTCGAGTTGTTGAATTTCTTAGCGGAAAATTTTATATTCAGTTACATCGGTGTCTCGATGTTCACGTTTCCCAAGCATCACTTCGATCCTGGATTCATATTCGCCGGATTCGTATCCTTTCCGAATATACTTGTTCGCACGTTGTGCCATTTACGATTATGAGCCTTGACTGAATTCAATTGGCAAAACGATCGAAACGAAAATAGTTTTGCGCGCTGCTGGGTCGTGCCGCGAACGTTTATCCGCTCTCGTTCGTACTGAACTTGGCGAGGAAGCCCAAGATACCGATGAATTATCAGCACATGCTGTTCTGCGCTGGTTTACGCGGAGCTATGAGTTTTGCGCTTGCGATAAGGAATACGGTGTCGGACGCGAGACAGGCGATGCTGACGACCACAAGTCTCATCGTCATTCTCACCGTCATTCTCCAAGGTGGCGCGACCACCCAGTTTCTCAGTTGGTTCAACATACCGTAAGTCGGAACTTTCGTCTTGAGCCTTTCGTGACAATTAAGGGGCTAGACTACTGAGACAACCGGAAAGTCGAGGTTATTTGAAGAAGAAAAAAGTAATTCTTTAAATAAGTGACTTTTCAGGAAAATGAGCTTAAGGGGGGATTGTCTTTTTTTTTCGCAAAATTTACCGCTTTTTGGGAATTTTTTTGTGAAGAAAGTATACAACGGAAAACTTGTGAAACTTGGCATATAGTTTTATTGATCTGTTTACTACATACAAACAATTTTTTAAACAATTTCATCAAAAAATCCGCCTCCCACCCCCCTCGACGCGCTATGGTCTTTTTTTGATGGTGTGCACGATTACAGCCTTCACGTTCATCCTGCAACAAAAACCCAAAAAGCATTTTACTTTAGACACATATAGCTATCGTTCGATGAAGGGAAAAAAAAAGAATTGACGATTTGGTGACGTTTTGAACTTGAAGTATCGATTTTTCGAAAAAAATTGATCGATTTTTTGTTATAAATAAAAAACTATTAAACGTATTGCTTTTTTGCTTCATCAAACGATAAAAGGATGTCAGCTGAGTATTCTGTCCAAATTTGAAGGCAATCGGTTGAATAGTTTTTGAGAAATCGTGCACACCAGTTGTGAAAAAGCTGTTTCGAGAAAAACGCGTTTAAGGGGGGATTTTTTGATGAAATTGTTTAAAAATTTTTTTGTATGTAGTAAACAGATCAATAAAACTATATGCCAAGTTTCACAAGTTTTCCGTTGTATACTTTCTTCACAAAAAAATTCCCAAAAAGCGGTAAATTTTGCGAAAAAAAAAGACAATCCCCCCTTAATATTTTTTTGTTGCTATTTTCTCATTTATTGGGTTAGAAATGATGGTATTCAGTCGGAGGAAGCTGAAATCCCCTCCCCCTCCCATAAGAAGTTATTGGGTTTTGGAGTTCGCGGAAACACGTGATAAAATGGGGCATTTTTTAACATTTCGACGGCTATATTGGGTTTTTTTGCGTTAAACTTATGGGGTTTCGAAGTTCGCGGAAACACGTGATAAAATACGGCATTTTTGGACATTTCGACGCCTATAATGTGTTTTTTTTGGGTTAAACTTATGAGGTTTTGGAGTTCGCGGAAACACGTGATAAGATAGGGCATTTTTGTCGGTGATATTGGGTTTGTTTCGCTTAAACTGATGGGGTTTTCAAGTTCGCGGAAACACGTGATAAAGTATGGCATTTTTGAACATTTTGACGGCTATAATGGGTTTGTTTGGGTTAAACTTATGGGATTTTGAAGTTCGCGGAAATACGTGATGAAATAGGGAATTTTTGAACTCTTCGACGGCTATATTGGGTTTGTTTGCGTTAACGTATGGGGTTTTGAAGTTCGCGGAAACACGTGATAAAATAGCATATTTTTGAACACTTCGACGCCTACATTGGGTTTGTTTCTGTTAAAGTATGGGCAAAAGTTACGGGGGTTTGAAGTTGGCGGAAACACGCGATAGAATAGGGCATTTTTGACCATTTCGACGCCTATGTTGGGTTCGTTTGGAAACAATTTTTCGGAAAAGTCACGTATCTAAAGAATTACCAAAAAAATAATTTTGAAGGTATAAGCTGAACGGAATAAAAGATTTCATATGTAGTAGTTTTAGAAATTTTCTCTCAAAAGTCGCGGCTACGAACATTCTTCTGCTAGTCACATTTTTCTAAAACGTATAATTAATATTCTGTTTAAGGCGTTACCCCCACTTGTAGCGCAAAAAAAGGCCTTTTTCATGAATTTTTTTAAAGAAAACTACAAAACTTTTTTCATCGATCAATATACCATCTCAAAGAACACATCTTGAAGAACTTTCAGTAATTTTTTGATTGAAAAATATTACATTGTTTAGTGGCAAATGGCCGTCAATGAAATAATGTTTTTATATACACGGTTTGCGGTGACCAGCATTGCGGCGAAGTGGATCATCTGAAAAAAAAATGCGGATGAATTTAGTCAAATATAAGTATAAACTAGTCTTTAATCGAAGGATTTTAAAAAATATTCATTTTTCACAAAATGGCGGACAGTCAAAGTTAATGGTTCGATTTTAACGAAAAAAAACGGCCGTTTTTTGGCTATAAAACGGCCATTTTTTCGAAAAAAAATCGAACGTTTAAAGACTACATTTTTATGTATTAAATAAGCCTGCAAAATTTCAAGAAGATCGGTTCATTAGTGTTCGAGTAATCTTGGTCACCGACTTCAGAAATGCCATTTTGAGAAAAACGCATTTAAAGTTTCTCTTTCAACGCGGATTCTTCTCTTGCCACGCTCATATCTCAGTCAATTTTGTTCGGATCGACTTGAAATTCTCAGGACATGTTCTCAGATACTTATACTTCAAAAAAATGCAATAAAAAAAACCGATTTTTTCGAAATCGCAAGTGGGAGTAACCCCTTAAACATTCAGTGACCCCCTGGTTTTATTTTTGTCACGGAATTTCCAGTTTTTTTTTATATGCGTGAGCAGTTTATATCAGGCATCTAGAATTATTTAGGGCATAAATTATTACGTGGAAATGTGGCCAGTGTGTGATTACCATAAAGCGCCGTACAAATGAGATGATTTTTGGAGTCGTAATTTTTCGTTGAAAGTTCGGTAACTTGGCTTGAAATTTTACCAGTATACTGGGATGAATTTTTTTCACTTGATTATAGACGAAAATCAGTTAACAATTAGATATTCGAGTTTGTAAAAGGAATACCTTAATTGGGAATAATTCCGTCTGACGGTTTGCTGTTTCTCTTCCACAGAGTGGGGGTCGACGAGGAAGTCGAGGGACTCTCGCACGGTGCCGTGAGAAGCGTAAGTCGTATGATGATATAATGCACGTTCTCTCGTATCCGTGTTTTTCACTGTCTCTTCGACGTGCTTTTCATTCATGAATACGCATTTGTCGAGGAAGGAAATGTTACACGATACATTCTCCCCTCGACTTTGCCATATTTTCGTCCCGAAATTCTCAAGACGTTGTCCATTATTGCTCCTCGCCTGCCCCCGGTGGACCGATATATTTTTCGTTGCCAAATAATTGGAACCGTTTGAGCAGTTTGGAAAGGAACGAAGGTCTACCTCGCGTATAGTCTCAGCCAGTTTGCTCTTTATCTTCCTTTACGACAATGCACGTATAAGGTCCTATTCAAACATTCAATAGGGATGTTGCCTATTTTTGGGAAAGTGTTTAAAATTGTTCACATATATACGATATACCTCTAAATGTTTATTTCGTGTATTTACGTGCAGCAAATTCTTCAAAATTCGCGTTTTAATTCATCCGTTTGAAAATACGCGCCTGAACGCCCAGACCTGTCATTTGACGGGTCATTTAAGCGTGATGTCATACTCTGCAAAATACGCGTCTCTAAACAAACGCAATAACAAATATTTCAGAATTAATAAGTTGAAGGATGAATTCTAAATTCTTTTCATCACCGTATGACTGTCTTGAAGACCTGCAATTAAGGAGGTACGGTGATTGGAGCAAGTTCAAGATGAAAGCCCGATTTTTTTTATAGCATTGTCGAGACCGTCGTCCATGCGTATGCGGAGTTTCCACGAGATTTACCGTACACTTTCCGAGTTATTAATTGTTAAAGTTGGTGAATTAGTCACAAGTAGATGACAAAATGTGCCTGTCCTCTAATATATCGATTTTTTCGTGCTACTTGGAGCCAAGAAACACGTAAAAAAAACAGATGGTTGCGTTCGTTGAATCTTTGTGATCGATAAGGCACCTTAAATTGGAAATCTCACCGCAGAAATAAGCAATAAATTTAGAAATAAAGTCGCAAAAACCGAAGTTTTCGGAGAGCGAGACTTCTCGTGACGTAACAGCAGCCATCTTGCTCGACGTGTGGCAACGCCGGATACCCGCGCAAATTTGATTCGTCTATCGGATATTTTCAACGCGAATTAAAAATATGATTGTGCGAAGCCGTACGTTTTTTAATGGATTATAAAGGGCCTTTCGTCGATATTTACTTGAAGTTCTTTTACGTACAGCAAAGGCATCTCAATTTTTCTGGCGACATGTACCTATACAACGCATCTATATATAAATTCAGCATGGGAGAACCGTCATATAAAATAAACGTTCCTTTTTATACCTGCAAATATTGTGAAAATTGGGAAGGGGAACAATAACATAACAATCGATGAAATATGTTTTGACTTTGGACAAATTGGACATTGGACATTGAGGTTAACTTCAACGCGACGTTTTTTCATTTGCAATCGCAATATTATCTTTTCATTTTCTAATTCTTGTCCGTCAGAATCTACATTTGTCTCTAAACTGGACTTCAGGTAAAATCCAGTTACTCTTTTGATAAACTTCCACAGTATTTTCATTCTCCATGTTAACCGGCTACAAAAAATAATAAGCCGGGCGCGTGGAACCGATGACAGCCACCGATAATGCGACGATGCTAAACGTCAACGTTATGGCGTACTACTGAAGTCGAGTAGTAGATTATTAAGGTTGTTTCCATGTTATAAAAATAATAGGAAACTCGAAAATCAATACTTAAAAAATATTTCTCGAAAAATAGGCCATATACATATATCTAAAACGTGGCGGTATTGCGGCGTGAAATAGACTCTAAGTTTACTAGCGTGGTCATCACCGTACCTCCTTGAATAAAACAAGCCAAGTTGTAAAAAGATACATAACCTCAAAAATTTGGACAAATTGTTACAGAGTTTGTAATGTTATTAATGCTATATACATTACTTGTTGCACAAATAACAATTCTTTAGGGTACACTTACATGGAAGTCTTCACGTTTCTGAATTCTGCAGAGCAGAAGTCGCTGTTTGTCGTAAAGAAATTGGCTAGCATTATGCAGTCAATCCTAGGCAAATTCGAACTATTTGCCTTCACGAATTCAGTCCCCATTATTACAGTTCGAGTAAAATTCAAAATCAATCGAGAAATCTCACAAATTGTATTTTAAGACAAAGTAAACGCTAACAGCCTAGTAAAAGCAGTATGCTTAGAGCGTCGACTCGTTCGTGTTTTGCAAAGTGTGACGTCATGGGCTCTGATTGGTGTTCTTTGTCACGTGACTTATAGATATTTTTTTATAATTTTTTAATCTAAATTTATATACAATTTTCACCAAAATAAAATAAAATAGGCACTCCCGAGCACTACTTCAATTATAAGCTATCACCTCATAACAATATTTTTTTTATTCTTGGTTACTGGAGGCATCCCTATTGCCATCGAATACAACGTGAATCCCCGTTACGACTTTTCGAAGTATTTATGATAAATTAGTTCATTCGGTTCGAATTTTTGGATTGGACTTCATCGAATATCCTTTGTCCTGTCCTCCACACTTTATTCGCTCTCTCGTTTATAATTCTCTGTGGCCTTATTCTTTTTTTTTGTCGTACCAAACGTGCTTACCACCCAGGTGTACAATTCCATGGACACCACCGAGGGGGTGCGTAGTATATCAAAGTAATTTTTAACAGTGACAAGTAGAGCCCGGACTATTTGAAATACTTCGACTACGATGCGTAACAAGAGAAAGTTGTATCCGAACGTTCCCGGTGGAATCGCAAGCTCGGACGATTTTTCTTCGAAACACGAAATTGGAAGAAGAAATAAAGGCTTTGCGGAAAGTTTCTCGAAAAACAATTGCCCAAATGACAATTTTTTAATAATCTTTGCCCGAATAAACATTTTCTTAAATACTATTTCCCTAAAGAACAAACAAATCCAATTTTAATTTAATAATTAATTGAATAATTTTATAATAATCCGATTATTCAGTTATTAGTAAATTAGTATCTTGAATAACACGTGCACGTTTCTAATCGAAATGATAATTTAACGTTCCATTAAGTCTTTTTCAGTGAGTCAAACTGAAAAAAATCACAAGTTTTTAATTGCAAAATGATACAGCGAAATAAATATTACGATTGACCAACGTAAAAAATGCGTTCCGCGAAGTATTTTCCTCGATTAATGATGCAATATTAATGCAAATATTAATTATTCAAAATTAAAGATATTCAATTTATTTATAATTTGATCGCTCACACTGAAAAGATTTGTCCATTCGGGATATTGTATACCAGACTTGTTACGCATATGGATATCAGGGAAAACCAGGAAAACTCAGGGAATTTCTTTCTACCCGGAATAATCAGAGAAAAGTCAGGGAATTTTGGAAATTCTCGGCAATTTTCTCAGAATTTACTTTTTTCAAGAATTATGAAAAATGAAACCGACTTCACGAAAAAACTGAACAGTATAAAAATAAATATTTTTGTACATTTCTAATATTTGTCTGATTCTTTATTATATACAAAAAAAAAGTTACAACAGTGCCAAACATTGCACATTTAAAAAACTGAAAACTAATTTACTGTAAAGGTCTATACATTTGCATTCGATCTGTCAATACACAACCACATTATTACTATTATAGATAAGTCTTTATATTTATTTTTTTATTTATCGTCACCGGCATAAAAAATTCTCTTTATAATAAAAAAACAGGTTTTGTATTTGGTTGCAATGTATTTTTTTTACTTTACAATGTTTAAATTATTGTTCGAACTTAAGTTTAAAAAAATTTCATTTCCATTTTTGACTTTTCTGTGTTTGATCTTGAAAAAATTATGTTATCCAGTTCAACATAATTTTTCAATAGAAGGATCGAATTGAGAATTTCCTTTATTTTTTCAAATCGGTTAATTTTTTTTTTTTTTTTTTACAAAAGTGAAACGTTATGTTTTTTTTCACATTGCTATTTTTACGTATATAATTTTTTCCATATAGTTTGTAACGTTTACAAATACTAGTGCGGTTAAGACGAGACTTAACTTGTGGTCTTTAAATCAAAAATATATTGTTTTATGAAAACAAAGTGTTCTTTATTTGACCCTAATCTGGGTAATTTGCAAAACCTGGAATTTTTGCAAAATGTGTATGAAAAAGCTGGAAAAGTCCGGGAATTTCTAAGTCAATAATGCATAACAGAGCTGTATACGAGAAATTGTTCATTCGGCAAATAATTATTTCGGGAAGTTGTATTAGAGAGATTGTCATTCGGGCAATTGTTTTTCAAGAATTTTCCGCAAACGGAAATAAAGACGGCGATCACTTGGACGTTTGTAAATTGCGAAGTTGGCGATCTTACCGGGAACGTCGAATATGCATTTGGGGCGTACACAAATTACGTAATGCCAAATTCCCCCGATTTTCGACTCCCCCAACATACCAAGACCGGATCCTCTATTCCGTTACGAAACGGATGCTTTGTCATCAATAATTGCCATTCTTTTCATAGACATAACTAATTATGAAAGAATAGGGTTTATACTCATTTTATGAAGTGTATATTCATCTAGTTTTATACCAATTTTTATGAAAAAATCTTTAAAATGAACCGAGATATGTGCCTTGATTTGACGACGAAAAAAAATTATTCTTAATTGTCCCATTGATGTCTTTATGAAAGGTTATATGTAAATAAAAGGTCAACAATTTATCGATATCTATACAAATGTAGCTATTGTTATGCCCAGCCGTTTTTTTATTTTGTTTTTTTTTTTTTAAAATGCCGACGATTTGGACATTTTTGTTCTATTTTCAAGGCCTTTTTTGTATTCAAGCAGTCTTTAAAAATAGTAATTATTAAAATTCAAAAAATGAGCTACGTACAACTTTAGTCACTGCGATTACGAAAATGTCAAAAAAAAATTGAAAATTGGTTGATAAGTTTTTGAGTATTTGCTGGGACAGATCGAAAAAAGGAGTTTCGAGAAAAAACGGGTTCAATGTTTTCGTTCCGTTTTTCTTGGGCTGGGGGTCAAAACGTCGAAAGACCAAATATAGAACGACAAAGATTTCGAAACGAACAGAATTATGAACTCTCAAAATAACGAAGGTTCAATTATTCGAAATTTTATCCTTCGACCGTTGACGAAATCGAATAACTATTACACCAAAAGATTATTTATTCGAGAGCTCGTTTATTCGAGAACATATATTCAAATAGTCTGCAGTTTGAGTCATACAAATACAAATTCGAACAATCTACAACATTCATATCTCCGAAATGGAAAAAAGTGAGTATCTAACATTCGTAATACTGTCTATAGCAAAAAGCCATATATCGAGACTACAAACTTCGAATGTGTAAATCTTAGAAACGCAAATGATCGATGGTCCGAAATGGCGAACACGACATGGCTGCCTGACCCGACTGACCACTAACGCCATCTGCCATCTTCATTCTGAAGCGCAAGTAGTATTGCTCGATCCCAAGTTTTCGCTATCCGGATCCTTCGCCATTTTGCCCCATCGCTATTTTAACTGATCGACTTTTTGGTCCTTCGCTTTAATGAATTCGAAATTGTAAACTGTCGTGATATTTACAATTCGACGATTTGACGTCTCGAATCGATTGGTGTATATATACAGGCGAATCGATATTATCTCTCTCATTATTTTGTTAAATCTGATATTTGTTTTCGCTATAAATCAACGTCGAGATTTTTTTATTCACAATTTCGATGAACTATTTTACAGATTATCATAAGATTGATCCATCCATATTGGAACGTTCGTCATTACTGAATTCGAAATTTCGGTCCTCTGAATATTGATCGTTCGGATTTCCGATCCCCACCCATTTCTAGCAGTTCTAAAATCGTGACGTGACGCACCCCCCCCTATTGCGTTACGTAGTTTGGCGCACACCCCTTTTGCAGAAATGGTCAGCATGCTCGCGAAACTTGGCAAAATTTTGCCAATTAACCATTCTCCTTGCTTCGTAATTTTTTTTTTGTCTAAGTCATCAAAATAGCAATAATACCACAAATTACCATATACACGAGAATAATGAAACAAAAAATTCTAACTCAAACATTGTTGATACGAATATAGTCCGGTGGCGAAGGTGGCTTTGGGAATCTGGATTTGCGACGTGAACAAAGTCCACCGGTACGTTCTCGACACAAATTATTTTTCGTTACTCCGAACTGGGCCAGCGTGAAAGAAAATGCTGGCTCTGAACTAATTTTGAAGAATGTAGACCCGTTTTTTTTTTTTCGTCCGGCACCTCTCATTATGACACAGTAATTGAAAGAGACGCGCAATGGTGCTTCTTCGCTTCTATGCCTCGTGAATATTAGCAATCTTTTTGTGTATTATTTATTCCTTAGAAAAATTAAGATTATCCACGCTCTTGCTCGTTGGCGATATACATATACCTTTTTTGTGTTTTTCTTTGTTAAAACCTTTTTTTGAATCTTTTGTTATTCATTCTCTACGTCGAAGAATGATCGCAGTAACGCTAAATTATTTTGCACCAATACATTGACATTAACAAACGAGGGATTAACACGCAGACAATAATAACATTACGATTATCCCGTATGCATAGATGTGCCGTATTTGCAAGAAGCATGATTTACAGTGTCGAACGTAACGCACTAACCTCAAGATGTGTCTAGAAAGCAAAAAAAAAAACGATCGAGGCTATTAATTCGTTGGTACGATTTTTCACGAGCGTATCATTATTTTGATCCAGTTGTTTTTGTTTTGCTCTATATATCGTTTGTATATACAGTGAAACTTCAGTTATACGTTTTTCAAGGGGTACGTCAAATATGACGTTTAGGTTAGAATAACGTAGAAGTGAAATACAGTATGTATCTGAAACTCTTTAAGGTAGTCCTATCGCTTCACACTAGTACCACTGATCATACTTGAGACTTGTACAGTTTATATTTTTAACATATGCAAAAAAAAATTGTAATAACTAAATTTTCCATGTGTAAACTGTTTAATGAATGTTCACATTTAATTAGAAAAATGAAAAAATAGTTATTCCAACGATTGGCGCAGTATTTCTAGGTTTGATATTTGGCAATATTGGTTCTATCTCCGTCTCTTTTTACTCAACCAGGCGAGTTTAACCTCCATGCTTTTCAACGTCGATCTGTCAAAACAATGTCAGGTGCGGGGAATATAAAGCATTGTATTCGGGCCACGACTGGTAAAAAGCGTGGAACATTTGTGTCGGCGAAATATGTCGGTTAAAAATGAAATATGTGTGGAAATTCGAATGAGTGAGATGAGGTTAGGACTACAGTCAGCTGTTGCCTTGCTGTCGCGTCTCTTCGTCGTAGCAAGTGGTAATAAATCCAATACCGGAAGTTCAAATTAAACTTGATATTACATAAAAATTAGGTCAATAAGCGTAATTTTTTCTGAGAGCACTGGATTACTACAAGTGTTAAGTATGTATATCTGATTATTTTTAAGAATCTGACGGATTCCTTCTATTATATACACTTTTGTAGCGACCGGAAATTGGGTTTTGCATGTCGTCTCGGAATTCCTTCACAAAAATACGCAATTTTAATATTTATTTTCTCTCTGATTAGGTCGATAACCGACCCTGAAAGTTCACAGAGACTTTATATTTTTATATTTTATAGATTTATATATTTAGTGAAGCTCAAAAAAAATTATAAAAATCCTATGGATTGAAGCCTGGCAATAGGACTACCTTAACATTTGCAAATGGCGATTGATGCATAATTCACGATCTTTTTCAATAGCAGCACCTCTATATTATGTTAATGTTCGGTTTTCCAATTGAAAAATTGATTGGTAATAATTGAGTAATGAGCCAACTCGAAGTTTCGAATTTCCGTTTTGAACTTTTATTTAATGCAAGTTTGTAACAATAAGCTCTGACGTTTTAGACTGGCAAATAACAGACATGTTCGTATTGATAAGACATGTGTAATCACAGTACATGCATACATAGTCGAAGAAACATCATTACATCGAACAAAACATCAAAACGCAGTCACATGAAACTTTCTCCGGCGAGGGAATATCACGTGCAATTAAGGGGTCTTCTCACTGTAGACGCTAAAAAAGGCTATTTTCATTAATGTTTTTGATATTATAGATATTGATAGAAAAGTTGTTACACTTAATAAATACACTTTCGAAATACATTTTAAAAATGTTTGTTTATTTAAGTCACTATTTATAGACGAAAATGGTAGTTAAAAAAGTGTCCTAAAAAATTGTAGGTCTGCCCTGTTGATGAAACCTCGGAGATGGATCATCCGAAACAAAAAAATCAAACGGTTTTAGATTCAGTATGTTTTGTATGTTTTGTATATTGAGTATATGTTTTAGATTCAGTATATGGCTATAGCGCATATCATACGATTTTCGATATATGCAAAAATACCAAAATGCCGGACATTTTTCGAAAAAAAAAACAAAAAAAACTTTTTTCACCGTTTTTAGCTTTAAAAAATAGTAAATATCAAAATTAAAAAAAAATCCTTGATGCGCGCTATAGCTATAGTTGTAAAGAATATGTGGTTAAAATTTCATAAGGATCGGTTCAGTAGTTCCGACGATTTTATTAACAAGCCGTCGAAAAACGTAGTTTCGAGAAAAACGCGTTTAAAGTTTGTTTAGGTTACATAAATACATAACAATTTAAATAGGTAACAAACGCGAAAAGCGTGTACCTCAGGAATTTTTATTTTTTTAAATACATAACAATTTAAAAAAATGTATTACGAAAGTGTATTTATAAAGTGTAACAACTTTTACATCAATATCTATAATATAAACCAATCAAAAAAATTCATGAAAATAGCCTTTCTTTCAGCGTCTAAAGTGAGAAGACCCTTTAACGTATAAGTGAAACAATAAAAAACGAATCTCGTACCCGACGCTGGGGAATAAAATTAATACCGTATGAGCGCGAAAAGCGTATGAGTGAAAAACGTAGAAATGAAACGTTATGGCTATCTTTATGAACGGAATCTGCCGGGGCTAGAGAAATTTGACGTATAATTGATAAAAACGTATAAACGAGGTTTCACTGTATATAATTTTTTTCTTCCCCTCTCGTTCCTCTCTCCGATTAATAGCGAAGAGAAAGAAAAAGTACACGCACACAGAATGGATAACTAAAGGGTTCTCCCGTTCACGTTTCACAGTATAATTCTATGCAGGATGGTTCGCAACACGGCGGGGGAAGCATCTCCGGTAAACCAAACGAGAAAGCTCTTCTAGCTAGAATTTGGGGCGACTTTGACACCCGTTACATGAAACCACTTTTGACACACTCGAGGCCAACTTTGCTCGAGACGATGCCCGTTTGTTGTACACCGCTCGCTCGAATATTGACGACCGCTCAACAAATGTCTCAGGTAAGTTTCTTTCGCCTACCATTTAACCCTAAGACCCTACACATGGGTCCGCACAAACTGCATTATTAGTGAGAAATGACAACATCATTTTTCTTGCTTTGTTCAATCGCATTTTTTACGGTGATCAATTTATATTAAGTTTTTCTCGCAAATCTTATTCCATTCGTCAGTTGTCAAGCGTTCGATTTAAAAAAAAATCTCCCCACGACAAACAGTTCGTTAGCAGCATTGATTTGAAGGGCTGGGGTGTGCGTAACCCCAGTGTAAAATCATGTGCGAATTTAACAATTTTTTTCGTGTGAAAAAGTGATTCACTCATAAAATTGATTACACATCTATTTAGTATGAATATCAAGCTATTGGAATTCTTTTTTTTTCGATGTACAAAACGGCCGACTACGAATATTTTCTTTCGTTCTTTTTAGGCGCTCCGTGGCGTGACATTTAGCATCCACAATTTTTTACCTAGAACAAAAAACAAAAATTCTCGTCAATCTACATTAGAATACCTAGAGAAGTACGTACGGAATTTTAAAAATATTGTTTTATTCAAAAGTTGTAGGTATTTGAACTTAAGAAATGAATTTTCAGTGAAAAATTTCGTTGTAACTGCTCATAAACTGGTCATAAAATGAAAAGTTTTCGAATAATCAGAAATTCCGTACGTACTTCTCTGCGAAATGCAATTAGGAACATAACTTTTGAATTTGAAGTAAATCGAGTGAAAATTGTTGAAGTTATTTGTCACGCCAATTGGAAAAAAGCTGTTTCGAGAAGTTTCGAGTAGTCGGCCATTTTGTAAATCGAAAAAAAAAATACATATTTTCTAACAGCTTGATATTCATACTAAATAGATGTGTAATTAATTTTATGAGCGAATCACTTTTTTATACGAAAAAAATTGTTAAACTGGCACGGGATTTTAGACGCGCTACTGTGGCCTAAGGCCTTAACCCTCACTTGCCACACTTCTGTAGAATGCACATCATCAATACATTTTCGCATGAGAAAAAAAGTGGTGGGGTGGTTTTGAGACCCACAGTGGCAAGTAAGAGTTAACGGGATGGGTCTGTAGTTGATATGGGGCGTTTGAAACTGGCTTTCGAAAACTCATTCGAGTTATAGGAAATTCATAATTGATTTGTCAAGTACAAATTGAAAAATGCACGAAGAGGTTTTCCCTTCATAGTGAAACTTTTCCAATTTTTATGATTTAATCCGAAGCAGAATATTAGCGTGTGTGTCAATGTAGATTTGATGGACCATTCCAGTGTGACTGGCTTGAAAATTGCTGATTTTCATGATTTTTTTTTTTTTCAATAAATTTCGCCAATCAGTCCGATTTTTTTTCGTCTATTCAAATGACTTATGTTGTACATACAAATATTTGTTGATATTTTTTATATCATTTTTTTAGCCACTGTAAAATGATGCCTAAAAAAATTGCGCCTGACGGTGGGAAGTTCTACTTCTCCAAAAATTCTCTGAAAAAAAAACCAAAAAGATTATTAATCAGTATGGAAAACTGGCGGCGTACCGAGGATTTTCTTTATTCGCTGAAAATGAACAAAATCGAGACAGTTTAAAAATTAAGTGACAAATTGGGCATTTTTCGACAGTTTTCCGTCGAAAAATGTGAAAATAAAAAAAAAATCCTTCCGTACGACGTTAAGGAATGGCGTGAAGAATGATGCGGCAAAAATGGAGGCGGATAGCTTAAAAACTCTCAATTTAAAATCGTCCATCTCTTTTTCTGAGAAAGGCTGTAGCGATCGGAATAATTAAATTGCGAGACCAAAATTTAACAGCAAATTTGTAAACGTTCATTTTTTTTATAACGCAAATAAAGATTTTCCAACAATTTTACACTGGAATGGTCCCTTAAAGCACTAGACTAGTGTGTCGAACTTCTCATAAATATCGATGTGTGAAGAACTTACGCACACTTGCATTTTCTAGAAAAAAAATGTATGAAGATGTCGATTGAAATATTTTCTTCAATATTTCATCACAACCTTGTGTACAGATTTAACGTTAATCGACAAAAAAAAATAAGTTCGTGTTCGCTCTAAAACCTCTGAAACCCATACAGCCGATTGATTTGGAATTTCGCGTATCCATGTATTTTGTCTCGCTGATCATGAATATGATAGTGAAAATACCCACAAATTCGATTTTCCAGATCAAAACTCACAAAAACTGATTTTTCAAATGTTTTTTCTCTTTCATTTTAATACATGTTGATCATAGGGAAAAATGTTTCCTACAAAAGTTGTAGCCTATAAAAAGATTGATCTTTTATGTTCTATACAGTTTTCGTCTAAAAGCATTCTGTTTCGAGAAAAATGGGATATTACTCCAATAAGTAGCTTTTGCTACACTCCATTAGTTTCGATATTATTTACTTACGCACTTTACCGCGGGAAGGTTAGAGTTTAGTCTTTAAAGTGCATGTTTATTTTATGCTTTTTTCGTATTTTATTTTCTTTGTTTAAAAAAGAATTATTTTAGGCTTTTTTGCATTTTTTTCCGCCTTTTGTTTGGGTTTGTTGAGGATTAAAGATTAGGTGCGTAAGTAGATAATATCGAAACTAACGAAGTTTAGCAAAATGTACTTCTCGGAGCATTATCCCATTTTCCTCGAAACAGAATGGTTTTAGACAAAACCTGTATGGAACATAAAAGATCAATCTTCTCATAGGCTACAACTTGTGTAGGAAACATTTTTCTCTAAGATCAATATTTATTAAATTAAAAAAGAAAAACGTTTAAAAAATCGGTTTTTGTGAGTTTTGACCTTAAAAATCAACTTTGTGGGTATTTTCACTATCATATTCGTGATCAGCGCGTTAAAATACACGGGTTTACGAAATTCCAAATTAATCGGCGGTTTTTCGGAACATTATCCTCATTTTTCCTTCAAACCCATTGGTCATTATCCTTCAGCCTATCCACCAAGAACGTAGGCAAAATATTTTTGCGTTTTCCGTCGCGCGTCATCGTCCATGCTGTGAATGACTTGATTATTCTGTCGCAAGGATGACGTAACGAGAAAGGTGGATTCGGACTCGGATCTTTGTCTGGCCGTGCACGAAATGGATTGGAGCACGAATATAGAGCCGGTGAGTTTTCATCAACCTAATCTCAATTACACTGTTAATCCGTGCTATCAGCCAACCAACAACGGCAATAATACCGAATTAACGAACCGGGACGAGCCTTACGTCATTCTCAATTTGCACAGAAGATAAAGCGACAGTTCGAGCCTGGGCTTGATTTACGTTTATTTTCGTTGATTTTTTTTTCGACTAACCAACTGTTCTTTCTGTACAAAGAAACGAGAGGAATAATCGGTACTCCGTAACTGGGCGATTTATTTGTTTCACGAGCACTCTTTGCGCCTTCTTTTGTCCATACCGTTTTCTCTCCAGCGTCATGCAAATCCTGCGTGATTTATCTTCAGTACCTGTCTTACAATTTTATACGAAGGAACTTGAAAGAATGAGCAAACGAAAAATCTGTAATATACGTATTATTGGGGATATTGCGATATCTGTGGCCCCCTAATTCTGACCACGCAGCCTTTATATTAGACCCAAAGTGAGACTTTTTTTAAGAGTAGTAAAAATCGATATTCGATCCTTAAGGGGGTGAAACGGGGGTTTTAAAATTTGGGTTTTTTAAAATGTTTTTTTAATGCTCACATATGAGTTGCATACACAGTGTTATATATAACACATATAGTGTTATGCATAAAATAAATTTGGTAAGTTTCAAGTAAATCTGGTAAAAAAAACACTCCCGTTTAACCCCCTTAAAGGTCACATTTTGGAAATTGCTGAAATACGTGTTTAATTATTTTTACCGGAGTGCACTTATACCCAGGTCAAGCAAATCTGACGAAAAAAAATTGTTGTCTTATAAACTTTAAAATCCCCGTTTCGCCCCCTTAAGGGTCGAATTTCGATTTTTACCGCTCTTGAAAAAAGTCTTATATTGGGTCAAATATGAAAACTGCGTGGTCAAAATTAGGGGCCACACATATCGTAATACTGCCGTATTATTTTTGTTTTCCCTTTCGACACTCTCAAGCGTTTATTTACTTTCGGGCTTTCCTCGTCGCGCCTTATTTCCCTTCCCGTGACATCTTGTTTTCCCCGTGTGTCTCTCACAAAGCATGTAAAACTCATTCGAATAATAATCAACCGTACTAATACGAATAACAATCACTCTGTAATTGTCACTCGAACTAAATACTTGGGCTGATACGACAATGATATACACAACCACCGAATAAGATTGTAACCAAAAGTGTATTATACGTACGGGATCGAGTAAAACAAAAAATGACGAATATTTTTTGTAAATTATTGTGTAAATACGAATGTTTTCATTAGCCGAACCTCGACGATGTAGATGTGAAAGAAAAGAACAAAATCATCGTCGTGTTTATCGTACTCGAACGCGATGTGTGTATCAATGTTACGGATTAAAGCTATCGAACACTATTCTCCCGCTAACTCTACTCTGACTAATATATTGGGCGTCAAGTTTCGTCTAAACGTAAATTCAAACGCTTCGGCTTGTACACGTTTTTTTTTTTTTTTTTTCGTTCCTTTTGTTCTTTCGTTTTTCTCGGTGTGTCGAAAACTATGTTTGATGCGAGGGAACGAAAAATATGGCATGATATCTCGTCGAACTGAATAAAAAAATGTGTTCACGTCCTGTGTTTACTCTGGCACTGTTCTCTCCTCGCTTGTTTTTTCCCGTATTTATCTTTCTGTTTTGTTACTTCGAAATGTTATATAGCTTCCATTCGGACTTAATGCATTTTTTTATAGACAAATTTTAGTCGTGATGATGACGATGATCAAGACCTGAACATCATCGGAATGGATGGCTTCATTCCATTGCGTACGTTGTGACAGGATCGAAGCTATTGAGCTCAAATATTTGAAAACTAAAAGAAGCCAGATACGAGCGAGGATATTTAACCGCGTTCCTCCCGCGACGCGCGACCGTTTAGCAAAGAAACAAAAGTCCAATGTTCCTTAGCGTCTAAGATTAAGGAAGCTTTCTATCTCGTTGGCCGATAACGTTTTTTTGTTTTTTCTGCGAGCAATTTATATTACCTCGACATAAGCTCTAGTCTTTTTTGAACGACTGAGCCATAGTCTTAGTGGCAAAATTATTTTCCACGGTACGGTACACTGAGGTTTCTTTTTACTGGCGCTATTCTGCTTACAACCACCTCAAACGAAAAAGGCCAATTTTTAACCTCTCGTTCATTGGCTGTCGCGTCAATCTGCAAGTGTTTCTTTTACGAATTTCTAAAAGACGAAATAAACGACAATTCAAGTTTTTCTAGTCAACAAGGTAGGCAGGTTCCTTAAAAGTAGATTCCTATTTTTTATTTGCCTGTCGTTGAGGGGCTAGGCTACTGTGGCGACCCGAAAATCTGGATTATTTGAGGAAATTAATTTTGAAGGAATAAGTGAGACGATTGAAGAATCGTTTGGACGCTTATTCGTATGTACATTCACAAAGTCGTGTATAAAATTTAATTGGAAAATGTTGATAATCGAAGAAGTTATAAAGCATCTCGCGAAGGACCTTTAAACGTGAGGGACTCAACGGTGTACTTTATTTTGGCCACTCAGTCGATTTTTTCTCAATATAGATAATATTGGCTGAGACTTGACTCAGCTTTTGTTCTTATGGTGTTTCAATTATGTAAAAATAAACGATTCGATGTTTCGATGCTCGAAGAAAGATTACATAATAGGGATGTTGCCTATTTTTGGGAAAGTGTTTGAAATATTGTTCACATATACATAATATACCTCTAAATGTTTATTTCATGTATTTTCATGCAGCAAATTCTTTAAAAATCGCGTTTTAATTCATCCGTTTGAAAATACGCGCCAGTACGCCCAGACCTGACGTTTGACGGCGCGTGACGTCATACTCTGTAAAATACGGGTCTCTAAACAACCACAGTAACAAATATTTCAGAATTAATAAGTTCAAGGATGAATTCTAAATTCTGTTCATCCCCGTACGACTGTCTTGAAGACCTGCAATTAAATGAAACATAACAAGTTGTAAAACGAGACATAACCTCTGAAATTTGTTCAAATTGTTGCAGAGTTTGTAATATTATTAATGCTGTATATATTAATTGTTGCACAAATAACAATTCTTTAGGGTATACTTACATCAGGAAGTCTTCACGTTTATGAATTCTGCAGAGCGGAAGTCGCTGTTTGTCGTAAAGAAATTGGCCACCATTATGCAGTCAGTCCTAGGCAAATTCGAACTATTTGCCTTCACGAATCCAGTCTCCGTTATTACAGTTCGAGTAAAATTCAAAATCAATCGAGAAATATCACAAATTGTATTTTGAGGGGAGATATACACCCAGGAGCCGGGAAAAAGGTCATTTTTGTGAATTTTTTCAAGGAAAACTATTTGACATTTCGGATCAGGGTTTTAATTATCTAAAAGTATATACATTCAAAAATATGTTTAATTTTCTTTATTTCAAAACATCAACAATATACAAGGATCCTTGGGGGCCATTCATAAAACACGTGACGCAGTGAGGGGGGGGGGGGGGTCGAGCAAAAGTCACGAGACGCTATAAGCATATTAAATCTGGAAAAGGGTGATACTGAGACGCTGGAAATTTTCTGTACTGCCCACCCAAATTTCCGACTACGAGGAAGTCGCAACTTCTCTGATATCGATTGAGACTCACCTGAAACATCCTCGGGAACACATTGCATTCTAGGTGCATCGTGATAAAAGATTATCAAATTATTTATTATTAATGTACGTGGGGTCGTCCATTAAGGCCTTAGGCCACTCTAGAGGCCGAAGAAATAGGCTTCTTGGCGGTTTTTTTTTCAGACAAACTACAAAATAAATCGAGATTACAAAAAAGGGTGTTTATCATTCATATCGGTGACTGTATAAAATAATTTTTTTGAAGCGATTAATTTCAAAATGGCGGCTGTGCAGCGTCTCGAAACTGCATTTTTTAAGTTGGCCGGAAACATAACTCAGACAATTTTCAACCGATTCACTTGAAATGTTGAATTTATCTTAAAAAATACATTGTTTATGGAAGTACGTAGGATTTTTTTTATATTGCATAATTCATTTGTTATTAAAAATTATCTGACGATTTTTTGACGAAATTATCTGTAAAATTTCGTCGGATAATTGTTAATAACAAATGAACTATGCAATATAAAAAAGATCCTACGTACTTCCATAAACAATGTATTTTTCAAGATATATTCAACATTTCAAGTGAATCGGTTGAAAATTGTCTGAGTTATGTTTCTGGCCAACTTGAAAAATGCAGTTTTGAGATAAACGCTGCACAGCCGCCATTTTGAAATTAATCGCTTCAAAAAAATTATTGTATACAGTCACTGATATGTATGATAAACACCCTTTTTTGTAATCTCAATTTATTTTGTAGTTTTTCTGAAAAAAAAATCCCCATAAAGCCTATTTTTTCGGCCTCTAGAGTGGCCTAAGCCCTTAATGGACGACCCCACGTGTAAATTATACGTTTTTATATATTACATATATATTTACTTAAAGTAAACAATATAAATTGTTCGTTCTGAAATAGCTTATTACAATGGTTTTAGTATTTTACTTGCTTCTTTTTGTTGAAAGAAAAACCAGATCAGAAGGGGGGGGGGGGGGTCGGGCTCCATGTCACGTAATTTTCAGGAGCGGCAGGGGGGGGGCACCGGCACCCGTCACGAAACGTCATAGAGGGGGGGGGGCGGGGGGTCGAATATTGATAAAATTTGCGTCACGTGTTTTATGAATGGCCCCTCGGAGCATCGTAAAAAAATCTGCGTATACGGTACCCACTGGCGTTTCTTCAAAAATCATCTGAAAAAAAAAAACCAAAAAGATTATTAAATTAGATACTATAATCTAGTACTTGTCGTAGCCGATTTTGAAAATATCGATTTACGACAAAATGGCGGACGTTTGAACATAAATAGTGATTTTTGGGCCAAAAATTAGTTATTATTTTGCCTATAAAACAAAAACTAAGTAACGGAAAAAAAAATCCTATGACAGGTACTAGATAATGGTGTATAGAATAACCACAAAAAACCTCAAGGCAATCGATTCATTGGTTTTCGAGAAATTTCGGGTACCGATTTGAAAAACGTGGTTTTGAGAAAAACGCGTTTGAAAATTTGGGAATGAATAAATCATGAAATTTGTCAACTTACATGGAATCATCGACACCAGGCCCATAGTGTAGGTCTTCTACGGTCGACGGAATGTTCATAGCTTCTAAATCCTCGACCTCGACCATCTAGATGTATATCTCCCCTTAAGACGAAATCAACAGTAACAGTATGCTTAGAGCCTCGACTCGTTCGTGTTTTGCAAAGTGTGACGTCATGCGCTCCGATTGGTGTTCTTTGTCACGTGACATAGAAATTTCTTTACAATTAATTTATTTCAATTTATCTACAATTTTCACCGAAATAAAATAAAATAGGCACTTCCGAGCATTACTTCAATTATAAGCTATCACCTCACAATTTTTTTTAAATTCTTACTGGAGTCATCCCTATTTTTAATAACTAATTTTTTTAAAAAACGTCGTTTAAGACTAAACTTTTACACTAAAAAAGTGTACCACATTTCGGTGGCACCGTTTTGTAAAAAAACACGTTCAAAGTTTTACTAGCAGTTCGATGGTTGTAATCATAAGTTTACCTTCAATTTGCTATTCCTGCGCCTTGGACCTTCCTCTTCAATTTGAGTTGCCTCAAGCAGCAAACTTTTTTTTCCACAGTAGCCTAACCCTTTGAGTGATTGCGAATCGTTTCTTTGTTTCCATTCTCGTTTCCTTCTCACTGTAGAGGGTATTGTTTGTAAATGGTAAGCTATAGTTGCATTTGCCAAAGTCAAACACGGACACGGGCCCTGTATCGAATATTTACCGAAATGATTTTTTAAAAAATATATAATCTGGCATCGAGTTGACTCTTGACGCCAGTTTGACGAACTGAAAATCAAAAATACACCACGTAAAAAGTGCTCATGCGTTTTTATACTTGTCACTTGCATTGAACATAATTTTCGCGTTCACCGTGCGCGTGCGTTTAATCGGTAGATTAATATTTAAGGAAGACTTCTTGTCGTGGCGATTTCTCGCCACCGCGTATATAAACTAGAGACTACTTGTTCTGTGATTTTTTAAGATAGTACAACTCGCGTGCATATACCATACGTACTTAAATACATCGGCGAAACTGTTGTCTGTTATTGTATATTGTCGCAATTATTTTATCGAACGCCGGGTCATTTTGGTTTCGAGCAATTTATCATAGTTGTATATTCATTGAGGATTTTTGCATGCGGCCTGTGCAGGATACGAGCGTTACGCAGGCTCTCAACTACGTATAAGACGCGCGTGTCACCTCCGATGATTCGAACTCGTTGTAACATCCAATTTCCGCAAATTCACTCGTATTAAAAGACCAAGAGATAAAAAAAAAACTTTCCACACGTATCTCGAACAATGGACAATCGTGTGAAAAAATAGTGTTTTTTTCTACCCTCAATTTTTTATCGCATGTTGTCTCTATGTGTGTTGCACGTTATTTTTTTTTTTTATTACTCTCAGTGTCGAAACGCTCATCCAGAAATTCGCAGGCCCACGAATCGTTTTATTTCACGTGTACATTTTGTTTGTTTTTTGGTTCTATTTTCTTGTGTATTTTTTTTCTTTCGCAGAATCCCAAGGATCAAACACGTCCTATTTATAATTCCTGATGGCTCCATTGCTGCTCGCGAGCCGATGCTTTCCTGATTTGCTCCAGCTTGTCCCAATTGTGCACTGTTCTTTTATTTCGTTTTCTTTCTGTGAGGATTTGTTTTTTTCGTCAACTTATCGTTCGTTTTTTTGGGAATAGTCAGTGAGTATCGATCGATGGAAATCGGATGGAAAAAAAACAGAGAGAGAAAGAGAGAGTGAGGTCATGTGTATGAGGGAGTGACGAAGTACTCGTAGCTTTTTTCGTTCGTCAGTTGTGTGCAGTTTGAGGGATCATCACAGCGTAACGGGTTGAAAAATACGTTAATACGTCTGATTTACGTCAAATCAAAGCACTCGTGAAAAGAAGAAAATAAATTTTTAAATGTTTGTTTTTATTTATTTTACATTTTTTTAACGTTTAAAAATGTCTGAAAAGTCCTCACGGTGTACGCGGTTGTGGTCGTAAATATTATCTGAAACAAAGTTTGTAAAAAGATTATTGATCAGTATGAAAGCCGCTATCTTGCTATGGAGGTTAAAAGCCAAAATTGACAAAATGGCGGTGGTTAAAAAAAAAAAGTATCGAATTTAGCCTATTTTTTCGACAGTTTTTCATGAAAAAAGTGAAGATTAAAAAAAGCTTCCATAGCAAGATAAAGAATGGCGTGAAGAATGTTGTGTCAAAATTAGAGACGGATAGCTTGAGAACTCTTCCTTTGAGAGTGTGCACCGTTTTGAAAAAGGCAATTTCGAGAAAAACACGTTTACAGTTCCGAGTGTGGAATTTTCATATAAATTGTCTACTTATGATCATTGGGCGATGCCAGGTGCATGTTTATAGCCGTCTATACTATCGGATAATGCCAAAGAAATCGATTTTTGAAAATTGCGCACTGTGATGATCCTTTAATAGTCGATATTCAATCACGCAGGAATACCGTATGCAAAAATACATTTTTATTCGAATTTAGCATCCCCGGGACATTGGGCTTCGTGGGTTTTCACGTATATACTTATATATATATATAAATCTTCAGTATTATACCATAGAGAAATGCTAAATTGAATAGATTTTGCCCACATGCGAATGCTAAATTGGACGAAGCGATAAAATATACCCGGGAAGAACGAGACTCGAGTTTCACACGCCAACTTACTTTTCGCCTACGTAGAAGATCGAGCCGAATTTGATGTAAAAGTCTCACGAGTGACTTCAGTTTCGTTCGCACCGGGTATATCCGTTAAAAAAAAATCGCAAAGTGCATAAATAAATGGAGTGAAAAAAAAAGATATATACGAATTGTCGGAGTCGAGAGGGGAATTCTTGACGTGATTTGATACTTTGTGAGGCAGCTGGGAACTTTGATGGGAGATGTTACTCCGGGACCATTGCCGCTGCATACAAGAGTCGCCCTGCCTGGCTTGACCGGGGATCATTTGTAGGACAATATTAGATATATATATATATGTATTGAATTTCCGTCACACAAAACAAATTCGCTTATCTCGATAGATATATTTCATTTGATGGATATAAATGTGTATTCATCAACGTAGTGGCTATCGATCTTACAAGGGGGCATTCCCTACTCCCCATCACCGATTTCGCTCAAATTTATAGGACATGCAGGGCTTGGCTAGTAATGAAAGTACCCGAAGTGGGAACTCCAGATGACTAAGCGTTTAGAAAATAAAAATGTTGACGCGGCTCTCGCACCGTATAAGTCATTTGCGTTAGCATGTTTGCCAAGCAGCGGTTGGCGTAGCGGTAAGAGCTCGGACTAGTAATTCCATGGTCGTGGGTTCGACTCCCCGTGTGGAGACTTTTTTTCTTTTTCTCCCTTTTTCTCAATTTTTATATTATTCATTTTCCAATTAAGCAAAGAGGTGAATAATTTATTTTCTTTATTTATTCATACGCAAAAGGCATAGAAAAGGTAAAAAATTGGGATTTCGGACTTTTCGACAAGGGATTGTAATTAAAGCGCATACGAAAAGACTTTGTACATGAAATTCAAAACTTTATTCGTTGACATTCGATGATTTAAATGTGTCGGGATGATATTTATCGTAGAAACAGGGGAAACAATAATTATTTCTGCATCTAGCACACGTTATAAACGCCGCATTTTTACAACCACATCGTTGTTTCAACGTCTCCATAGAAAAACATACTTGATTGACATTCATAAAGCATTCTCTCTCATCGCAGAGTTTAGAAGCGAACCAGGCGTAACGTAACATGTTACCGAATATTGGCGCGGATAATTGATGATGAACAATCGAATGTATTTTTATGCAGTCTTCTCGGGAAGTTATTTCTTTTTCTTGCTCGATGAGATAAGAGCAATTTTGTATTTTTTTAATAAAGTTTTTAACCTGACCATAAACATATACATCGCAGGGTTGCACCAGTGGAGTACATTTAGAGGGAATTACTTTGATGCTACACGTTGGCAATCCTTCTTCATCTTGGAAGAATTCGTCGTATAATTGCGGATTTGTTTGTCCTCCCCACGAGTCAATCAGCAACTCCAAATTTTCTACGATTATGCCCTCATTAAAAAATGACGTCCTATACGCCTTTTGCGTATAAATGAATAAAATGAATTATTCACCTCTTTGCTTAATTGAACAATGAATAATATAAAAATTGAGAAAAAGATAGAAAAAAAAAGTCTCCACACGGGGAGTCGAACCCACGACCATCGAATTACTAGTCCGAGCTCTCACCGCTACGCCAACCGCTGCTTGGCAAACATACTAACGTATTGGCGCATAACGGCTTATGCGCTGCGAGAGCTGCGTCAACATTCTTATTTTCTAAACGCTTGGCCATCTGGAGTTTCCACTTCGGGTACTTTCATTTCTAGCCAAGTCCTGCATGTCCTAGAAATTTGAGCGAAATCGGTGATGGGAAGGGAATGCCCCCTTGTTAGTGGATAGAAACAAAGATAGATTTACGGAAAGTATCCGACCGCTGTAAATGTTACTTTTCTTTCCACCGTGTATTATTGGCCGAGAATTCGTTCCCACGTAGTGTTTTCAGACCTATTGCGTGTAAATTTGATATCCTCGGAGAAGAAGAGAAGAAACGTAAATTACCGACTCGGCGGTATGTGCCTGACGAAGGGGCTCGACACTAAGTATTATCACACTGCTCGATACCGCGTAGAAGCAACATTTTTTCGTCCCGTTCGACCGAAGCGTGGATTGTCTGAAATATTTTCTTCGAGCACGGAGCAACGAGCTTGGGCGACTGTATCATTTAATTTTTTGGCTGTGAAGACAAGTGCTGGGAGTCGTAAAGATAAAATTGCAACAACAAAATGAAGGACACGTAAAACGTAAAAGTGATGCGAATTGTGAGGATTAATCTCTCTTTCTCCGGTAGGCTGTTGCGATCTGTTATATATATATAGACCTTCAACGGAGAGATTTTAGCTATTATCTTGAAAAAGTACATTCGCCATGATACGAATGTCCTCTTTCGAGACGACGACACGAAGCGAGCAACGAAAAGGAAGAGAACTGTTAAATATGCTTGCGTCGCAATTAATTTGTATATCTGATGGAATCTTATATTTGTAATAATACTACATCTAGTGTATATATTTACACACACACACGTATATATGCACATCACGCTGTTCGAAAAAAGGAAAACTCCGTTTTTATTGTATATTGATTTAAGGACGATGATGCGATTGCCATGTAACGATACACGACGAAACGAGATGTGTGTTTAATAAAGAAGAAATCTTTGTAAAAAGATTATACACCTACGAATCGATTGTTGAATTACCAGACAGCGCCAGTTGTTGGCGGCTGACTATTTTTCTCATAGCGTCGGTTACTCGGAACATTCCACCGTGTCCGGGCACAATGTAGTCGCATCTTTCCAATATCTTCGAGCGCATGGTCGCCTGCGATTCGCGTAATTCAGGATCGCCCACTGTTTGCCAAATCGACGGATCCTCAATGTCTCGTTCGTTCTCGAAGAGATCCCCGGTTATCGCGATCCTGGCGGGCTCTCCGGATAATTCGGCGTCCACGAGGACGCTCACGTCTTCGGCTGTGTGACCCGGCGTCGCTGTAATCGTCACACCTTCGCAGAGACGGTAGTCCTCTGGAGAAGCGAAGAAAATGTTACTTCGAAGCGTACAAAAAGGCGTATTGTTTAAATGTCGGCAGCCTGGATGCTTCGGGACTTTTGGGCTGATGAGATCGAAGTTTCGCTTTTCTGCCATGCAGCGAGGAATTTGCTTTACCGTTCTTTAGATTTTTCTCGTAGAAGAGAACGTGCCGATGGACGGTTTGACCCACAATGTGCTCAGCGGCGAGAAACAAATTGTTGTTACCGGTGTGATCCGGATGACCGTGAGTGCACACCACGTAGTTTATATCCTCAGGCTTGACGAGATGCCTCGCTAGAGCTGTCAAAAACTTTTTATGAAGTAGAAATTTTACGCGAATCACCGTACCACCTCGAGGACAAATACCTTGCAAAATTTTTTCACCGTCCCAAGCCGTCATCGTGTCGACTATGATGTTATTTCCATCTGCCTTTATCAACGTACAACTGCAGTTCGCTTTCATTATCGTATCGTCGAGTTGCTGCGAATGACCGTCGTACAGCACGACGACTTTTGCCATTATTGTGTCGTGTAACGAAAAATGTTTCTTTCGCTTGAAAAAGGAAGATTCAAGCGTTCTGCCTTCTCAAATTCCGAAACGGGTGAAATTATACGAATATTGCGCGTACTGGCGTCGGAATAACAGACACAGCGTAAAAGTGAGGTTACGTTCGAGTGCAGACGCCGGACAGCAACGACGAGCCGACAGAATGTAAACAATTGTCCTAAGAGTGACTATTGAACGAGATTTATTTGGAAAATCGTACAAACATGAAGCTGGTAAGTCCGAAACTCTTGAAATAATGTTTATTTATTTTTTTTGCGAGGATAGCGATTCGTACGAGACGAATGCGATTTCCTAACCTCTCGAACATGAATACGAATCGCGAATGGCGCACTGATAGAATCGTTAATAAATCGAGAATGAATAATTGGGTTGATTAAAGAGTTTTGTATTTGTAGTACTGTTTGTCGAGCGAGCCAACGAAGCCATGTCTCGTGCTGAGCTTCAAAGGCATCACGCTGATGCTAGACTGCGGCCTCAACATGCAGTCCGTTCTGAGCTTCATGCCGATGCCCATGGTACCCAGTGCCAGGTTCAATTCCCTTCCTACTTGGCTTCCCCGGGACAATCATCAGGACTGGCAAATCGAGGGTGTACGTAACAAATACTAAAAACGAGCTCCGGATTAGACAATGGGATCCGACAGTGAACTGAGGCTGTGCGGGAGACGCAATTCGAGGCAAAAGTATCAGAAATTAATGATTCTTTAATCTCTGCTTCGGGTTGAAAAAAATCTTGCATAAGGGGCATATTATGTCAATCAAGACTCAAGCCTCGAAAATCCGGGTTATTTGAGGGGAGATATACACCTAGGAGCCGGAAAAAAAGTCATTTTTGTGCATTTTTTCAAGGAAAACTATTTGAAATTTCGGATTGGGGTTTCAATTATCTAAAAGTATATACATTCAAAAATATGTTTAATTTTCTTTATTCAAAAATATCAAAAATATACAAGGATATTGTATGATCCTTGGAGCGTCGTAAAAAAATCTGCGTATACGGTACCCACTGGCGTTTCTTCAAAAATCATCTGAAAAAAAAAACAAAAAGATTATTAAATTAGATACTATAATCTAGTACTTGTCATAGCCGATTTTGAAAATATCGATTTATGACAAAATGGCCGACGTTTGAACATAAATAGTGATTTTTGGGCCAAAAATTAGTTATTATTTTGCCTATAAAACAAAAACTAAGTAATGGAAAAAAAATCCTATGACAAGTGGTAGATAATGGTGTATAGAATAACCACGAAAAACCTCAAGGCAATCGGTTCATTGGTTTTCGAGAAATTTTGGGTACCGATTTGAAAAACGTGGTTTTGAGAAAAACGCGTTTGAAAATTTGGGAATGAATAAATCATGAAATTTGTCAACTTACATGGAATCATCGATACCAGGCCTATAGTGTAAGTCTTCTACGGTCGACGGAATGTTCATAGCTTCTAAATCCTCGACCTCGACCATCTAGGTGTATATTTCCCGCTAAGGATGTTCGGTACGGGCGATACAATGTTGCCATGCTAAACCATGTTAAAAACATAAAAAATTTCAAAAAGTTTAGAATTTTATAAAATTTGGTGAACATATTCTTTAGTGCCAAATTCGAGAATACAAATTTTTTCAGGTTTTTCCTCTGCACAGTTATCGAGTAAGTTAACACTAAAGTTCACGTGTATAAGTATAGCGTTTCCATTATATAGGTATACATTGCGGGCATAAGAAATCCGCTCTAATGCTCAATTACTCGATAACTAAGTAAAAGAAAATTTTGAAAAAATGTGTGTTTTCGCATTTAATGTTGAAGAACAATCTCACCAAATTTGATCAATTTCTTAACATTTTGACTTTTGTACCGAAACTCCTTAAGCGGTTCCACTCTAGAATTTTCAAAAAATTGATTTTTTTCACAATTTTTGGAACACAATTTTTTAAAACGGCACACAGCGTATCTCCAATAAGGTTCAATCTTTTCATTCCGAATTTTGAACACATCTTCAAAATAACATTCCGAAGAGAAATACGTACAGGATTTTCCATGAGTTAATTATACTCTTGATTTCTATAGATTTTATCAATATTTTAACCAGACATTGTTCATATCATTATGCATGTCGAGTGAAATTTCAGAATAGTCGACTATTTAGATTGGGGGATAATGGGTTTTAAAATTGCAACTTTTAACACTGCAGGGTCTGCATTGAAATTTAGACACAACAATTTTCCGTAAAAAACATTTGGCCCCTATAATCCCCTAATACCGCATCGTTCCACTTATCCAATGGCGTAAGTTTGCGTGGCATTCAAAAAATAATAGTGCAACACAAATTTTTATTTGGAAGTAATTTTTTAATTGAACAAAGTTTTTAATTAGTTATGAATTAACCAGCACTTTTATTTATTGAGGGGCCACAGTAGAATTTTCAAAAAATCGATTTTTTCTTTTCGCTACAGCGGTGCTTTATCATCATGAGAATAAGTTACTATTCGATTTATAGCAAGAACATTTTTTTTCACCGACTTTGAGCGTATAACGTAAGCCCACCTCTGGCCATAAAGTACCTAAAACTTTAAACGCGTTTTTCTCGAACCAGCTTCTTTCCAATTGGTGTGACAAATAACTTCAACAATTTTCACTCGATTTGCTTCAAATTTAAAAGTTATGTTCCCAATTGCATTTCGCAGAGAAGTACGTACGGAATTTCTGATTAATCGAAAACTTTTCATTTTATGGACAGTTTTATACCAAATTTTTCACTGAAAATTCATTCAAATACCTACAACTTTTGAATGAAACCGAGACGAGAATTTTTGTTTTTTGTTCTAAGTAAAAAATTGTGGATGCTAAATGTCACGCCGCGGAGCTCCTAAAAAAAAAGATAAAAGAAAATATAAATAAAAATTCTAACAGCGTGATAATCATACTAAATAGGTGTGTAAATAATATTATGAGTGAATCACTTTTTCCTACGAAAAAAATTGTTAAATTCGCACATGATTATATACCCTCTGTGGCCTAACCCCTTAATGAAGATAACATAAACAATATAAAATATTTGTATTTATAACGCAAATATTTTGTTTGTGACAAAAGTTTTTAACTTTAGGGACACGATAATTTTTTTGTTTTGCTCGAAATATTAAACAATACTGTTCTGCGGTGTTGCCATATGTCTTCTTATTATAGGGGACAAATATTTTTTTACCGAGAATTATTCTGTCTTTACGGAACGTTTTTAGCAAAACTGAATAGGCAATCCAAACTTTTTTCACTCTTTCCCCAACTAGTTTCCTATCTAAATATAATTTTATTTCAAGATTTATAGACACAATAGAATGGCACGATGAATTATGTGACCTGACTTTTGGCCAATGCGGACCCTGCAGTGTAACAAGTTGCATTTTTAAAACCCATTATCTCCCAATCTAAGTAGTCGACTGTTCTGAAAATTTCACTCAAACATGCATAATGATATGAACGATGTCTGGTTAAAATTTGACCAAAATAATTGCCCTTTATTTGTCGAAAATTGAGTTTTTACTTCAAATGCTTGCCAATCACACAAAAATTCATATTTTCAAAATCGCCAACGTATTTCTCTACCTATACTTATGTGAATGGATAACATTTTTTTCATTTTTTTCCACATTCAAATTTGCGTTGGTTATACCGCGTGCCGCAGAGCATCTCAAATTCTAGACGTTTACAGTCGTGTTACGCCTTAAAGTTTCACTAGCAGTTCTATCATTGTAACGAGAAGTTTACCTTCAATCTACAATTTCCGCACCTCATGTTGGACCTTCCTCTTCAATTTGAGTTGCCTCAAGCGAAGAATGATTTTCTGAAATTTTAACAGTAGCCTCACCTTGTATATGATCGTTTCACCTGCATTTGTTAATATATAACTATATTGAGGTATAACTCTTGTGATTGAAAATGCCATGTCTCGTGCCTGCCGCAGGTTTCGAGCTGCTCATTTACAGTTCGCCAAGAATGTACGGAGTAGCTAAACAAGAAAACATGTAGAATTTCAATGCCTTACATCGCATTGAATATAATTATAATAATTTTCCAAAAAGTTTACTTCATACTCAAATAACCTGGGCAGAAAAACATTCCGTGCCTTTTTTTATTCCGCGTTGTTTGCATCATACCTGAATGAAACTACTTCCCACAAGAACGGCCAAAAAATCACTGCCAACAAAAAAAGTTACTTTTTTACTTTCAATTTTTATCGCCTTGGTCGCACTTTTTTAGGAAATTCATCGATGGGTGGACAAGCTTGTTTTCTTACGAGTGTAATCGACCAATTTTCCGACAGGAATTGAAGGAATGCTGCGGCAGAGTTTTCGTCGATTCGACGCCCGAATTTTCGCCTCCCCTTGAGAAGATCGTGGACTTTTCGGAGATCGACGCGATTCTCATCTCGAATTACACTTGTATGCTGGCGTTGCCCTTCGTCACGGAAGGTACCGGTTTCAAGGGAATTGTTTACGCGACCGAGCCGACTTTGCAGATCGGCCGATTTTTCATGGAGGAACTGGTGGAGTATATAGAGCAAACGCCACGTGCGACGTTGGCCAAGCATTGGAAAGAAGTGCTGCACGTCTTGCCGCCCCCGCTGGCGGACTCCCTCAAGCCAAAGACGTGGAAGCACTTGTACTCGATGGCGGCCGTGAATGCGTCATTGGCGAACATTCAGATGGTCGGTTACGATCAAAAGTTGGACATATACGGAGCGCTGACGGTGACGCCAATAAGCTCGGGCTACTGTCTGGGTAGCAGCAATTGGCTCATCTCTTGCGATCACGAGAAAGTCGCGTACGTCAGTGGATCCTCGACTCTCACGACCCATCCCCGTCCCATGGAACAGACCACCCTCAAACACGCCAATGTCCTCATACTCACGGGATTGACGCAAACGCCCACCGCTAATCCGGACACGATGCTAGGCGAGCTCTGCATGACCGTTGGTTCGTACACAAACAAACAGACCCACATGATGGGCTTCTGGCTTTCTTCGTGCGAATACAAACGGCGCACGCGTGGCTGTCACGCAGAGGGTCAAAGTGGAAACAGTGGCAACTTTCTGTTTCTCAGAAGTGGACATGTATATGAGGCATTCCACGTCACTTCAGCCAGTAAAAAAAAATCCACAAATAATTTTGAAAAATCGAGTTACTTTATTGAAAAATATTCGCCAAGTGTCGAAATTTTTTCAAAATTTCTGACGTTTTTACTCGTTCATTACCATTTTTTAACATTTTTCCATTCAAATGGCTGTATCTTCGCCAGGATTTGACGTATTTACATTCGTAAAAAACGAAAATGTGCGTTTTTTTATAGCCTTCCTATTTTTTTTCTCAAGGAAAGACACACGTTATTTTATTTTTTTTAATTTCCCCGAATTGTGACTACGAAAAACGGATTTTTGGTATTTTTTATATTATGGGATTCCTAAACACCGTGAAGTAACAGCTATTTTTATTTTATTTTTTTAATTAATATTCGATTGAAGAGTGTGGAGCACTCCACGGCTCCAATACATATGACATATATGTCATATGTATTTCAAAAACCCGGTAAACATACAGCGAGTGCCCCACACTCTTCAATCGAATATTAATTTAAAAAATTTTTAAATAAAAATAGCTGTTACTTCACGGTGTTTAGGAATCCCATAATATAAAAAATACCAAAAATCCGTTTTTCGTATTCAAAATTCGGGAAAATTCTTAAAAATAAAATAACGAGTGTTTTTCCTTGAGAAAAAAAATATTTTTGCATATTTTGCCCTGGAACGGACGTTCGACTTGCTGAATAAAATCTAAATTAATTTTTTTCCTGGAAGGCTAGAAAAAGACGCACATTTTCGTTTTTTACGAATGTAAATACGTCAAATCCTGCCAAAGATACAGCCATTTGAATGGAAAAATATTAAAAAATGGTAATCAACGAGAAAAAACGTCAGAAACTTTTTAAAATGTCGACACTCGGTGAATATTTTTCAATAAAGTAACTCGATTTTTCAAAATTATTTGCGGATTTTTTTTTACTGGCTGAAGTGACGTGAAATGCCTCATATACAGTAGCGTGCAAAAGTTTCGGGCCACCCTATTTTTCGTGGATATTGCATAGAAATACGATGGTACGGGAAATACAAACGCGTGATGACACTTATAATTGGCGTCGAGATGCTTGATATTTAAAAAAATGTGGGATAAACAGTAATATCACTCTTCAACAATTAATTATCCAACAGTTTTTATTTAATGACCGTGCAAAAGTATTGGGCCATATACTATTGCGTATGAAAACAAAAAACAAAACATTATAAAAATAACAAAACATGGTTGAGTTTTCTCGCTAGAGTCAATAGTTCGTTGCCATGCCCTTAGCAGCGATTACAGCAGCACATCGTCGGGATATCGACGCAATTAATTGCGAGATGCGATCTTGTGGCATCTTTTCTCACTCATATTGCAAATGATCCCATAATTCCGTCTTGTTGGAGTGATTCTTCGTTCCAACGCGAACCTTGAGCTCTTGCCACAAATGTCCAATCGGATTTAAATCCAGTGACTGCGAGGGCCAGTCGAGAAGGCGCACTTTTCGGCTTTCACGGAAATTCTTCACAAGACGCGAAGCATGTTTGGGATCATTATCGTGTTGATGACTAGGTAGAACTATGTTCTCAAAGCAGTATAAATATTTCATTGCTCCCTTGAATGTTCTGTTTTCGGTCAATTTTCTTTCAAACGTTTTTCTTCTCGAAACGAATGTTTTCATTTTCGGTACACTTCAGCTCAAAAAGTTTCTAACCTATAATTTGATAAAGTGATTGTAAACGTCTTGATATAATTACTCTCTCTATGATCCTAAATTCGGGGTAATATCATTGTTTAAAGTATATTTTTTCTAGTAAAAATGGTTACGAAATAATGGTAAGAATTATACCCTTATATTTAAACGCATCTGAAAAATGCAATTTTCCATTTTTCGGTCGGAGTTAGGTTCATATAGAAGGAAAACATGTTCTTAAAGAAATCTTCAAACCATATTGATTTGCGACGAAAACTGTGGCCTCCAAAGTGTACACAAACAGCAAAGCCTGATGGCGGCGTTCGATGGGCGTAAGGTTATACGTTCTATATTTTTGAAAGAAATGCTTCGAAAAAATTAAAATATTCGTTTGAAAATATATATAAAATATTCCCAAAGTTCAAATAAATTCGATTAATTCATCCCTTGTAAAAAAAAATCATGAAAATCACTAAAAAACGTACCCCTAAACTGGTCGTCCGCCTTAAAGTTACAGTTTATTTGCGAATAAAATAAGTTTCATACTCCCACCTAATCTGCTATGCCAGGACCATAGAGCCTTCCCGTTCTTTCCGACACAGCAAAGTCAATTTTTTTTGGCCCGACCAAGTAGAAACGTCCCTTAAAACTGGAAAAAGAATGTCTCACCAAGAAGAAGCTTCATCAAAAAGCAAAAAATGCGCGATTGTTCGACGAAGCGGAAGAGCTTGAATAACGTTGTTTCTTTTTCTGCAGCGATGACACTGCGTGCCGGTGGTTGCGTCCTGATACCTTGCTACCCTTCCGGCGTCGTTTACGATCTCTTCGAGTGCCTGAGCACCCACCTCGACAAGTCCGGGCTCGCCCAGTACCCGCTCTTCTTCATATCGTCCGTGGCCGAGTCCTCCCTGGCGTATTCCAATATTTTGGCCGAGTGGTAAGATCGAGAAAGAGCGCATGAAAAAAATTAACCCACTGGAATATGCCCCCTGCTTTAAAGCCCAAATTTTACAAACCTAAACTGAATTAAATGCATTATATTAAATTTAATTTAATGCATGCAATTGATACGAGGAGATTATGAGTTTACAGTCACGTATCACACCATAATCAAGACAAACAATAATAACAATGTCCAGGTTGTCGACGAACAAGCAGAACAAGGTTTATCTACCCGAGGAGCCGTTTCCCCACGCGTTTCTCGTGAAAAACGCGCGTCTCAAGCACTTCACCTCGACCTACGCCGAAGGCTTCAGCACGGATTATCGGCAGCCCTGCGTCGTTTTTTGCGGCCATCCGAGTCTCAGATTTGGCGATGCGGTGCACTTTGTGCAATTGTGGGGCAACAATCCTCAGCACACGATCATCTTTACGGAACCGGATTTCCCGTATCTCGACGCACTCGCGCCATTCCAACCTTTGGCAATGAAGGCGGTCCATTGCCCGATCGACACCTCCCTGAATTTCACACAGGCCAACAAGCTCATCAGGGACCTGAAACCGGAAAATCTCGTCGTGCCCGAGTGTTACACGCAGCCGCCCATAATCGCGCCTCACCGTGCCGATCTCGTCATCGATCCAGTTGGCGTACGTTTCGCCGTTTTACTCGCTAATATCGCTTGTGGAACATTTTTCTAAAACAATTTCCCGAATGACAATTTTTCTGCTACAATTTTCCGAAAGAATTATTTGCCGAATGAACAATTTGCCAAACACAGTTTATCGAACGGACAATTTCTCGTAGACAATTTGCCGAATGAACAATTTTTCGAAGAGAGAATTTTCCTGAATGTTCCCAGAATGTTCCAGAATGTTCCAGAATATTATAGAATCTTTCAAAAGGTTCGAGAATGTTCTAGAATGTTTCAAAATGTTCCAGAATGTTCTAGAATGTCCCAGAAAAATGTTGTGATTTCTTTTAGTTTGACTCGCTGAAAAAAACTTTATGAAAGGTTAAGTTATACTTTCGATTAGAAAAGTGTGGATGGTAGTTAAGATACTAATTTAATGATAATTGCATAATGGTCGGAAGGGGGAGTCAAGGGAAGGAATGAGGAAATATGGGAAGAGCAGGAAAGAGGAGGGGGAAGATTGAAGGTGCAGGACTTGTAAAGAAGAGAGCGCTGGAGCACCTGTTAGTATGTGGAAAAGACTGGGAGTTAGTCACGGAGAAAGTTAAAAAAAAAAAGCAGAGCAGTGGGTGTAAGAAATGGATAATTTGGCGATAAAGGGAGAAATTACAAATATAGTGGGAGGGAAGATACAAAAAGAGATATTCCAGTCTTTTAGGGAAATAGAGGAAGAGTGCAGAAATATGTTCGAGGAGAAAAAGGGACGAGAAAGAGATCGAGGGGAGGATTAGACTAAGAAAAACAGAGAAACGTTAGATAGTAACAACAATGGAAAGCATATGCAGACTGGAAAATAAGTTAAGGTGGATGCAAGAAAAAAATAGCATTTTGTAAAAAAAACTGCTTGAAAAAGTTGTGCAAATAAAACTCGATTTGATTTGATAATAATTGAATAATTAAACTATTATAAAGTTATGAAATTATTCAAATAATTATTGAATTGAAATTGGGTTTGTTTGGGAACGGTTCATTCGGGAAACTGTCCATTCGAGAAATTGTATTTTAGAAATTGTTTATTCGGGCAATCGTTTTTCGAGAAACTTTCCGGAAAGCCGCCAATATATTGCGATGTTGAATAAGTTCTCGCTGTTTTTTTTCGTGAAAATTGAATGCTTCATTTAAAATAATTGTTCCTGATCCTTTCAAACGTTTCGAAACTCGTGTGATCATTCCCGAACTATTCTGCAAGTTCAGCTAGCGTCTGACATGAGTCTTCATCAAGTAATGCCTGCAATTCATCACACCAAAATTATTATTTTTGAAGCATCTAAACCAATCTCTTGCTGTTTCCGACAGAGCATAGTCGCCGTAAGTCTCAACAAGAATTCTGTCTGCTTCAGCTGCAGATTTGTTAAAAAATAAAGTAGTGCACTACAATTCCCTGCAATACTCTTTTCTGGCACGAAATTTGACATTTTAAATTCCGAAAAAAAGTCGTTTACACTTCGGCGAAATGACATGCACTGAATTTCAAGCTTGCTTATAGTATTTCTTTATAGACGGGTTACCATCTTAAACTACATGCACGCAGTCCCGGTACCGCCATCTGTTGGAGAACAGCGAGAACTTATTCACCGTCCAAATATTTGAGGAGTTGGCGAACAAAACCGGACATGTCCACACTACGTCGAATTAAATTTTTATTCAAGTTTTATTTATTTTACGTGCCTAAAAACCGCAATTTCGCTTAAAAGGGCAGTTTTAAACTAATTTTGAGGTGTTTAGATCCGGATTCGATTCAAAATATTTCGGGAGCTAATCAAAGTGTGCTTGCAAAAACAGGAAAATTTCTAAAGAATTGAGGCAAATATTGGGAAGTGGGGCTCCTGCTAGAATCAGGCTAATTTTTGTATAAATGGTTTAATATGGTTAACAAACATCATCCTTATCATTATTGTAACGGCGCATGATGTTTCCGCCAAAACAATGTTATGAGTATTAATATTCCACGTCATCCCACAATTCCACGCACCCATCGATTTTATGATCATAGCCCAAATGTAGCCCAAAATTAGTCCATCCAAGCAGGGATCCACGTCCGAATTTTTAAATAATTTTTTTGAAGAAAAAAATGTCGTGCGCCGTCATAATATTACTTCGTATCATCCGCTATGATCATTAGAAGAAATAAGAAAAAAAATAGCCTGTTTCTAGCAGGAGCTCCACTTCCGAATATTTACCAAAATTGACTTAGCGTGTGCAAGCCATTCACTAATTTATCCCGCGATGATTCTACCGACGATAATATGATTTTCCCTCGGCGAATTCAGGAAAAAGCCTTGATCACCTTCAAACGCGGCGAGGTTATCAAATTGCCGCTGAGAAGAAAGAAGGGACGAGTTTTCATCGAGCCGGAGCTCGCCAGTCAGATCATTCCCAACGAAATAAGGCCCGGCTTGAGTCTCGCCTCGGTGACGGGCGAGCTCCGGGTCAAGGACAACGTGTACACCATCAAGGTAGGAAATCACTCGAATCGCGACCGCGTCGCGCTACTGCCCGTGATGCGTAAGTTTCTCTGTTCGTTTCACGCCAGTGCGTCGACGAGCGGACCGCCGGAAAACGGAAAACGCCCATCGATCTTACCGCCCCCGACAAGGAGCAAGTTCTCAAAGAGAGAAAACACGAGTACGGCAACATCGATCCGCAGGAATTGCTGCAGAAATTGAATCAGGAGGGTATACTCGGAGCGAAGCTCCAACACTCCGCCACCTCCACGAGTATTCATCTGGTTAGTCGCGAAAAAAACAAAATCGTCGGATCACGGATCCAAATCAATGCAAATAGGGTATTTGACTATGTTGAAAATATGGTTCATTCTCTTGTCATCCTAAAAGAATATAATTTGAAAAGTATTTTCGATCATTTTATCGTAAAAATATGGATTATTTTCGTTTATTTCAATTTTTAGTTAGATAAATACGAACGTTTGGTCACGTGAACGAAAACGCTCTAGGATTGGTTGAATCACGAGTGACGTCACATGCCAGTAAACAGATTGTCATTGCGAGTCCTGTGACGAGTAATGAGCGATTTTGTAGTTTATTTAAGTGTTTTTTTTTCGAGCTTTTTCTGTTCATTGGTAGTTGTTTGTAGTGATAGTTGCGATATTATCAACATTCAAATAAGAATGGAGGGAAGGTTTGCCGTGTGACAGCTCAGTGGCGATATTGGGATCTGTCATATGGGCGGAGCCTGAAAAACATGGCGGCGATAAGAGGAGTGTCAAACGTAAATAGTCGTGAGGTTTTGTGCAATTTTGTGCGATATTATGACGGGTATTAGTGCAATTTGTGACTGGGCCAGTACCAATCCGAATCAATGCAATTTTGTGGAAGACGAACGTATTTTGAAGGCAGGGCACATTTCAAGGTAATCCTATCGCAGTCATACTACTGATCATACTTGAGATTTGCACAATTCATATTTTCAACATATGAGGCATTCCACGTCACTTCAGCCAGTAAAAAAAATCCACAAATAATTTTGAAAAATCGAGTTACTTTATTGAAAAATATTCACCGAGTGTCGACATTTTTTTTTTAATTCTGACGTTTTTTCTCGTTGATTACCATTTTTTAAACATTTTTCCATTCAAATGGCTGTATCTTTGGCAGGATTTGACGTATTTTAATTCGTAAAAAACGAAAATGTGCCTTTTTTCATAGCCTTCCAGAAAAAAATGAATTTAGATTTTATTGAGCAAGTAGAACGCCCGTTTCAGGGCAAAATATGCAAAAATATTTTTTTTCTCAAGGAAAGACACTCGTTATTTTATTTTTTTAAATTTTTCCGATTTGTGAATACGAAAAACGGATTTTTGGTATTTTTTATATTATGGGATTTCTAAACACTGTGAAGTAACAGCTATTTTTATTTAAATTTTTTTAATTACTATTCGAATTTGAGAAAATTTGAGGGGAAGACAGCTGTTCGTCTATCTATTTGACGTCGTTTTGCAAAGTTTCGACGGGATCTGAAGAGCCATTTCAGAGATTTTTGGGGATCTATAATTGTTCTACCATACCGACCGCGATGATGTGTCATTCCGTCTTAAAAGCTTAGCCCCGAATGTACTTTGATTTTCCGCCACCAGATGTCGTATCGCCATTTGACAGATCCCGATAGGTACTTCGCCTTGTTTACTGGCGTGTGACGTCACAAGTGTCACGTGACTACATATCTGACAATAAGAGCGTTGTGGCGGTCTGGTTAAATATTTTAATTTTATTGCCGATTTATATCGTAAACACCGACATTCGCGAAGATAAAAAAATATAGTGACCATAATATCAAATAATTGACAATTTAAGATGATTTTCGTACAACAGTCAAATACCCTATAACCAACAAAAAAATGGTAATTCTTTAGATAAGTGACTTTTCCGAAAATATGAGCCTAAAATAATTTTTTTTGTTGCAATTTTCTCATCTATTGGGTTATAAATGATATTCAGTCGGGGGAAGCTGAAATTCACACCCCCATAAAAAGTTATGTGGTTTTGAAGTTCCGCGGAAACATGTGATAAAATATGGCATTTTTGAACATTTCGACGCCTCTATTGGCTTTGTTTGGGTTGAAATGTTCAAAAACCCAAACAAACCCAATAATATTTAATCGGAGAAATCGGATAATATTTTTCGAAAAAGCCATTCATCTAAAAAGTTGCAAAAAAAAAACATTTGGATTCTTTCTTCAAACCTCCAAACCCGAGGGTGGCGAGTGATTTTAACGAAAAAAATTGCATTTTCCAGCAGGACGAGGACACTCTAATACAGATTGGCGACAATTCAACGCACATTTTTTGCAACGGCGATCAAAGTTTGCGTCGGAGGCTTAGAGGAATAATAATGCAATGCCTCAAGAGATTCTGACCCATCCCGAGAGGCCGTCTCTGGTTCGTTCGTCCCATTCGCACCTCATACTCAACGAAACATTTTGTTTATCCTTTTCGTTTTTTTAATCAAGAAAGCACAGTTGATTCTTACTCCTGAGACTCCACATGTTCGGCCAAATACACGTCCCGACATGTTTACACTTTTTTCCCTCCAAACTTAGCTCTAGGTAATTGTATAATACTATTTAACAATGACTATTCATACGGGTTGATCGATCGTTCAAAAAATCACAAAATCCTCCCTTTTCCGCGAGGAAAAAAAACGACTGTGGACGCATGTGCTCGTTCGCTTCGCTCTTCTTCTTCTCTTCACAATCGTGCGCGATGACGCGAATCGTGGCGGGAAATAAAATGAAACGGGGACATCGGGAGCGGCTTTGAAGCGCCAAAATGGATACACAACTCTCGTTAAGAGAAAATAACGAAAAAAAAAAACTTTTCAGTTTGCGGTAAGCAGTGCGAGGGGGGAATGCATCGTGATACTGTGATGTAAAATTCCGAAGTGTAGCGAAAGCTGAAGATAACTAAAATACCATCGTAAAGCGACTAGTACAAAAATCATAAGTACGATTCAATGGTTTTGTTTTTGCGTTTCAGAACAAACGCTCGTGGCAACAAAAAAAAAACGCGTCGTTCAGACACGCTGTGCGCCTTGCTTTAATATCATCCTTCGTGCTCTTATAAGAGAAATAGTACGACAAACGGGAAATATATGCATTGATGATTCCCTAAGGATCTAACGGTACAGTTACTAAGCAATATACCACGTGGCTCTGATGAATTGCTGCATTCTGAATCCGTGCGTGTACTTTCATCGTAATCTTTATTTCGCGAATAAAACGTTGCGAATAAAACTTCGTAAGGTTAACCAGTGTTGGTCGAAGTTTTTTTTTTTTTTTTCGAGGGGCCAAGCCCATTTTCGTCGCCATTTCATCGAGACATCGAGAAATCTTCGATGAAAAAGTGTCGTTCCGTTTCGCTTTTGGTTCGTTCATTCAAATCCGTACGATTCGAATGTTATTTAAAAAAACGTCGATGCGATATTGTTTACAGAAGCTTCTGCACGCGGTCTTCGATCCACTGGCAAATTTCGGCAAACTTGTTTCTCATCTGGACCATAGCGTTGTCAAATTCGTCAGCGGCCGGTGTTTGTTTCTTATCGACGAGATCGATAGTCTCGAGTGGCGTTTCTTCGACACTGGATCCCTTACTCACATTCAGAATGTAGCAATCCATCACCTAGTTGGCAGTAGCGAAGCCAATCGCGAGACCAGCCGCAAACGAGGCTAAAAAGAAATGTATTTCCTTCGGCCTAAAGGTGTCGTCGCCGGTTATCGTATGATACCAGCGCCTGGTGCGCGATTCGCCATTTTTTAGTAGCTGCTCCGCTTTATCCAGCTTTTTGTCCACAAACCTCTCAACCTGAAACACCAAACGAGAAAATAACAAATTGCCATCTGTGCGCTCGTCTGTTCGAGAGTGGCGAGTAAATAACTTCGCTCGCTCTATTAAGGCTCCGAATTAAGGGGTTAGCCCCACTTGCGATTTTGAAAAAATCGATTTTTTTTATTGCATTTTTTTGACGTATAAGTATCTGAGAATATGTCCTGAAGATTTCAAGTCGATCCGAACAAAATTGACTGAGATATGAGCGTTGAAAGAGAAGAATCCGTTGTGTAAACGACCGGCTAGTCTGCCGTCTGGCGCGCTCGACCCTCCCTCCGACCTTCAATGCATTGTTCGATGAAAAGGGTCGTATACCGGGCATTCACAACGTTCGTATAATAGACTGGAATTCATAAAAACGGGCCCGGAATAGATGACTCTATGTAAGTTTACAAAAAAAAATATTTTCTTCGTGTAAACTGAAATTGAAACTTTAAACGCGTTTTTTTCAAAATGGCATTTCTGAAGTCGGTGACCAAGATTACTCGAACACTAATGAACCGATCTTCTTGAAATTTTGCAGGCTTATTTAATACATAAAAATGTAGTCTTTAATCGTTCGATTTTTTTTCGTTAAAATCGAACCATTAACTTTGACTGTCCGCCATTTTGTGAAAAATGAATATTTTTTTAAATCCTTCGATTAAGGGGGGATTGTCTTTTTTTTCGCAAAATTACCGCTTTTTGGGAATTTTTTTGTGAAGAAAGTATACAACGGAAAACTTGTGAAACTTGGCATATAGTTTTATTGATATGTTTACTACATACAAAAAAAATTTTAAACAATTTCATCAAAAAATCCGCCTCCCACCCCCCTCGACGCGCGATGGTCCTTTTTTGATGGTGTGCACGATTTCTCAAAAAACTATTCAACCGATTGCCTTCAAATTTGGACAGAATGCTCAGCTGACATCCTTTTATCGTTTGATGAAGCAAAAAAGCAATACGTTTAATAGTTTTTTATTTATAACAAAAAATCGATCAATTTTTTTCGAAAAATCGATACTTCAAGTTCAAAACGTCACCAAATCGTCAATTTTTTTTTTCCCCTTCATCAAACGATAGCTATATGTGTCTAAAGTAAAATGCTTTTTGGGTTTTTGTTGCAGGATGAACGTGAAGGCTGTAATCGTGCACACCATCAAAAAAGGACCATCGCGCGTCGAGGGGGTGGGAGGCGGATTTTTTTATGAAATTGTTTAAAAATTTTTTTGTATGTAGTAAACAGATCAATAAAACTATATGCCAAGTTTCACAAGTTTTCCGTTGTATACTTTCTTCACAAAAAAATTCCCAAAAAGCGGTAAATTATGCGAAAAAAAAGACAATCCCCCCTTAAAGACTAGTTTATACTTATATTTGACTAAATCCAGCCGCATTTTTTTTTTCAGATGATCCACTTCGCCGCAATGTTGGTCACCGAAAACCGTGTATATAAAAACATTATTTCATTGACGGCCATTAGCCACTAAACAATATAATATTTTTCAATAAAAAAATTACTGACAGTTCTTCAATATGTGTTCTTTGAGATGGTATATTGATCGATTAAAAAAGTTTAGTAGTTTTCTTTTAAAAAATTCATGAAAAAGGCCTTTTTTTTGCGCTACAAGTGGGGGTAACGCCTTAACTTTTTTAAAGGGGTTAGGCCACAGTAACGGGTATAAAATCAAGTGCGAATTTAACCATTTTTTTTCAGAAAGTGATTCACTCGCAAAATTAATTACACATCTATTTAGTACGAATGTCAAGCTGTTAGAAAATAGATATATTTTTTTTTCGATGTACAAAATGGCCGACTACTCGAAACTTCTCGAAACAGCTTTTTTGCAATTGGCGTAACAAATAACTTCAACAATTTTCACTCGATTTACTTCAAATTTAAAAGTTATGTTCCTAATTGCATTTCGCAGAGAAGTACGTACGGAATTTCTGATTAATCGAAAACTTTTCATTTTATGAGCAGTTATAACGAAATTTTTCACTGAATATTCATTTCTCAAGTTCAAATACCCACAACTTTTGAATAAAACAATATTTTTTTAACTGCCGTATGTACTTCTCTAGGTATTCTAATGTAGATTGACGAGAATTTTTTGTTTCTAGGTAAAAAATTGTGGCTGCTAAATGTCACGCCGCGGAGCCCCTAAAAAAGCTAACAAAAGAAAATATTAGTACACGGCCATTTTGTACATTGAAAAAAAAAAGAATACTTTCTAACAGCTTGATATTCATACTAAGTAGATGTGCAATTAATTTTATGAGTGAATCACTTTTTCATACGAAAAAAAATGGTTAAATTCGCACATGATTTTACACCCGTTACTGTGGCCTAAGGCCTTAATCCCCGAGATAGACGAGGACGAGCGATAATTCGTGGACGGCAGACGAAAAACGAAAAAAAAATTCTACAAAGATAATAAGCATAGGCGTAATTTGGATGTGTAAAGTTTTATTTCGCATTCGGGGAAATGGTACTTCGTAACAGAAAGGCGCTCGCGCCGAGACGTAACTTTTCGAGCTACGCAGCTCCCGCTGGTTTCGCGACTCTCAACGGGCAATTGTGAATTTCGCTTGCTCCAACAACCCCGGATTACGCGGCAAGTAGGGAGGTGGGCGAAAGAAATAATACAAAATGGCGATACACGTTTTATCGTTTCACGAGGACGCTAGGCCGAGTATAAAACCACCAATGAAACTCGTAGCCGCGTAAGTGTTCTTCTGACACCAAATTCCTATCTGAAAATAATAGAGAAAAGAGAGAGGAAGTTTTCAGTGATAAGCGCCTGTTTTCGCACAGGCCCCGAGTACCCTGAAGGGGAGAGTAGGGGTTTCAGCGTGAAAAAAGAAACACTTCTTTGCGAATTTTTTTCATCTATATGGATAGAGTAAATTTATTGAAACCTTCTGTACATTGTTGAGTGTCATTTCAAGAACATTCCGTGAAATTTGTACGCGAAAATATCCACAAACAAGCCGGGGACGATTTGATGATACTTTGACTAAATTTTAATGGTACTTGATTTCAGACAATTTCTAGCTGAGATACAGTGCACACCGCACATCGTGTTTTTCCAAAGGCGTTCTTGGAAAAGCTTTGTCACCGGCTTGTTTGTGGATATTTTCGCGTACAAATTTCACGGAATGTTCTTGAAATGACACTTAACAATGTACAAAAGGTTTCAATAAATTTACTCGATCCATATAGATTTGAAAAAATTCGCAAAAAAGTGTTTTTTTTTACGCTGAAACCCCTACTACTACCCTTCCCTGAATCCTGTTCGATTATTCTCGATATCGGGGATTTATGTACGAAAAAAAATCGCTTCCAGCAGAGCTTTCGCGGCTTTTAGACTTTCTACCATGAAATTAAAAAACCAGACCGGAAAACTCATCGAAAAGCATGGATTTGGGTATTTGGTATCTGACGCTAAGCCATCGCGTGAAAAAAAAACGTTCGTGCCCGAGTCCGGTCGGGTACCGAATACAGTGGTATATTCGTACCTTATCCATGAATTTGGGACCTTCGCCGGTGATCTTCTCCTCCACCTTGTCCGTGATCTTATCCGCCTTTTTCTGGATCTTGTCCCAATTGATCTTCACGTATCCCTGGTGAGCCGCTACCTGGAGTATTATTATTCCGCCTCCCACCGCGAAAGCCACCACCTTGCCGACCTTCATGGTGAGAAAGCCGGTCGCCCTGCGGACAAAAGAGGCACGGTGAAACGGACATTGGGAAATGGGCAATAAAATTCAATGGTGGTGCATTTTGCATCGTTGAAATGCAACGAAAGTTCTTTTTTACATTTTTGTTTTCTTATTTTTATTATTACACGAGATCTTTTTTGTAGAGTTATAACTTCCAACTTTGTAGTTGTAACTTACTGTATGAGGCATTGCGCGCCATTTCGCTCGGCCGTAACCCTGACCATTTTTAATTTTATTGATTTTTTTTTACAAAATAGTATGCTATGCAAGGAGTATTTTCACAAATTTTGAAATTTTTATCGCATGTATTTCACAAGTTACAATTTTTCGATAAATGTGGATTTCAGAAAGTTCGGAAACGTTCTTACGCCGATATCTATTAAATTAATCGATATATCGAAAAATGTCTAGATCGATTTTTTCATATTAGTTCACACTTTCAAAAAAAAAGGAATTTTTTTTTACATCATCGTTGTCAACATTTTTTCAGCGTGTAAAGTGAAAACTCGCCTTTTTTTTTTAATTCTCTAAAATAATATGATGAATCATATGTATTTTAACGCCAGACCCATTGTGGGCCCATTTTTCCTTGTATTAAAAAAAAATCAATTTTTTTTTTCACGAAAATTTCGAGTGTTTCGTATGAATTACTAATAATTTTTATTGTTAATAATACTCGTAAGTAATAATAATTGTATTTATTTACAATTAGTAATTGTAGTGATAATTTTACAATTAGTAGCCCGATCTAATATGTTGAAGAATTATTTTTCCATAAATAAAACTAACTCTCTCAAGATAAAAGAATATGTACTTAGTGTTTCATTCATATATTCTCCTATAATGCATAATTTTTATTATTTCTTCTAGGAAAGTAATGGATAAATAATTCTTCAACATATTAGATCGGGCTACTAATTGTAAATACGTACAATCATTATTACTTACGAGTATTATTAGTAATAAAAATTATTAGTAATTCATACGAAACACTCGAAATTTTCGTGAAAAAAAAATGAATTTATTAAATAAAAAAATACAAGGAATAATGGGCCCACAATGGGACTAGCGTTAAAATTCATATAATTCATCATAGTATTTTAGAGAATTGTTTGAAATAAAAAAATGGCAATCACCTTTTAAAAAAATAGTTTTCACTTTACACGATGAAAAAATGTTGACAACGATGATTTAAAAATGTTTACCTTTTTTTTATGAAAGTGTGAACTAATATGAAAAAAATCGATCTATAAACATTTTTCGATATATCGATTAATTTAAGAGATAACGGCGTTAGAACGTTTCCGAACTTTCTGAAATCCAGATTTTTCGAAAAATTGTAACTTCTGAAATACATGCGATAAAAATTTGAAAAATTTGTGAAAATACTGAACATAAAAATGGTCAGGTTCACGGCCGAGCGAAATGGTGTGGAATGCCTCATATATATAGTAGATCGCTAAATAAATATCTTCAAAAATTATTGCGGATTTTTTGTGGGTGCAATATGCCAAAATAAATTAAAGAAATCAAGAAATATCAATTTCCATCGCATTCCAACGATGCAAACTTAAACCTCATAAAAATTCCGGAATTGAGACGAGAATATCGTTATGCCGATATTCATAGATTTTACACGTTGAGTGATATTTTGATTATTTACTTTTCTGAATGCACCAAATCTAAGGAGTTTGTATATTTTTTTATTCACATTTCAAGTTTCGTTTTAGCGTATTGATTTTACTGTTCAAAATGTCCAATTAGAATATAACGAGAGAACTATGATAAAACATGTTTAATTATAAATGATCAAAGTACTGATTTAATGAATCTTGTTTGATTATGTTGCGGAAGTTTGCATCATTGGAATGCAACGAAAATTCATTTTCGTTTTTCTTAATTTTAATCGTTATCCAAAATCACTTTTGATAGATTTAGGATGTAGGTCTCTAATAAAGATCTTCTAAAAGTTCCAGTAGCTTCGATTTGCTAGAAAAAGACTTGGCAATTGGAAAAAAATTATTTTCATTGCGCCCCAATGATGCAAATTTCAACATCGTGTTTGATTTGTAATATAAACCTTCTTTCTCCTCCTAAAAACGAAAAACAGTTATATTGTTGCCAGTTCCGGTACGAGTTCCGAAATTTCGGATTTATCTCTCTTCTCCGGAACTCCGGAATAAGGTCTTTAGTATCGGAACAAAGTTCCGGAACACCGAAATTACGCCTCTACTATCGGAACTCAGTTCCGGAACTCTAAAATTAGGTTTCTAGTATCGGAACTCAGTTCCGGAACGCCAGAATTACTCTTCCTAAAAACGAAAAACAGTTATATAGTTGCCAGTTCCGGTACCAGTTCCGGAATTTCGGAATTATCTCTCTAGTATTGGAACTTGGTTCTGGAATTCGTGGATTAGGTCTTTAGTGTCGGAATTTAGTCCCGGAACTCCGGGATACTAGAGACCTTATTCTCTAGTATTGGAACAAAGGCTCCGGAATTTCGGAATTATCTCTCTAGTATTGGAACAAAGTTCCGGAATGCCGAAATTAGGTCTCTAGTATCGGAACTCCGTTCCGGAGCTCTAAAATTAGGTTTCTAGTTACGGAACTCTAAAATTAGGTTTCTAGTATCGGAACTCAGTTCCGGAACCCCAGAATTAGGTTTCTAGTATCGAAACTCAGTTCCGGAACTCTGAAATCAGTTTTCGAGTACCGGAACTCTAAAATTAGGTCTCTAGTATCGGAACTCAGTTCCGGAACTCTAATAATAGGTCTCTAGTATCGGAACTCAGTTCCGGAATTCCGGAATTAGGTTTCTAGTATCGGAACTCAGTTCCGGAATTCCGGAATTAGGTTTCTAGTATCGGAACTCAGTTCCGGAATTCCGGAATTAGGTTTCTAGTATCGGAACTCGGTTCCGGAACGCCAGAATTAGGTTTCTCATATCGGAACTCAGTTCCGGAACTCTAAAATTAGGTCTCTAGTATCGGAACTCAGTTCCGGAACTCTAATAGGTCTCTAGTACCGGAACTCAGTTCCGGAAATCCGGAATTAGGTTTCTAGTATCGGAACTCAGTTCCGGAATGCCAGAATTAGGTTTCTGATATCGGAACTCGGTGCCGGAATGAAAACCTTCTGATATTGGACGCTCTATCAAGGCGAACAGCAAAGAACAAAGTACTATGCTCACCATCCCGAGGCTGTGCCAATGACGATCTGTTTGGTAGCTGATGTTTTACTAACGTCGCCCAAAACTTTCTCCAATATCGACTTGGCCTCCTTCGACACGTCCATCTCGTGCGCCTCGTTATTCGCGCTTTCCTTGCTCCGCTTTGACACGGGAAGACTCATAGAGACCCTGAAAAGGATATCCGCGCACGGAAGGACTTGAGTGGGCGGAAAAAAAAGAGAAAAAAAAACCGAATGCGAATTTTTCGAAATGCGCATTTCTAGAGCTCACGCAATCATTTGTCGCCTGGGAGTATATATATATATCTATGCGATTCTTAAAATATCGATTCGCCGAAGTACCATTATAACGTGATGAATCTAAACGACCGTGCAACAATGAGTCGAACATGCGTGAGAAAAGAAAAGAATTTGTCCGCCGCGAAATCCGGCAACGGTAGAAGAGGAAAATCTATATGGACGAAAGTAAAGTGATATGCGACTCGACGAGGGAGAAAGAGTAACGTCTACCGTTTGAGCAATTTTCTTGCACCCGTGGAGACGGCACTTTTGCGGAATTTTGGCATCACCGACAAGTTCGGAATGAAACATTTATAAATATATATACGTCATACGAGAATCGTGTGAAAAACGTGTAATTTGCTATCTGTGTCCAGCGTCGGGGCTCTCTCACCTATTTCGTGGGGAAAATTTATCAAACGGAAATAAAGGTTCGATCGGGTTCGTTTTTTTTTCTATAATTCGCGTTTACAAGTACGCGCACGAAAAACGTTCTGACAGCTGAAAAAAAGAGAACTGTATCGACTCGGGTCTGCTCCACGCCACTCTAGCGTCCCGACGTTTTCGATCGCGTATGCGTTCGGGGCGTGGAATCAGCCAAAGTGGCGTCGCTCACGTCGGTGGGGAGAAAAAATTTATCCGATTTTTCCGCGTGACGAATGAACATTCCAATCGAAATTCAACGTATCAGCGTTAAATTGAGCGTTGATTCTTACATTTTGTTTCAATATTTTCGAATTCTCAAATATGCACGGAGGAAGATTGCACGTGAGTTTTCGTACGCGCGTGCGCGTACGTCATTCGCTTCCGTGATGGGAGCGAGTGGCTGGCGTCACGTCTAGCGGAGGCAAAGTATTCTTTTTTCGTTTCGTTTCTCTATATACCAACAAAAAAAAAAATGAGTAATTCTATCGCGTGCATAAATCGGCCTGGTCTAACCTGCTGATCGTTTCGTACGAAAATCGTCGAAAAATAAAACGAAAAGGCCACTTCGCTTCTCTCCTTTCACTCGCAATGTTAAACGGGGCGATTGTAGGATCGAGCGTGTGATTCTCGCGCGTGTTTCCCTCGTTCGTGATTATTGGTGCCGGATATATATATTATTTTCTTTTTTTATTCCTACGATTCGACGCCTGTTGGTAAGCGAAACGACGACGTCGTCGCCGTCGTCGATCGCTCGTGCGCGCCAACATGACTTTTCTCGCTTATTCATGTGCGGAACGATAATTTACGTGGAAAAACATCGCGTAAAATGGCACAGGAGACCGACGACATTAATTTAACGCCACAAGAATTGCAGACTCTGTCGGAGCTCGATAGGTAAGACTTGAAAAAAAAAAAAACGAAACTACAGCTGAAAAAAAATTGCGTACACAGTCAAACTGTCAAAATTTGGTAAAAGCCGAGATTTCTTTCCTTTTTTTCAACGCTTTTTCGCCAGTGGAATCGCCGCGTTTTTACCGCTCGCGGATGTAACATAACCTAGTTTTCCGAAGAAAAAAAAAATTTCGCTCCCTTTCAAACCTCAGATCCGGAACGCGGCGTATCAACCTACTGACATCCTTTCGCGGAAATTCGAACGTTCCATATCCGCCAATTTTCACATCCCGCAGAGTGGCGAATCGCCCCACCTCCTCGAAGATTTCGCGAAAAAGAAACTTCTTTTACGCTTGAAGCGATTTTTTTTCTCGCTTTTTCTAACCTACAACCTCATCGCGAGACCTCTCGAACGTCAAATTACTATGCTGATAAACAAAAAAACGTGAAACAAAATGAATGGAACGTTTCTCGTAAAACTGCTTTCTTTTTTTTCCTTTTTTTAGCCGACAGTTTGGCTTCCTGAAGCTGAACTCGGCTGAGCAGAGCAAGAAGAAGGCGCTCGTAGTGAGGGCGGTCAAGTATCTCGAGAGAATGCTCGTGCAGGCTCAGGCGGAGAAACAACGGAGAAAGGCGGACAGTACCAAATGTAGCCTCGACGAGTCTAACAGAGACGACGGCGAAGAGGACAACGCCATAAGCATAGATCCAAAAACTTACTGCAAGCTCGGACACTTTCATCTACTGCTGGAGGACTACGCCAAAGGTGCGAACGCCGCCCGTCTATTTTTTTTTTCCTTCCGAATCTTGGCGCTTCCGAGCCTGCGGGTTTCTCGACGCGCGGCTTGTCACGAACAACCGTGACTGCCTTTTTAGCCGCGGTGTTGCGCGTGCACTATTCGGTTTAGTTCGATTGTATTGGGTGTACAAGTTAATCCGGGCCGTTTTTTTTGCTCAAAATACGCACTCGTTTGAATGATAAAATGAATTAATACATTAATCAAAATATTGTCCATCGCTAGCGACTACTTTTGCCCATCTTTCTGGTAATTTATGACTTCCGTCGCGGAAGGAGCGTTCATCTTTCGAAGCCAAGAATGAATCGAGCCAATTTTTGATGCCCTGTTGTGACGTGAAGCGTATTCCAGTCAAAGCGTTCTGCATCGATCGAAACAAATGGTAGTCGGAAGGGGCAAGTTCTGGGCTATAAGGCGGGTGAGCCAGAATTTCCCAACCGCTATTTTCCAAATAGTTTTCAACCACAATAGCGACGTGAGGCCGAGCATTGTCGTGTTGAAAGATTATGGACTCGTGTCTGGTCGCATATTCTGGACGTTTTTCGGCTATAGCTCGCTTTAAACGGATCAATTGTTGCCTGCGGAAGTCTCCCGCGATGGTCCCACAAGCATTCGGCGGGCTTCAGCTGCACTTTTCTTCCAATTGAAACAGAATATCAACACTTCCCGCAAATGGTGCTTATTTAGGACGAAATTCGACATTTCCACCGCAGTAAAAATTAGACTCGATGCTCAAGACTCAAAGGTCTGTAAACGATATTTGGCTAAGATATGTTGATACTTCACGATACAGCAAAGACCAGCCGCCGTCAACCGTTTACAGCACCTAGAGCCATCTTTTGAAAACGGACCGAACTAAGTTGTACACCTAATATATGAATCAAAAAGACAGACTGGGCAACTCAGCGTAAGTTCGTTCCGATGGAATGTTTCGTTGTGGCGAAAGGGTCGCCGTGAAAGGTTGACAAATTCGACTCTAGAGTTGAGCAACAGTAAGGAGGTCAGGAAACTGGGTTTTAGGCGGGAAAATTAGAAGGTTCAAAAGAAGCGTTTTTTCGGGAATTTTTTTAGAAGGTAAATAAACAAGTGAGGCCAGTGAACTTCGAGGTAACTTTTCATGTATATTTGAAATGTATAAAAAAAATGTTTCGACATGAAACAATAAATGATTGCAGATTTATCATATTCCATGCACGTCTTGCCACTGCAGTCCCCAATTGGCAGGAAAGATCCAGCTCGTAATTCTTGACTGAACCAAATAAACCAATAAAATGTTCAATTGTCATACATTTTTCTTCGGGATGAATTGAGGGGAGATATACACCTAGGAGCTGGAAAAAGGTCATTTTAGTGAACTTTTTCAAGGCAAACTATTTGAAATTTCCGATTGGGGTTTAAATTATCTAAAAGTATGTACATTAAAAAATATGTTTAATTTTCTTTATTTAAAAATATCAAAAATATACAAGAATATTGTATGATCCTTGGAGCGTCGTAAAAAAAAAGATTATTAAATTAGATACTATAATCTAGTACTTGTCATAGCCGATTTTGAAAATATCGATTTATGACAAAATGGCGGACGTTTGAACATAAATAGTGATTTTTGGGCCAATAATTAGTTATTATTTTGCCTATAAAACAAAAACTAAGTAACGGAAAAAAAAATCCTATGACAAGTACTAGATAATGGTGTATAGAATAACCACAAAAAACCTCAAGGCAATCGCTAATTGGTTTTCGAGAAATTTTGAGAAAAACGCGTTTGAAAATTTGGGAATGAATAAATCATGAAATTTGTCAACTTACATGGAATCATCGTCCAACAACTTTGAAAAACGTTTTTTGAGAAAAACGCGTTTAAAGTTTGAAGTATCGTGCTACTACCGCTGTAGCTCATTCAATTTTAGGAATACTGCAACGAAATATTCAGGGAATATAGCTAAAAGGTGACACTATAGAATAAAAATATTTTTGGAAAATGCACTTTTTCGACCCACCTAGGGAGATGTAGTATAATTGAACAATTAAAAATTATATATAATAACAAATATAAAATTAATATATTTTCATTAATTAATAAATTAATTAATATTCAACTTAAATTATTAATAGAGGAACATCTTATATTAATACCAATTGATTGATGATTATTACCTTTTATACATCTAATTAATGATTCTATTAAAGCCGATAATGTTAATAATTTATAACAATAATTGTAACTGAATAATATCAATAGGGCGATTTTTTGTCAAATAGATAACATGATGCAATTTATTCAATTTAAATTATTTATAATATTAATAAATCAGTTGTGTAAAGGGCTCCTAATTCAATAAGAATAGCTAAATTTATCAAATAAATTAATGAATTAAAATTATAATTATTATATTTATTGAATAATAAGGTTGAAAAAATAATAATTAATGTTGACCTTGCAGAATTTGTTTTTTTTTTGTACAGAAAATATCAATGCGAAATTTATTTAGAGAACTTTGTTGTACATATACATTGCTTAAGACATTCTTCGGAATATTTTCTTTGAAGCTGTCGGCACTGGAGCCTTTTTTTATACTTATAACTTCAGCAACCCTATTGTCGACGTTTCAAGCTTATGCAAGTTGCTTCAAAATCAGAATTCATACTCGACTCGTCAAAATTTCGGTAAAAAGCCGGAAAATTCGTTTTGTCAAAAGGAAATTCATAATTTGCCTCAATCAGATAATAAATAAATATATTATTCCAGATCCATATAAAAAACCAGATACAATTTCTACATAGAGATTCGATTCAACATTTAAAAAAAAGTTATTGCAACTCGGCGCACCACAAGAAGTTGAATTTTTTGGAAAAATCAAATACGTCGACCCGCAAAGTGCAAGTGGACAGATTTTTCTTACTTTTCACTCTGAATTCTTTAGTTTTTCGTGTATCTTCAGCTGTGACAAAATTCATGGAGGTCGGAGATGTCAGATCCAGTTGAATGTAATAAATTGTCACGCTCTTACGAAATAATAGAGCCAGGTATATCTCCGTAGTGTGCACACAGGGTCACTATCGACGAAGAAAACCTTTTAGACGCTGCTTGCTCAGTAGCCGGAATCAAGTGGCTATGGCCATTTCCCACGGAGCGTAGCCAAACTGACATTCTCTTCCCACAAGCGCACGAAGCAGAATCCACAAATGTTGGGTCGTCGAGTGACTTATTCACGAAGGGCGATGAGATAATTTTTTTTGTATAACACGAATAAAAATTTTGCAGCAATGTCGGCGTATCAGAAGTTCTACACGCTGAAGGGGGATTATTGGAAGGATGCGTCCTTCCTCTATGGTCAAGGCCTGGTCTACTTCCATTTCAATGCCTTCCAGTGGTAAGTCTATGATCTAGAACTCGCACTCCAACAGTATCGAAATTGAATCTTACAACTGTTGGATATTTTTTGCTATTCCTTTCGGGACAAGTATAATTGCCTCTTTCTAAAGGGGTTAGGCTACTGTGGAGACTCAAAAGTCAGGGTTATATCAAAAAATTAATTTTTATAGAATAAGCAAGCTGATTGATTCGCGTCCATTTCGATATTTGTCTAGATATTGTTATGTTATTATACCATTTACAGTCAACTGTGTGGACTTTTGCTGGCATGATCTTGCCATGGGGGAAGGGTTGAAATTCCGAACTTTGAATGCGCCGACGGTTTAAAATTCCTAATTTTAATGTTCCGAAATTACAAGGTTCGTCAAGATCATGCCGGCAAAAGTCTACACAGTTCACTGTAAATGATGCAAAAGTGTAACATTGTCTAGACAAATTGCAAAATTGACGTAAAATCACTTCGTAATTTTAAAAAATTCTTGAAATAATTCGTCGATTTATTGATAATATTGAAACTTTAAAAATTTCCATAGCCGAATTACTTTGACGGTGCTCAGATTTCCGGAGTTTTGGTCTTCCGTGTAAAATTCTTTCGGATTCTTGATCTTTTGGGGTAGTATTCTTACGGAGTTTTGAGCGTTCCGATCATTCAAAGTTCGGAACTTCAACCCAGCACCAACAAACTCATTTTTCGGAAATTTTCATTTATTATTTTACGAAGATACTATATAGCTCTATAGAATTAATTATATTATTCTAATATAATTTTGGGTAATTCTTTAGACAAGTCATTTTTCGGTTGAACCCAAACAAACCCAAACAAACTCATTTTTCGGAAAAGTCACTAATCTAAAGAATTACCCAAAATTATATTAGACTCATATAATTCATTCTATACAGCTATATAATATCTTCGTAAAATAATAAATTAAATGAATTATATTATTCTAACATTATTTAGAAATTAACCAGTGATCGAAAGTGTCCCAAATTTCATTTAAAAAATACTGGAAATTGAGCAAGTTATAAACAATCCCGTGAAGGACATAGGACTAGAACTTAATGGTGTACTTGAATTTGCTCACTTGGTTGATCTAAAACGAAAAGAAACCAGTTTTTTTCTTCTTAAAATCGATAACATTGGCTAAAACCCGACCAAGATTTTTTAGTTATCATGTTTCAATCATTAACAAAAAAGTTTGCATTGATTTCTCGACTTGTCGGGAAAAAATGACATGGTTAATAACTAACGAAAAAAAAAATGTTAAGAAAAACGTCGGTCAAGGTTAAACTACTATTACACTAAACAAGTATACCGAATGTCAAGTCAATCCGTTTATTAGATGTCGATAAATCGTATACACCGTTTTGAAAACCATAATTTTGAAAAAAAAAAACGCGTTCAAAGTTTTACTAGCAGTTCTATGGTTGTAATTATAATTTTACCTTCAATCTGAGATTTCTGCACCATAATTGAACTTTCCTATTCAATTTGAGTTGCCTCAAGCGACGATTTTATTTTTGAAATTTCACAGTAGCCTAACCCCTGAATAAGACACGATTAAAAAGACCGGGTTTCAACTCAAAGACGAAGAATAATTCGCGTAAACAAGTAAACTACGTTTTCCTGATAAATCAAAAGTAACTTGAAGTATTAACCTACTATTCTTTTCAGCCCTATCTTTCACTCTTATCGGCAACAATATATCACAAAGGCTTGTTTGTTTCGTAAGGCATTAGAAGTGTCACACCGACCGAGCGGCCATAAGTGCAAGACAGATAGCTGATTAGCAGGTTCCCAGTGTTCTCCGAGACGGCTGATATTTCGAAAAGAAGAAAAGAAAAAACGTTCCGCTCTATTGAACGACGAACGAACGTCTTCGTTTGCCGGAAATTTGATCCGCCTAGAAGAAAAGAAATCCTACTTGGCCGCAGGATTTTTACCGATGGCACGCGTGACCCGTGTCCTTAATTTTGGAAACAATTTGCAACTGGTTTTTCGCAGACTTCCTTTTTTATTCTCAAACATAAGTCGTCTCGGGCAAAATTGAAAATGAATGCTCAGCCATATTGCGCTTATTGTGGCTCAGTCGGTAACATTGCCCTAAATACGTAAAGGCAACGTGAAACACCTTCAGTCGATAACATTTCAGTTTCCGAATTTTCTTCCAGAGATAAAAAAAATACAAGTCAGTAGACAAGAGCGATTTCCGGCTCTCTAAATAATCATCATGACGAAAAATTGCCGATTTTCACGTAGAGGTGGCGCAGCGATCTTTCAATATGGCCGGACAAAGTATAACCTCAAACGTAAACAATTGCGTCGTTCTTGATTTGCTGCGAGTTGGCTATTGGATTTACCTCCATGGTAGATTGTAAATATGCTACTGCAGTGAATAATTTATTTTCCGCTTTTTTCGTAGCTCCGTCAGCTCGGGATTTAGATTTTTTAAGGTTATAAGAGCCACTCGCAGGTTTCGAGGAGTGATTCTATTTTTCAGAGCATCCTTTTTACAAAGGACGTCTGGAATCATAATCCAGAGAGAAAAAAAGTTTCCTTTCGAGCTACGATTGTTTCGTTCAAAAGAAAAGGACAATTTTGTTCTGCTTTTGATAGAGCACATGGTCGTCTTTTTTGGCCGCAACGTCAGTAATTCAGAACACTTGAAAACGAATTTTGAGTTATCTTTCTTACACTCACTGTGACTCGATCGGTAAAGCATTTCAATGTATATGTTACCGGAAATGTATAAAATACAGGTATTATGCATAATTCCTAGGAAATTTATAAATTGCCAAGCTAATTTGGGAAAAGTGTGATGTAATTTATCAATACATATAATTTCTAGGAGATGTATACAATTTCTAGGTCTTTTATAAACTTATCAACGAGTTCAAGGAACTGCTATCCCGAATTTTAGACATTTCCAATTAGTAACGAAGCATTTGTACACGTCGTCTTTCTCCAATTATCCTTCGTAAAAATTAAAATGTTTTATTAAGGCGGGATATACATTTAGACAGGAAAAAAATGAGCAATATTGAGGGATTTTTTAAACCAAGAAATAATTATTCTACAATTATCAAATTTTAGGTATACTTTAATAGTATATTTAAGTATCAGAAACATTTTTTTTAAATTAATACATCATCAAAATGGCGGAGCCGTGGCAGAGTGTTACAGCAAGGTCGCCGTGGGAGTTGCGAATCGGCGTGCAGTCTAGCTTTCCGCAGACTTTGATTTGCAAAAAAGTTCAAACATTTTTTCAGTTGGAACATGTATTGTTTCTACGTGGCGGCAATTAAAATGAAGAAAATGCAAATTCGAGAAAATAGCACGCATTTACAAAAAAATCAACATATCACGCAACATTTCTGTAAAATGTCGATTAAACAAGTAGTTTTTTGCAATTTTTCAAACAAAAAAAATTCAAAAGAAATCGATTTTTTAATCGTCGCTAACTTATCCCAAATATACATAGTGTTTGTTTACAAAGATCTTGGGAAAACACGAATAAAAAAAAGGTCAAATTAACAACAGTTTCGTGTGAGATGTACAGTTACTTTTTCTACCCACTGTATATACAATTCCTAGGAAATGTTTATAGTCTGATTTATTTAATACATATGCCGAGCGTTTTAGGTAGTATATATATAATTCCTAGGAATTATATATAATGCCGAGTTTAATACATTTCCGGTAACACACACACACACACGTATATATTTCAAATAATTGACTTCCCGCGGCAAGGAATTGCATTAGAGACACGATCTATCTTACCGATCGAGCTTGGATACAGTTGAGTTCTACCTTAT
>OY723397.1:20352559-20391439 GCA_963210295.1 Ophion ellenae | reverse complement strand
GAGAATGGACATGGTGAAAGAGTTACAGAGAGGGAAAGTAAAAAAACTGGTTGGGGGCTACATCTACGTAGAGGCCCGAACGAAATGTCCAAATTTCGCAGCTTTTTCTGGGAAACGGTTGGTGTAAAAAAGGGCATTTTTTAAACACAAAGGGTGCCTCAAAATGACCTGATATTTGAAATTGCGCGCCATTGTGGCGAACATAGAGTACTAATCTTTGACAACTGATATCAGGCAGTATTGAGGTTAGTCATGGACAATTACACGATCGAGCAACGCACAAAAATTATGAAAATTCACTACAAATGGAGGACGATACAATGCAGTTATTGCAGGCGAAGTTTAATGGTTGTGTTATCTCGTAATACAATGTGTTATAACGTAAACAGAACATGCCCGTTCTTGTCGTGAATAAATTGTGAAGAATGCATCAGTGTTGTGCAATTGGATGCAGAAACGAAGGCGTTCATTTATTTCCTAAAAACGAAAAACTTCGCAAGCAATGGGAAATTGCTATACGTCGCTAGCACTTTACAGCCACAAAACATTCAAGGGGATGAAGTTCCGAAAAGCCCATATATCGGATCGACTTGAAGTTTGGTACACTTACGTTTTGTGGCCTCCTGAGCACGAATATGAAAATGAAAATTGGCGCAAACTTGATCTTCAAGGTCACAACTAAAAAAAGTCGACTTTTGAGCGGTTTTTCTAGGTTATTTCAACAACTATTGATCTGAGACAAAAAGATTTTAAACAAAAGTTGTAGATTATGCGGAAATGCATGTTTTATGTTCTATACATTTTTTTCCTAAAACCTTTTTTGTTCGAGAAAAACTGGATAATGTCCAACTCGAGGGCGCAGGGCAACTCGGATGGGTGTTGTGAATCGTCGGGTACGTAGAACACTGGGGTGGGTTTGTTGGGCGTCTTGGATAACATCGAAACTAATAGAGTTTAGCAAAATATACTTATTGGAGTATTATCCCATTTTCTTTGAAAATAATGATTTAAATCAAAATTTGTATAGATCATAAATTAACAGTCTTTTGGTGCGCTACAACTTTCGTAGGAGACATTTTCCTCTACGATCAACATTTGTTAAAATTCAATTTGAGATTTTTGATATATGCAAAAATAACAAAATGGCGGACATTTTTCGAAAAAATAAAAAGAACGTCTTTTCTCACCGTTTTTTTGCAAAAAAGTGAATATTAAAATTAAAAAAATCCTTGATATGCGCAATAGATATAGTCGTAAAGAATATGTGGTTAAATTTTCATAAGGATCGGTTCAGTCGTTTCGAGGATTTTATCGACAAGCCGTCGAAAAACGTTGTTTCGAGAAAAACGCGTTTAAAGTTCGTTTGGGTTACATAAATACATTAAGGGAAGGGTTTCAGCGTGAAAAAGAAACATTTTTTTCCGATTTTTTTTTCATCTATATGGATAGAGTAAATTTATTGAAACCTTTTGTACATTGTTAAGTGTCATTTCAAGAACATTCCGTGAAATTTGTATGCGAAAATATCCACAAAACAAGCCGGTGACAAAGCTTTTCCAAGAACGCCTTTGGAAAAACACGATTTGCGGTGTTCACTGTATCTCAGCTGGAAATTATTTGAAATCAAGTACCATTAAAATGTAGTCAAAGTATCATGAAATCCTCCCCCCAACGGTCTTTGATAATTTTTTTTTTTCATTTCTAAATTTTTGGTGGTCATGTAAAGTGAAAAGTGCTATTTTTCACGAAAAATTCCGCCATTTTGGGGGTGGAAACCCCCTCAATGTAAAAAAATCTCAAACTAACCGTTGGGGGGAGGTATTTTATATGTAGAAAGTGTGTACCAAGTTTCGAAATAAATCGGTCATGTAGTTTTCAAATAGCAGCGAACGCGGACTTTGAAAAAGTGGTTTCGAGAAAAACGCGTTTGAAGTTTAGAGAAGTCGGAGCTACAGTGTTAGAGGAGCGGGACCAAATAGTCAATAACTTCGAGAGTTTTGCTCTGATTGACTTGAAATTTTGGGATTATATTCTTGAAATGTTTAACTATAGGAAAAGACAAAAAAATCGATTTTTCAAAAGTGCAAACTCCTACCCTCACCTTGAATTTTTTTTTTTGTATTTCGAAAGTGAATTTATTAAGTGTAAGAACTTTTATATCATATCTGTAATATAAACCTATCAAAAAAATTCATGAGAATAGCCTTTTTTAGCATCTAAAGTGAGAAGACCCCTTAAGCGCCATAGTATCATCTTCCCTTATTATTTCTGTCCCTCTGTCTCTATGTCCCTCTCTCTTTTTCACCTTTCAGTCTCATTCTCGTAGAATACGAATATGCACTCCGCGATGAAAAATAGAAACTGGAGCAGCTCGATATTTCGTGTAGAGTCTGTTTTTCCTCTCGCTCTCTCGCTCGCCCTTTATTTCTAGAGCGAGTGTTTGTAAAGTATTCTCGAAAAAAGAAAAAAACGTCCACGACGACGAGCCACTTCGAAAAAACGTCCCTTTGTGCCCCGACTTCCTCTTGTGAATACACACACACAGGTTTCCACATATGTATACGTATATGTGTGTATTGTGCACCATGATAGACCGAGGCAGACTCGCCTCGCCCTTCTCAAAGGCTTCCCTCTCTCCTCAACCGTATACCTACGGTATCTGGATAATGAGAAGGAGAGAAAGAAAGAGAGAGAGAGGAAGGGACGAGGTCCCCTACCTCAAAAAAACTCCTCGATCTACTTTCTCTAAAAAAAAAGTAGACACGTTTCCTTACTTTAAGAAAAAGAACGAAAAATCCGAGGCACCCAATGGGGTAATAAGAATCTCTGTTATTTATTGGACAGTTGCCAAAGCATGTACGAAGAAGCGCGGAAAATGTTTAAGAATTTTGTCGTGTTCAGGTGCCTTTTTGAAAAACTTACCCTCGAGAGTGGTGCAAGCAGTTCGGAGAGAAATGATCTTGTCTAGGGTTGTCCGGTTAGTGAATGGATGAGTATCGACTCTGTAGGATTCGAATGGACCGTAAGATGAAAATATTATGAAAACTATTATTTTTTATTGCTATAGCTAAAAAAATATATTATTCTGATAGAGAAATTGACAAATACGTAGCGAAATGACTAAATCGTCAGAGAATGGACGAAATTACCAGTAAATGGACACTCGACCGCCAGTAAATGCACCTGTAGTGTAGATAAACGCTGTAAAGGATAACGATTTATTATTTATTTTGATTAAGGCGTTACCCCCACTTGTAGCGCAAAAATGGCCTTTTTCATGATTTTTTTAAAAGAAAACTACAAAAAAATTTCAATCGATCAATATACCATCTTAAAGAACACATCTTGAAGAACTTTCAGTAATTTTTTTTATTGAAAAATATTACATTGTTTAGCGGCAAATGGCCGTCAATGAAATAATGTTTTTATATACACGGTTTGCGGTGACCAACATTGCGGCGAAGTGGATCATCTGAGAAAAAAATGCGGATGGATTTAGTCAAATATAAGTATAAACTAGTCTTTGATCGAAGGATTTTGAAAAATATTCATTTTTCACAAAATGGCGGACAGTCAAAGTTAATGGTTCGATTTTAACGAAAAAAAGCGGCCGTTTTTTGGCTATAAAACGACCATTTTTTTCGAAAAAAAAATCGAACGATTAAAGACTACATTTTTATGTATTAAATAAGCCTGCAAAATTTCAAGAAGATCGGTTCATTAGTGTTCGAGTAATCTTGGTCACCGACTTCAGAAATGCCATTTTGAGAAAAACGCGTTTAGAGTTTCTCTTTCAACGCTCTTTCAACGCGGATTCTTCTCTCTCAACGCTCATATCTCAGTCAATTTTGTTCGGATCGACTTGAAATTTTCAGGACATATTCTCAGATACTTATACTTCAAAAAAATACAAAAAAAATCGATTTTTTCAAAATCGCAATTGGGGGTAACCCCTAAATGCTAAATCTGGAGATCACTGTGCTGTACGAAAATGATAATATTCTTGTACACATGAGTATTATATTTCTTATTGTTAGGACGTTGAAAAAGTTCTCGCTGTTTTCCAACAGATGGCGTAACCGGAACTGTGTGCTTGTAGTTTAAGGAGTTAGGCCACTCTAGAGGCCGAAAAAATAGGCTTTTTGGAATTTCTTTTTTCAGCAAAACTACAAAATAAATCGAGATGACAAAAATAGTGGTTATAATACATATCAGTGACTATACAATAATTTTTTTTAAGCGATTAATTTCAAAATGGCGGCTGTGCAGCGTTTATCTCAAAACTGCATTTTTTAAGTTGGCCACAAACGTAACTCAGACAATTTTCAACCGATTCACTTGAAATGTTGAGTATATCTTGAAAAATAGATTGTCTATGGAAGTACGCAGGATTTTTTTTTTAATTGCATAGTTCATTTCTCAGGCGACGATTTTATTGACAAATTTTTCACTTTCCAAAAATTTGCCTACAAAATCGTCAGATAATTGTTAATTACAAATGAACGATGTAATGAAAGTAGTAGTGAAAGTAATACTTACCTTCAGAACTTATAAAAACTATTGTTTTCGCCTTTGGAACACCTACTGTGCACAGCCCTATAGTAACCAAATTGCGCCGTGTGCAAGTACCACAAACTAGACAAATTCCGTGTGGCGTCAAAAGTCGATATTAAACTGAGAAATCGGTTTTAACGACACCTGTGATTTTTTCGCAAAATTATAGGGGTTCGACTTTTCACCGACAAGTCGTATTCTTTACTTATTAAATATAAATTAGATTTCGTCCATTCACTGGTACCCGTCCATTCACTGCTCCGTTTGTGACCAAACCCCACTCTTCTCTCACTCGAGGGTTAATTCTCGGGGCTGTCCTCGCAATTCTATATTTTTTTGCTCTCTCCAAAGCGTCGGGTATACGAAACATTGAATAGAAACGAAAGCCTCCCCTATCGTTGAATCCCTATGACGCGTGTTGGACCACGTGCAATATCTCACGTACGCCATTCGTATATTTTGTACACACACACAGGGTGTCCTGTTATAAATGGATAATCCTGCAACTGTCGATAGGTCAGATCAGGTCCTACTATGCAATTTCAGTTTAGTAAAAGTCCCACGGTTTTCGACATAATAATCATCTACTTTTGGTTTAAAAAAAAGTTTAAAAAAGTAAAAGAGTTAAAAAAAAATACTCTTGGTCATTTGTTTTATCTAGAAGAGTCTTCTTTTTAACCTTAAATGTTGAGGAAACTTTATGAGAAAAGATGTTATGCACAATGCTCATACGAACCAATTCGAACATCTGACTTTGATAGCCTGCAGTGTAAAAAAAAAATGTACCACGCATATCGTGCCAATGACTTTATTAAAATGTTGCTCAGTTATTGTCGATTTACATCATTTGTAGAAATGACAAGCGAAAAACCGAAAGCAGATGATTTTTTTTTAATAAGATGAAGCCCAAAATCTTGAAAACCGTGGGACTTTTACTAAACTGAAATTCCAGCATACAGGGTGGACCATTTAACGTGACCACCCCAAATATCTTCGTTGCCTTTAGAGTGACGAAAACAAACCCAAACAAACCTAAACAGACCCAACTAAACCCAAAATATTTTGGTGAAAAATCATTTCAAGGCTATGATATCGTAGGTCGTTGGATTCGTCTGAATATCAGCTACAACGTCTTAATTAAAGAAAAACATGTTCCCATGTGAAAAACCATTGATGACCTTGAGAACGCAAAAACCATGACCTTGACAAAAATTAATTTTTCACCAGTGTGTCAGCCCTTCTAAATCAATCAAATTACCTCCTGACATTTTTTTAGTCGCTCCAAAGGCACCGGAGATAATTGGGGTGGTCACGTTACATGGTCCACCCTGTATAGTAGAACGTGATCTGACCTATCGGCAGTTGCAGAATTATCCATTCATTACAGGACACCATATATATAATATATACAGGGTGTCCCGCTTATCTCTGCCATCCGAAACAACTCGGTAATTATCGACGTCACAAAAAAATGTTCCAGACAAAAGTTTTACGGTGTGAAGCAGCCCACCAAATGCGATGAATTTTTTTTTATTTCGGTGGAGGCGCCGACGCACAGTGAAGGTCACCTCCACTTTTTCAAATGGAATGGTACATTTTTTCTACCATCTTGTGGAGCACCTCAAGCCGCATAAAAAACATTAGGGGGTCAAAGTCGTTCAAGGTCATTCAAGGTCATTCAAGGTCACCGATTAAAATGAAGTACAAATCTACATATCTCGATCCGAGATATTTAGATTATTATTATCGATACTGACCTTGAATGACCTTGAACGACTTTGACCTCCGAATGTTTTTTATGCGGCCCGAGGTGGTCCACAAGATGGTTGAAAAAAATGTACCATCCCATTTTAAAAAGTGGAGGTGACCTTCACTGTGCGTCAGCGCCTCCATAGAAATGAAAAAAATTAGTCGCGTTTGATGGCCCACTTCACACCGTACAACTTTTGTCTGAAACATTTTTTCGTGACGTCGATGATTGCCGAATCATTTCAGGTGGCAGAGATAAGAGGGACACCCTGTATATGTAACACACACGCATACGGCACGACACGACACGAACCGTAGAAAATTTAGATATATATATTTTTTATTTTCTACGGTTCCTCGTGTCGAATCTTGATTTTTTTATTCCCACCCTCGATATTATGGCTAATGTTTGCAATCTTCATTGCTTGATTTGTCACGCACACACGCGAGTCTCACCCCGATTAAAGTGTCAGTCGATGGCACAGCTCGTATAAAATTGCCGAGAAAGCTGATTTTTTTGTTGTTTGTATTTTACGAAGCATCCTAAAAGAAAAATGACTTTCCGTGACGTAATTTCGATAAGCGCGTTAGTGACGTACGTCAGAAGGAGAAGGAAAAAAATTAGACGCGAGCAGTGTCGATGTCCCGAGAGGTATGAGTGCAGGCGTGAAAAGTTCACCTCCCTATATAAATATGCAACGTACGTTAATGGACACATGCACAGGGTTGTGCACGCGACACGTTCCGACCCAGATTTACCGATCGATATTCCTTGGCCTCGTTACGCTTTCACGGATTATTAATTCATTTATTTATCTGTCGTCCTTATTTTTGTCTTCTTTTTTTCGAACGGTAACCTCGTCATTTTTGGGCCAAAACTGATATGCGGAGTTTGAAGTTGATTTTTTTTTAAATGTGTGAATTTGTTGAAAATTCACGAGTGGCTTCGTAAAATATACGCGAGAACAGCATTTTCGAGATTTTTTGCAGTACACCATTGCGGCGTATCAGCGGAGTTCTTCCATTTTTTCAATTTGGAGCGAAATGTCGAAGCTTTTTTTTCAATGCCGATGTAAGATACTGGAGAAGTAACGATTTTTGGGAAAAAAATCTTTGTCGAAAAAATGCATGCTGCGTTATTTCTTTAATAATCGATATTTATTTTTAATCTTGGGTCTCACGGTTTTAGTGCTTTGTGGATAAATTGAGAAACGGTTTAGCATTATTTTCCCGGTTCGAACCGGAAATTTGTATGTAAAAAAATTTTTTTTTTTAAACAAGCTTTTATTTAATGTACTAAAAAGTAGAAAGTATTTTGTTTACCTAGTCACTCATATGTGACTATAAATAAAAGCTCGAGGCACTCAACTTTTTAAATGTTTGATAAATTTGATCAATTCAATTTTATTTACCTATTCAATTTGGCACAATAGTAATTAGATAAATTATTATACGCCTTTATACTCAGTTTCAGAATTTTCATTGAAGAAATCTAAGGTTGTTTTAAAGTAAATTAAATACAGTTAATATTCTGACGGATTTATGGAAATTAAAGATTATATGTCGAAATTTTGAACGCCTCAAACTTTTATTTATAGTCACATATAGGTGACTTGGTGAAATTTTTTTTTACTTTTTAGTACATTAAATAACTCTTGTTTTTTAAAAATATTTGTTTACATAGAAAGTTAAAAATTTGATGGATATTTTTTTGTCGTTAAAGTTGAATAATGCATTTTCATCTTTTAAATGCATGATTGCAAAATTTCAGAGCTCTAAGTAGCCGGGAAGTGGGTGCAATATCGATTTTCCGTTTTGCATCTCACAGAAAGTCAAGTTGAACAAAAGCTAGTAAAAAATTGGAAAAACTAGACAGATTGCCAGTGAGTGGCTGCTATTTTATGATGAAAACAAATCTTAAGGGGTCTTCTCACTTTAGTCGCTGGAATAAGGCTATTTTCATGAATTTATTTGATAGGTTTATATTATAGATATTGATATAAAGGTTGTTACACTTAATAAATACACTTTTGAAATAGATTTAAAAAAATATATATTTATTTAAATCACTATTAATAGACGAAAATGGTAGTTGAAAAATGTCCTAAAAAATTGTAGGTCTGCGCTGTTGATGGAACCTCGGGGATGGATCATCCGAACCAAAAAATCAAACTCTTTTAGATTCAGTATGTTGATGGCTATAGCGCATATCATACGATTTTTCATACATTCAAAAATAACAAAATAGCGGACATTTTTTGAAAGAAAACGTGTTTTTCACCGTTTTTGGCAAAAAAATAATCGTAAATATCAACAATTAAAAAAAATCCTTGATATGCGCTATAGCTTTCATAAGGATCGGTTCAGTAGTTTCGACGACTTTATCAACAAGCCGTCGAAAAACGTGGTTTCGAGAAAAAACGCATTTAAAGTTTGTTTGGGTAACATAAATACATGAATTTTTTTTTAAATATATTTCGAAATTGTATTTATCAAGTGTAACAACTTTTATATCAATATCTATAATATAAACCTATCAAAAAATATCATGAAAATAGCCTTTGTTTAGCGTCTAAAGTGACAAGACACCTTAACATTCTGAAAAAAAGTTCTCTACACTGCGGCGAAATGACATACACTGAATTTCAAGCTTGTTTATAGTACTTCTTTATAGCGGCGTTACTATCTCAAACTACACGCACGCAGTTCTGGTAACGCCATCTGTTGGAAAACAGCGAGAACTTATTTAACGTCCTAATAAGTTACTACTTACGTTCTGGCTCAAGGCTTTTTTTTCAAGCATGATTTTCCCTGATCGCGAATCCCCTATCGCAAAAAAAACAATTTTTTTGTCTATCCGAAGAAAGATAAGGGCGGAGAGATCCGAAGAAAGATAAAGGCAGAGAGAGAGAGCTGAAAGTAGTCGTGGAGATCCTGATTTGTGAAATAACGCTCTCTCCGAGAGAGTGTACAACGGTGTGACGAAGCGTGAGACGTAACACGTTATTACTTTGCGGATCGTTCGGCGAGGTCATGGTCAGTCGCGGTGCGCTGAAACTGAGAGTCAACAAACTCCGCGGCCAAGGAGCGAGAGGAAACGAGCGTGTGTGTGTGCACGTAAGCTTCGCCACGGTTGCTCGACAAGTTCGGTTACCACAGGTCCCGCATTACGAATTTAAAGGGAACCCCGGAAAGCTCGACTCGTAAGCCCCCCCTTCTCGCGACGAAATAGCCAAAAAGCGATTTTCCAAAGCACCCAATAATTTGCTCGTTATCAACCCGAAACTTGATTACTTCGTGTAAAAATGCAATATCGACGACTCCAGCGAATCTCAAGCCAATATATCTTCTCGAGTTTGAAATAATCGCTATAAACTTCGCCATTGCTCGTGTGTATAACCTCTACGAAACAGCTGAACAATTTTGTTCCAGCGCTGCAGCCTTTCTACTTGAAGAGCACAGCAAAAAAATTACAAAACGCAGGGGCGACGTTGTCCGAAGATCGTGTCAAAATTTTGGAACGATCGACCGTCTAGTTTTCGAGATACGACGATTTGATTATTCGAGATCGCCAAAAGTTTTGGCGCCTCTCGCGGCCTGAGGCAGAAGCTCTACTAGTATAGTTAACTTTGTCAAAATACATTGTTACCAATGGACAACATTTGAAAAACGAAAAATTACTGATTCTGCTGTGTTCCAGGGTGCAAGACGGATAATAAAAGTGAATTGTTCCATAAGCCACCTAAAGATAAAGTACTTTTGAAAAGTGATTGTTGGCTCTGAAAATGACTCTCTTTAGGCCATCAAGGTGCGTTTGTAGTCACTCCACAAGATTTTTTCTTCCCAAGTTTGCATCTTTATAAATAATAAGTCGAGCAATATTAAAATTTATTTCTGTTATATACAATGTATAAATATAATTTAAGATGTCCCTTGTAAGAGGTATGCTCTAAAAATAGAATCACTCGAAACCTGCGAGTGATTCTCATAACCTTAAAAAATCTAAATCCAGAGCTATAGAGCTAAAAAGAGAGTGGAAAATAAATTATGTCCTGCAGTAGCATCTTTACAATCTACCATGAAGGTACATCCAATAGCCAACTCGGAGGAAATCAAGAACGAAGTAATTGTTTACTGTTCAGGCTGTACTTTGATCGGTCATATTGAAATATCACTGCGCCACCTCCAGCCCCATGACAGTGGGTACTATTCCTATGGCAATAAATTATTCGCGCGTTGTCCGGGAGGTTTAATTACGCTATAGTCCACTTTGTGGCGCTAGTAGTCCTCTGCTCGGCTTCTTTTACGCATGCGCGTTCTATACTCGATATAATAAGAACATTTTCAGAGTATTTGGAGAGTTTTATGCGTTTTATGGTTGTGGTCTTGACCTGTTCAAATTTTTGTCACAACTCGAATGCAACAATATTGTACGCGTTCGGTGATTTCGGGTTATATAGTTATCGATCAGGCGACTACTAGCGCCACACGTGGCAGCGATTGAAAACAAAAGTGACGGACATTACGAGAACCATGTATAACTGATGGTCACAGGGGGTTGGCCACGTCTAGAACGTGAACATCGCGAATAGGGAACCTCACGCAAAGTTCAGGGCAGATGGCGCCACGATAACATAACGTAAACAAAAGAAGCTGTTAACGCGCGCGGTACATTATCGCGGTGTCTGTCTTGTACTAAAATTATATGAATGGACATAATGGACAATAATTACGGATATTTGACTATACCGGAATTGAAAAATCGGCATCTACTCTTTTCCTCCTCTGTTCATTCTTTAAAGTTTCTTTTTTGCTCCAAACAAACAGGGAAGGTATAACCCCTTTTTTCAATATTATCCGGCTCAGTTTTATCCCTACAAAGAATGAAAATGAGATACGTAAGTATTATGTAATAAAATGATACCAGAAGGTTAAAAAATGCGAATGTTTCAGATATAAATTTTTAGGTTATGATGATTAACTACTTTACAATATACTTTTATAAGTAAATAACGTAAGAAATATTATGTTTATACACTGAGCTGTAACAAATCCTTCATTTCTATAGTCTGCAGATCTAAAATGATCAGAATATAGCCTCGAATGTTTTGTGGCTCTAAAGTGCTTGCGACGTATAGCAATTTCGCAATGCTCGCAAAGTTTTTTCGTCTTTATTCAATAAATGAACGCCTTCGAGTCTGCATTCAATTGCACAAATTCTTTACAAGCTATTCACGGCAAACGGATTATTTAAAGAAAATTCAACATTAGTCGTAAAAACACGAGCAAAACCAAAGAGAATCTCACCAAACGTCATGTTCTGTTTACGTTATAATACAATGTGCCCTCTAGCGGGAGAAATTGCCCGAGTGGAAAACGTAACTCATCACCGCCTAGTCACACGCTAGTAAAGTGATGTTTCGAATCGCCATTAGCTAGCCGTCTTAGCGATTGACTACCCAGCCTTGTAACGCTTTGGTCCTCTAGTTACTGAATACAAAAAGTTAGATGGTGACTAGATAGAAAGAAATATCTCACGGCTGTATTATATTCCTGACCTAGCAATGACCTAGTTTTTTCAGCTCGCGACTGGGAACGAAAAATTGGGTGGCGATTAGATTTTTGAAACATTGTGGCTATATATTTATATTTTCGTGATTTTTTTTGCACATTATTTACATCATTGGACCCTTTTACGATATTCTTCGTTGTTCATTAATTAGGGTTATGATATTTGCGCTGTAAATATATTAATGGTTCAATTTTGAATTATCTCCGACAAACGCTTACGCCGTAACGTGATTTCGATCCCGGGACCTCTGGATGATGAGTTGTGACGTTGTCCACTGAGCCAGTTCTACTTGTTTAATTTCTGAATTTTCTTATCGTCTACATATGTTACACTACACAATGTCAGATTATTGAAAAATGGGTGGATTAACAAATGTAAATAACATTATCGGATCAATGACTCAATTGCGTTCGCATTGAGAGCGATAATCGCATAGAATTACATAACCTTAAATTGCATTTGTCCGATCATTTATTCCGGCTAGTGCGGCCGCAGTTTGGAAGTGTTGGCTAAGTCATCGCGAGATACCGGCTTGAGGATATTATTAATTCGCAACGCCATCTGTAACTCAAGTTGCTTAACCAACCATGAGCCAGTCGCTCGATGGAACTACATGTAGTCACATAACCACACTTTGTCATTTGTGACCAATATCGGCTGGGCAGTGACTAGCCAAGGGGTGCACAGCCGCATAGCTGGCTAGGTCATAGCGAGATACCTACTTGAGAATGTTTGCATTCGCAACGCCATCTGTAACTCAAGTTGCTTAACCAACCATGAGCCAGTCGCTCGATGGAACTACACGTAGTCACATAACCACACTTTATCATTTGTGACCAATATCGGCTGGGCAGTGACTAGCCAAGGGGTGCATAGCCGCAGTTAGCTATTGTTGGCTAGGTCATGGCGTCATGCCCACTTGAGAATTGTTTTCATATGCAAAACCATCTGAAACTCAAGTTAGCTCGCCAACCACGAGTCATTCGCTCGATGGAACTACACGTAATCACATAACCTCACTTTGTCATTCGTTACCAAGCTCATCTGGGCAGTGACTAGACAAGGTCTGGATAACAAAACATTCACAATATTCCTAGCTCATAGCGAGCCAACCGATGGTCAGTTCGTATAAGCTCAATTGGGCGAGCCAGTTACTAGGTCGTAACTCAGACAGGCTAGCACAATTTCTACTCGGGTGTCAGTGGTCGTGTTCGTTGGGTCTCACCATTTTAATACGAACAAGCGCGCATGCGCACAATGATGCGCAACGCGCAACTGCGCAATAAAGCGAGTCATGCGCAAAACGAATGACTCGTTTAATTGCGCAGTTGCGCGTTGCGCATCATTATGCGCATGCGTACTTGTTCATGTCAAAATGATGAGACCCAACGAACACGACCAGTAAGGTTTCTTATTGTGATGCGGCCGAGTGGCGCGCGCACCCGTCAAACCTAACCTCTATTGTCGCACGTTGGCCTCCCCCCTCCGAATGCCTGGCCCACCTCGCGGCCGTTTCACTCGAGACGCGCTTCCGGAGCGCGGCGGTCCTCCGAGTGATTCTCTCGTCACTCATCGAGGAGCGGCGAGAGACGGAAGAGCGAGGATCGTACGTACGGAAGTGCAAAGTGGAACAGACCGCGGTCTTTTTTGATCGCCCTCTCTGAATTCTTTCAAGAGGGAAAGATAAAAGACGATGACGTCCAGGGAAGTTCAACAGCAATGAGGCACGGTATCGAGATTTTACGAGAGTGAGAGAGAGAGAGAGAGAGAGAGAGAGAGAGAGAGAGAGAGGGGGAGAGAAAGGGAGGGTAATAATGGAATATTCTAATAAAAAAGTATTTTTGCTCATGATGACATCACTTGGCAGCGGGGAACAGACTGGTAACGAATGAAAATATGCCACGTCACGAGTGCCCCTTTCCCTCTCACGTTCTCTCGTCTCTCCGGCAGATGTCGCGAGGTAACCTTTCTCTTTCTCTCTCTTTCTACGCTTCTCGTCCGAGCGACATCCGACGAGCGTGCATGTGTGCGTGACGTCACAAACGCGAGAGAGGGAGAGAGAGAGAGAGAGAGAGAGAGAGAGAGAGAGAGAGAGAGAGAGAGAGAGAGAGAGAGAGAAAGAGAGAGAGGAACACAAGAGCGCAGGACGCTCCTCACGAGATGGCTGCGCGCGCCGAGTTGAACGACCCCACCGAGTTCAATACACCGTGAAGTCGTCGTCGTCGTCGTCGACGGCGATGACGACCTCGTGGTGTGCCTCGATGCCCTCGTGCTCATCCTCATCACCTTGATACTGACCGTCTCACTTGGAAAAATGAAAAAGAGACAAAAAAAAAACCCGCGGAGAGAAGAAAAAGCGCGGAGTACTTTTCTTTTTGCCGTTATTGTTATTATCGATCAAGGACGCTTGCGGGGCTTGGCCGAAAAAGGATATCACCCTAAGGGGACTAGAAGTTTCACCGATGAATGTTAAAGGTCTTGAATGACCTTTATTTTACACACAGATACGAAGTTTCCGTGAGCTCCTACGTCGATTGCGACAAAAGTATATTAATGTCTGGACAAGGGATGACAGATTTTTAAGCGGTTATGTACAGTGAGGAGGCCCAAAAAGATCGACTTTTTAAGAATTTTTCTTGCGAAGACATTTAAATCCATTGACGTAAAAAATTGTACAAATATCATGGTAACCTTTTACTTTATTTTAACATTTTTTCTTTGTGAAAATAATTATTTTGAAAGCTGCTGCTGATCTTCGGGAGCCCCTCTAAAAAAAGACGCTTTGCGGTGAAATTTTCCGTGTGTGTACTTAAATATACGCACATTACGAAAGTAAAATAAATAAAAAAATCGTTTTTTCGAAAATTTTAACTGTACATAACCCCTTAAGACGAATCGTAAATTCAGCTGGATTTTTAGTGTCTGAGGCAGTGAATGTGCCAGCAGGAAATATTAACTGCTGCTGAATTCATTTTTTTGTCATTAGCAACTATGCTCAATTGCTCAGATTTGAAGTCTTCCCTTGCAAAAGATGCAGCGGTACTCATCGAAACTTCGACGTTGAATTTTTGATTGATGTTGCTATGTCTACGACGCAACTATAAGGGTAATCATTCGGGCCCAAAAAACAGGTCGATTTTGAATGTTTTTTTTCCGATAAGAGCATTGGAATGACTGGGTCGGGATTTTACAGACGATTAATCAGCAGAGTCTTGCTGAGTTTGAGTTTTATTTTTATTGAAAAATATTGATTAATAATGACGTTATTATTATTTGAACAAAGTGCCGTCGTTGCGTCATGGCCAATCGGTGTAGGTGATCCTGGCAACTAGAGTCGTCTGAAATTAAAAATAAAAAAGTTAATATTGATCTATATATAGAAAAAGCAAAGTCCTGACTGACTGCTGACCCATCATCATCGGCCTAAACTACTGGATGTAGAAATGTGAAATTTGGAGGACACGTTTATTTTATTATGTAGGCACCAATTAAGAAAGGATTTTTCGAAATTCAACCCTTAAGGGGAGAAAAGGGGTGGCAAAATTTGTATGGACATTTACGAAAATCAGACCGGACTTACTGGAATTGTGGTATTCGTGCTTCTTGGCACAATTAATGAAATACGTATTTCAGCATTTTTAGCAATTCAACCCCTAATGGGAGAAAGGGGGTGGCGAAGTTCGTATGCAAAATATAAAAAATCTGGTCAGAAGATTTACTGGAAACTTAGTATTAATGCTCTTCAACACAGTTAATAAAATACGTATTCTAGCGTTTTTCGTAATTCAACCCCTAAACGCAAGGGGATGGCCAGGTTTGTACGGAAAATAGAGAAAAATCGGGTCAAATTTATTTGAACCTTTGTATTACTGCTCCTAGCCACAATTAATGAATTTCAGCGTATTTGGAAATTGAATCCTTAAGGGGGGTAAGGGGGTAGCAAAGTTAGTATGATAAAAAAAATATCTGGTCAGATTCACTTGAAACTCAGTATTAATGCTCTTAAGCACAATTCTACGTGTTCCTTAATGAAACATTTTAGGAGCACGTTTCATTAAGGCCTTAGGCCACAGTAACGGGTATAAAATCATGTGCGAATTTAACAATTTTGTTGACATTTGGATATGTTATAAAGCACCGAAAAGCAAGCAATACGTATTTTTTTTTATCGGCGGAAAAACGGTTTTAAGGGGTGAAACCACCCCTTGAAAAAAGGCATCTCTAGAGGTAATATAGCAGTTTCACACGCAACGATTTTAATGAAACAAAAACGAAAATTCTCCTAATCCGAAGCAATGAAAAATCCACTATAGTGACATTGCAAAAAAAATTAAGGGGTGAACCACCTAGAGATGCCTTTTTTCGAGAGGTGGTTTCGCACCTTAAACCCGTTTTTCCGCCGATAAAAAAAAAACGTGTCGCTTACTTTTCGGTGCTTTATAACATATCCAAATTTCAACAAAATCGAAGGGAGTCACCTGAGGGATGTTCCTTGTAAGTGTTCATTTATTATTAAATTAGCTATTCGTAAGGCTAAACAATTACGGCATTATCTACACTTGTAAATCCACAATTCGCCCATTTTGGACCAACTTTTTGCCCGACTGTCCATCCCCTGATACCTTAAGGAGCATCCAACACAAGTTTACGCGAGCGTAGCCAGACAGCTAGTTATAATAATAAAACTTTCGCAGGACCGGATAGTTTTGTGAAATTTTGAAAAATGCGAAAACAGCAAGCTGTAAAAAAAGGTCGACCTCGAACGAAAAAACAACCTCGATAATTTGTTATCAACAAGTGGATAAATATAAAAAAATCATCCGGCCGTACGATAGAGTTATAAACTATGAGAAATAGGAGGTGAATCGGACGAATAGATTTTGAGATACGATTTAAGTTATTCCTTTTACGAACTTGAATATTTAACAATTAACTGATTTTCGTCTACAACGAAGTAAAAATATATCGCTACAAATACATATTGAAGTTCGTTTGGAGATTCGTTGGAATGCAATGAACGTTTTTGGCTTCTAATTTTGAATTGATTTTTTTGCGGATCAAAGCTACGTTAATTTTTTTTTATCCTAATTAGTGACCTATAACCTCACTTTATGAAAAATATTTCGGATTACAATGAAAATGGAGAAAAAGAAAACCAAAAAGAATTTCCGTTGCATGCCAACGATGCAAATTTCAACAGCATTAATTTGCAAATTAAATAACTTCAGATACCTGATATAAACTGCTTACGCGTGTGAAAAATTCTAAAGATTTCGTGACGACAATAAAAACAGGGAGTCACCGAATATTTAAAGAAAATATTAATAATGAAATTTCGAAAAATGTAACGAGCAGAAGAATCTCCGTAGCCGCGACTTTTCAGGTTACATGTGAAAATGTCTAAATCTACTGAATTTGGGCGAAATATTTAATTCCAGCATTTTCACCTGATTATAAACGTTTTCATTCCCGACTTTTCAGATACAATTTAAAAAGCTTTAAATCTGCTAAATTTCGGCGAAATTTTTAATTCCAATATTTTTTACTCGATTATAGACTCAAAATACTTTTTAAGGGAGACTTTGCCTTGTAGTGCCATATTTCAGGTGTTTACATTTTTTTTTAAAGGAAACGAGTAAAGCTTTCTTTGCGGTTTTTTGCTTGCTTTTATTCATGATATACAGAACGTTAAAAAAAAGTTTTTTTGAAAAAAAAAAACCAAAACGGCGGCCGTTGCAGCTCCGCGAAAACAGGTCCTCAAATCGCGGGAGGTAAACGGCTGACATCACTGCCCCCTCTTTGTTGATCTAAAACACAAATTCAAAGCATATTATCAATCTGTGACCCTTTCGTCATGGAATGACGGATGGGTTTTTCGTTTAGTACAAATTTCGGAAAATGGCGGCAATTAAAAAAAAATCGAATTTTCGGGTTTTTTTTCGCATAAAAAGATAAATAATAAATGCAAAAATGTATCTATCGAAAAAACGATCCGTCATTCCGTGAAGACATATTTTCCGAGTATGCTCTCCAAATTTCAGGTCAATATGTTAATTACAGCGGTCAGGAGAATGTCAGCCATTTTTAAAAACGTGTTTTCGAGAAAAACGCGTTTAAAGTTTTGTAATGTGTTAACACAAATGTGTTTATAATTACCGCTAATCGGCAATGCCTGGTCCATAGAGGCATCCCTCCTCTTCTTCTAGCTGCTCATGTTGAGCCGCTAACATCTCCCGCTGCATTTCAAGGACAAAGTCGCCCATAACTTCATGATAGACTAAAATTCAAATTCGTGAAAAAAATACCTCAAGAAACAATAAGAAGAAAAAAGTTCCCAGTAGTGCAGTGGCCGAACTGACCCTCCACAAAAATCGACATATCTCGTTCAATCTTTTGGAATTTTTACATAATCTCTCCCGCAAATTAAAGTTAAGACCCTAGGCTATAAAGCTAGGCAATGGAAAAACTGTATTCTTCAAATTCGAGCCTACGCAGATCCCTCAAAGAAGATTTTTCACTAATTTTGCATGTGACAGGCAACTTTTGCTAACATCCAAACAGTTGCAATCTAAAAAGAGAACATACAACGCAGTTTGTTTTATTGATGCATTTTTTATCTGTCGTATCTCTCCTACTCGCTGTCGGCATCAGCTCTCCTCCGCTCCCCCCCGCCCTTCTATCCCTACTGCTCTCGAAGGAACGGCGAAAATGTCGTGCGTGGTGCTGTTAAAATTAGTTCGCTCGTCTTCCTACCCCCCTTTCTTCTTGTTGTGTTCTTGAGCCCGAAACATTGCAATTCCGTGCATCACGCACCTCGAATATTATATACGTGCCCAACTATATGTGTGTGTGTGTGTGTGTACAGATATAACACGCACACACACACACACCTATATATATATATATATATATATATATATATATATATATATATATATATATATATATATATATATATATATACATATATATATATATATATATATATATATATATATATATATATATATATATATATATATAGGTGTGTGTGTGTGCATGTGCGTGTTATATCTGTACACACAGGCACACATATAGTTGGGCACGTATATAATATTCGACACACACACATATATACAGGGTGTCCTGTTACGAATGGACAATCCCGCAACTGTCGATAGATCAGATCATGTCCTTCTACATGCTGGAATTTCAGTATAGTAAAAGTCTAGTATTCGAGACTTTGAGCTTTATGTTATTTATTGAAAGAAATTCTTCGATCTTGGTTTTTCCCATGTCATTTCTACAAATGATATAAATCGACAATAACCAAGTAGCTTTTTTAAGGCGTTACCCCCACTTGTAGCGCAAAAAAGGCCTTTTTCATGAATTTTTTCAAAGAACACTACAAAACTTTTTTAATCGATCAATATACCATCTTGAAGAATGTATACCTTCAATATACATCTTGAAGAACTTTCAGTAATTTTTTTATTGAAAAATATAACGATGTTTAGTGGCAAATGGCCGTCAATGAAATAATGTTTTTATATACACGGTTTGCGGTGACCAACATTGCGGCGAAGTGGATCATCTGAAAAAAAATGCGGATGGATTTAGTCGAATATAAGTATAAACTAGTCTTTAATCGAAGGATTTTAAAAAATATTCATTTTTCACAAAATGGCGGACAGTCAAAGTTAATGGTTCGATTTTAACGAAAAAAAAAAACGGCCGTTTTTTGGGTATAAAACGGCCATTTTTTTTCGAAAAAAAAATCGAACGATTAAAGACTACATTTTTGTGTATTAAATAAGCCTGCAAAATTTCAAGAAGATCGGTTCATTAGTGTTCGAGTAATCTTGGTCACCGACTTCAGAAATGCCATTTTGAGAAAAACGCGTTTAAAGTTTCTCTTTCAACGCATCTTTCAACGCGGATTCTTCTCTTTCAACGCTCATATCTCAGTCAATTTTGTTCGCATCGACTTGAAATTTTCCGGACATATTCTCAGATACTTATACTTCAAAAAAATGCAATAAAAAAAATCGATTTTTTCAAAATCGCAAGTGGGGGTAACCCCTTAAGTTCAAATACCTACAACTTTTGAATAAAACAATATTTTTCAAATTCCGTACGTACTTCTCTAGGTATTCTAATGTAGATTGACGAGAATTTTTGTTTTTCGTTCTAGGTAAAAAATTGTGGATGCTAAATGTCACGCCGCGGAGCGCCTAAAAAAAAGATTTAAAAAAATATTAGTAGTCGGCCATTTTGTACATCGACAAAAAAAAAATATTTTTTCTAAGAGCTTGATATTCATGCTAAATAGATGTGTAATTAATTTTACGAGTGAGTCACTTTTTCATACCAAAAAAAAATTGTTAAATTCGCACATGATTTTGTACCCATTACTGTGGCCTAACGCCTTACGGTTAAAAAGAAGACTTTTCTAAATAAAAAAAAAACCAAGAGTATTAAAAAAAACAGGGTTAAAAAAGCGATAATTTGTAGAAATGGCATGCGAAAAACAAAAAGCCGGATGATTTTTATCTCGAAAACCGTGGGACTTTTACTAAACTGAAATTGCGGCATATAGTAGGACATGATCTGACTTATCGACAGTAGCAGAATTATCCATTCATAACAGGCCACCCTATATATATATATTCACGTACGCATAAACTGGAAAAACGAGAATATCGCGAAAGAGTCAGTGGACTCGTGCGTCACGTGTATACAATGAATTATTATCATTATCATCATTGTTATTATTATTGGGCGCACGCGTATACGTGTACACACAGGCCCACACGCGGGCATATGTTCCGTTGACGAGCCGAAGGGCACTCGTGGCCTCTCGGAATAATGCATTATTCATAAACGAGCGAGAGAAGGAAGAAGCGCTCGTGCCTACAGAATCTTTTGCACTAGCTTGTTTTCACTTGCGAATAACGACGTCGATTTTCGCATTATCCAAAAAAAGAAGATAAAAAACCCCAACTCGAGGTTTTGCTTTATCGTTTCTTTATAGAGATCGTTTCGGGCACATCGGCGTGCGCTCGTGCAAATCTCGCGAGCAGACTCGTGCGTGTCGCGCGACCACGTGGTGTTCGAGGAGTGCATTCGCATACACGTAACCGCACTTAAGGCGTTACCCCCACTTGTAGTGCAAAAAAAAGGCCTTTTTCATGAATTTTTTTAAAGAAAACTACAAAACTTTTTTGATCGATCAATATACCATCTCAAAGAACACATCTTGAAGAACTTTCAGTAATTTTTTTATTGAAAATTATTACATCGTTTAGTGGCAAATGGCCGTCAATGAAATAATGTTTTTTTATACACGGTTTGCGGTGACGAACATTGCGGCGAAGTGGATCATCTGAAGAAAAAAATGCGGATGGATTCAGTCAAATATAAGTATAAACTAGTCTTTAATCGAAGGATTTTGAAAAATATTCATTTTTCACAAAATGGCGGACAGTCAAACTTAAGGCCTAAGGCCACTGTAACGGTCCAAAAAAAAAGGTTTTTTCACGAATTTTTTGCTTCCAAAATTGAAGGTAATTGAAAAAAAAACTTTTAAGGGTGTTATCGGGCATACATTAAACTTTATTATCAAATTTTTTTACAGCAAAAAAAAAACAAAATGGCGGTTCCACAGCATCTTCCCGGGGCATGTTTTGCTTGCAGGGCTCCGCGGCACGCAGTACCACTGGTGCACTTTTGAATCTAGAACAAAAAAAAAAAACCATCAATCTAGAGGGTTATAGCTAGAGAATGTCGATCGGATTTTAAAAAGTATCAATTTTTGTGGATTTGGCGTGCGTTTGAAAAAAAAATTGATTTTTGACGAAAAAAACGGCTAGTTTTTTGTTAATAAAAAATCAATAAAGTTATTGAAAATCCCGATCGACATTCTTGGGATAATGTTAATGTTCACATCTGGTCAAAATTTCAAGTAAAAAAAATGAAAATTGTTCGAGTGATGCTGCGTGCCATTTTGAAAAACCGTATTTCGAGAAAAACGCGTTTAAAGTTTTGCGAATAGTTTTTTATTGGAAAAAATAAAAAAAAGAAGGTAAAAAAAAAATTTACCGTTAGTCTGCATTCCCAGCACCATACATTTGTCCTTCGATGGCCAAATTTTCGTCTGGCAAAATTTTCAGTGGCCTTACCCCTTAATGGTTCGATTTTAACGAAAAAAAACGGTCGTTTTTTGGCTATAAAACGGCAATTTTTTTTTCGAAAAAAAAAATCGAACGATTAAAGACTACATTATTATGTATCAAATAAGCCTGCAAAATTTCAAGAAGATCGGTTCATTAGTGTTCGAGTAATCTTGGTCACCGACTTCAGAAATGCCATTTTGAGAAAAACGCGTTTAAAGTTTCTCTTTCAACGCTCATTCAACGCGGATTCTTCTCTTTCAACGCTCATATCTCAGTCAATTTTGTTCGGATCGACTTGAAATTTTCCGGACATATTCTCAGATACTTATACTTCAAAAAAATGCAATTAAAAAAAAAATCGATTTTTTCAAAATCGCAAGTGGGGGCAACCCCTTAAAGTTCCTACGGACGCTAGTTGGGCTGTGTACACGGACGGGTCACATTTTCTCGACGCGTATGCGCGATTTCGTTTTTAATCGGGCTCGAGTAGAGGCTCGACTTATCTGCGACCATCTGTATTTCGACGTATCGCTTTATCGTCGAAGCGCGTATGTTGAGGCAGTCCTTTCAACGCTGTTGGACTTTCAACGGGCTACACTTACCTAGAGGCCCGAACAAAAATTGCCAAATCCCGATTTCTTTTTTTGGGAAAACGGTCGGTGAAAAAGAAACGCATCTTTTTAACGGAAGGGTAGGGGTTTCGGCGTGAAAAAAAACACACTTTTTTGCGATTTTTTTTCATCTATATGGATAGAGTAAATTTATGGAAAGCTTTTGTACATTGTTGAGTGTCATTTCAAGAACATTCCGTGAAATTTGTACGCGAAAATATCCACAAACAAGCCGGTGACAAAGCTTCTCCAAGAACGCCTTTGGAAAAATACGATTTGTTCACTGTGTCTCGGCTAGAAATGATCTGAAATCAAGTACCATTAAAATTTAGTCAAAGTATCATCAAATCCTACCCCCAAGGTCTTTGATCTTTTTTTTTTCGTTTCTAAATTTTTGCTGTTCATGTAAAGTGAAAAGTGCTGTTTTTCACGAAAAATTCCGCCATTCCCATGTAGAGATTGACCGTTGGGCCTGGGACGGGCCTTCATAGTTAGCCTTTCTAGAATATTGGGCCGTGAGTATTTACCAATGAGGTGCCTTTGCATAAATGATAAGAACGGCCCGATATCGGCCAACAGAGCCAACAATTATTGGGCCAATGATTTAATTCATTGTAGCGCCAATGTTGGTGATTGCACTTGGCCCTATGTGGGCCCTCTTAAAGGGCCTATGTATAAATTGACCACTGGCTCTATGATGGGCCGTCACAGTTGGTCTATCTAGAAGTTAGTCTATCTGGAATATTGGGCCGTGAGTTTGTTTGGGTTTGTTTGGGTGCGTGATAAATATTCAACCTATATCGGGCCAAGATTGGCCCGAGATTGGTCCGTATGGATACGCATTTCATGGAATAACCTTGAAATAAATTGTGATTTGCGTATATGACAGGTTTCAAAATTGGCATATTTTGCTTACTTATGTTGGTTATTCACAAATGCCAATAATAGGCCAAGACTTGATTACAAAAACTGAACTACAAAATATAGACGTTTAATGTATGACGTGCCAGTTATTTGCCTATTCTGGCACAATATACAGATAGTGAATAACCCAAGGCTTAAATAAAATAAAAGCAGGTATGGTCCGGCCCACTTAGTCAATTCTTAGCTTAGGGCTTAGATTAATTCAATGTAATTTCCAGTATTTTAGCATTGCCAGTTTTAAAATTGGCAAATTTCGATGAACTATCACGGCTGTTTATTGGTTTTGGAAGATGGGCCAGGATAATCTTTAGTAATGGGCCGATATTGTGCCGGTTCTCAATTTATGACGGGACAATAATGGGCCAATGTAATTGCTTGTATTTTAGCATTACCAGTTTTTAAATTGGCAAATATAGTTCAACCATCACGGCTATTTATTGGTTTTAAACGATGGGCCGATATTGCGCTGGTTTTCAATTTATAACGGGACAATATTGGGCCAATGGAATTGTCAGTATTTTGGTATCGCCAGTTTTTCAATTGGCAAATTTAGTTTAACTATCACGGCTGTTTATTAGTTTTTAAAGATGGGCCAGGACAGGCTTTAGGGATGGGCCGATATTGTACCAGTTTTGAGTTTAGAGCGGAACAGTAATGGGCCAATATTATTTCTCTTTTGTTGGCTAATAAGATGGTCCCAATATTGGCCTGATCGTAACATTGGGCAACTCATGGCAACCTCTACATGGGTTTTGGGGGTGGAAAACCCCCTCAATGTAAAAAAAAATCTCAAACTAACCGTTGGGGGGAGGTATTTTATGTGTAGAAAGTGTGTACCAAGTTTCGAAATAAATCGGTCATGTAGTTCCAAATGGCAGTGAACACGGACTGTGAAAAAGTGGTTTCGAGAAAAACGCGTTTGAAGTTTAGAGAAGTTGGAGCTACAGTGTTAGAGGAGCGGGACTAAATAGTCAATAACTTCGAGAGTTTTGCTCCGGTTGACTTGCAATTTTGGGATTATATTCTTGAAATGTTTAACTATAAGAAAAGACAAAAAAAAATCGATGTTTCAAGTGCAAACCCCTACCCTCCCCTTAAGGGGTTAGGCCACAGTAACGGGTATAAAATCACATGCGAATTTATCAATTTTTTTCGTATGAAAGAGTGATTCACTCATAAAATTAATTACATATCTATTTAGTATGAATATCAAGCTGTTGGAAAATATATATATATTTTTTTTTCGATGTACAAAATGGCCGACTGCCAATATTTTCTTGTTTTTTTTTCAGGCGCTCCGCGGCGCGACATTTAGCATCCATTTTTTAGCAACGATTTTTTACCTATAACAAAAAACAAAAATTCTCGTCAATCTACATTAGAATACCTAGAGAAGTACGTACGGAATTCAAAAAATATTTGTTTTATTCAAAAGTTGTAGGTATTTGCACTTAAGAAATGAATTTTCAGTGAAAAATTTCGTTATAACGGCTCATAAAATGAAAAGTTTTCGATTAATCAGAAATTCCGTACGTACTTATCTGCGAAATGCAATTAGGAACATAACTTTTAAATTAGAAGTAAATCGAGTGAAATTTGTTGACTTTATTTGTCACGCCAATTGGAAAAAAGCTGTTTCGAGAAGTTTCGAGTAGTCGGCCATTTTGTACATCGAAAAAATATATATATATATATATATATATATATATATATATATATTCTGACAGCTTGATATTCATACTGAATATATGTGTAATTAATTTCGTGAGTGAATCACTTTTTCATAGGAAAAAAAATTGTTAAATTCGTACGTGATTTTATACCCGTTACTGCTTGAGGTCTTAAGGCGTTACCCCCACTTGTAGCGCAAAAACAGGCCTTTTTCATGAATTTTTTTGAAGAAAACTACAAAACTTTTTTAATCGATCGATATACCATCTTAAAGAACACATCTTGAAGAACCTTCAGTAATTTTTTTATTGAAAAATATTACATAGTTTAGTGGCAAATAGCCGTCAATGAAATAATGTTTTTATATACACGGTTTGCGGTGACCAACATTGCGGCGAAGTGGATCATCTGAAAAAAAAATGCGGATGGATTTAGTCAAATATAAGTATAAACTAGTCTTTAATCGAAGAATTTTAAAAAATATTCATTTTTCACAAAATGGCGGATGGTCAAAGTTAATGGTTCGATTTTAACGAAAAAAACGGCCGTTTTTTGGTTATAAAACGGCCATTTTTTTTCGAAAAAAAAAATCGAACGATTAAAGACTACATTTTTATGTATTAAATAAGCCTGCAAAATTTCAAGAAGATCGGTTCATTAGTGTTCGAGTAATCTTGGTCACCGACTTCAGAAATGCCATTTTGAGAAAAACGCGTTTAAAGTTTCCTTTCAACGCTCTTTCAACGCGGATTCTTCTCTTTCAACGCTCATATCTCAGTCAATTTTGTTCGGATCGACTTGAAATTTTCAGGACATATTCTCAGATACTTATACTTCGAAAAAATGCAATAAAAAAAATCGATTTTTTTAAAATCGCAAGTGGGGCTAACCCCTTAAATAAAATTAACTTTTTTAAACAGTGTAACGCTCAAACGAGTACTGCCTCAAACATTTCTGCAATCCCACGAAATCTCTACGAACTATTCTCCCGTCTCTGTTACGTCGTGTTTCATTTCCACTCGTTCTGCAATTCAATGTTGCCTGCACAGCAGTTTTTCGAAACTACCCGCTGTTTCCGCTCTTTTCTTTCTTCGTTCAGGCGCCCACGCCTATATTTACACACACAGGCGCTCGGTCTTGTTGGATTGCTCGGAAGCAGGTTCCTTCGAAAAGTCCACTATTATAATACACACGCGTGCGTTGTACCCGTGCCTCTCTCTCTCTCTCTCTCTCTCTCTCTCTCTCTCTCTCTCTCTCTCTCTCTCTCTCTCTCTCTCTCTCTCTCTTGTTCTCGCGTTCTCCAGCTATGCCCGGCTCTCCTCGTCGTATAACGGATTGCATCCGTTTCCGGTATTCGAGAAAAGTCCCGACCCAACGTCTATTACTGTCTTACTGGAATTCCTCCCCCTCATCCCTTGCTTGTTTCCCTGTGAATTTGGTTTTCGTAAATCAAAGCAATCGCAATAGTCCCTCATTATCTTGAAGAATATCCCGAATACAAATCACGAAATTGATTCTCAAAAAGTAAGAATTCGCACTTGAATCGCCGGTAGAAAACATATTGGGGAATGTGAATAGTGAGCTGCAGCAGCAGAAAATTCATCGATCTGTTTCACATTTTTAAAAATGCGTCGATCGAACGCAAATGTCTCTTTTTCGCTGGAGAGACGCTCCAGCGAAAAAGAGACATTTGTTTGCGTTCGATCGACGCATTTTTTCACTACACAAATAATTTTCAATTATTGTTTTTCTATATTTATAAATAAAATCGTGTTGATTTCGATTTTTTCATGGGAGCGTATCCTTAAGGGGTCTTCTCACTTTATACGTTAAAAAAGACTATTTTCATGATTTTTTTTTGATACGTTTATATTATAGATATTGATATAAAAGATGGTGCACTTAATAAATACACTTTCGAAATACCTTTAAAAAAAATTATTTATTTATTTTAGTTGCTATTTATAGACGAAAATGGTAGTTAAAAAAATGTCCTAAAATCTCGGAGATGGATCATCCAAAACAAAAGAATCAATCGGTTTTAGATTCAGTATATCGATGGCTATTGCGCATGTCATACGTTTTTTTGTATATGGAAAAAAACAAAATGGCAGACATTTTTCGAAAAAAAGAAACGTTTTGCACGGTTTTTAGCAAAAACAAATAGTAAATATCAAAATTTAAAAAATCTTGATATGCGCTATAGATATAGTTGTAAAGAATATGTGGTTAAAACTTCATAAGGATCGATTCAGTAATTACCAAGATTTTATCAACAAGCCATCGAAAAACGTTATTTCGAGAAAAACGTGTTTAAAATTTGTTTGGGTTACATAAATACATTCAAAATTTTTAAATTGTATTTCGAAAGTGTATTTATTAAGTGTAACAACTTTTATATCAAGATCTATAATATAAACGTATCAAAAAATTCATGAAAATAGCCTTTTTTAGCGTCTAAAGTGAGAAGACCCCTTCAGACTGTTAAATACTACCAAGATCGTCATCTTCTTGCTTACGAATTTTTTTTTTAGTCGAAATTAATTTACGGTTTCACCCCCAATTGTTACGAATCTCTCCCAGATGACGGTTCTAAAAAAGCGAACAATTTTGCGCGGTTTTTAATACACCTTAAATTGACTGAATGCTTATCAACTTCAATTTCAAAGTTCGTCTATTCAGTCTTTGGTTTTGCCTTTCTGCATTATATTTTCTTTTACTGACTATTCCTGATTTGTAGTAACTTACTAGTCTCTTTATAGTTAGTGTTTGTCTAGTTTTTCCCCTCTTATTTTCGAGGCTTGATTTTTATTTTATTGAGGTAAAATATTTTCAAAAAACGCCGTCAGAAACTTTGAAATTCTTCTTAGAAATAAAAAAAAAACCGTTCTCAAATTTTTAAAACTGTTAATAATTTAAAAACACCAATTTAAAAATATTTTTGAAAAATATTTTGAAAAACCTGTAAAAAATCTTTAAAAAACTGTTTGACATTTAAAATTCATTTTTTTTAAACCTCGTTTAAAATATTTTGAAAACCGGCTAAAAAATTTAAAAAAAAACTTGGAAATTTTGAAAATCCTTTTAGAACTGAAAAAAAAAACGTTCGGAAATTTTTCAAACCCTGTTGACAATTTAAAAAACCTCTTCGGAAATTAAAAATACGGCCGTTAAAAATATATTTTTTTCAACTCTAAAAATATTCTTAAAAACCTGTTAAATTTGTTTTTCTACTCAGAAATTGCTAGAGCCCGTTAGAAAATAAAAAACGCCGTTAAAAATTTGGAAAGCTTTGTTAGAATTCCACAAAACTCTGCTAGAAAATAGCTCAACGTTGGTAGGCATCTGCCGGACTTATATCGTTGCTCAAGGGAATGTCCGCTGACGAGCGAACGCCGGCCACGCAGCCACCTGGCGGATGCCTAGCGAAGCACTTGCGTCATCTCGTTCGGGCGATGTTTCGCCGAAGCGTTTAACGCGCGAGCGCCCCCTGATATTCAGCCAGCTATTTCGATATACGGCAATCCTATAATATATTTGCAGCTAAATTATCAATCACGGATCGACTACTTTCGTTCGAGAAACAGCTACTCCAGCGATACAACGAAGAGCACTAAAAAATATCGTTGCTAAAAGTCACGGCTTCTTTCGTACATTGCCGAGAAATCCTGTTAGTATTTTCCCCTTCCCGTATGAATCGAGCGGAGATAGAAGATGAGTGCAAGGACTCGCGGATATATACGTATACATGTACACATATATACACGGATCAAGTACCGTTACTCTCTTACGACCCGAGGATACGTACAGTCAGGTTCTCTTCGCGCCATCAGCGAGAGCACCTGAAATATTGCACAATATTTTCTCCATCTTCGCTCTTCGGTCATCCCTCTTCTTTTTTTTTTTTATTTATTTCGTTTTCACTATCGAGATCGAATATGCAGCGTAGCGTGCGCGATCTCGATAGCCAGATTTCAAATAACCGTCTATATATTTCGTATATGGAAGATTTTTTTTTTTTTAATTTTCCGAACTTTGCATTTCGAAGTTCGATAGAGAGCCACACGACGCGAGCGCCGTCACGCGGTGGTGTCTATCTTTTGGGCTGAAAATAATTCCCGACGAAATTCCCGTATCGCGCTGTTATCGTCGGGGTATCGGATCCCGCTGGTGTGTTTCGTCCCCCCGAATGACACGGCTCTGGCAAAACAAGAAGATGGCGCATGCGGTCGACTTAGACCCCCTCCCCTTTCTACCAACTGCCTCTTTTTTTTTCGTACGGCTGGATCGCGAGGTGTGTTCGCTTCTGCAACGCTAGCGATACACCACACTGTACCGCGCGGCGTGTTTACTACAGTTCTCGCATGCTGCAACGCTGCCTGCCTGACATATGTAGGCTGTCCCAAAATCACCTGACATTTTTATTCATTAATAAAACGTATCATTTGTGCGAAAAGTACGAATATTTTTATTTCAATGTAAGGTACAAACATTGAGGTTATGTGTGGAACACAATGTCCGATAATTGGCCGCCTCGTTCGTGTTTGCAAACGTTCACTCTTTTGACGAAATTTCCAACAACATTTTCGAACAATTGCGTACTAATTTCAATTAGGTAATCTTCAGGCTTCAAACCGTAGGATTTTTTTTTATCTTCACTAAATATATTGAGGCCTTATATACGCGATTTTGCCGATTTTCGAAGGTACTTTTTTAGACGCGGTTGAAACAAAATGACGCATATATTTACAACATTTTTTTATAGATCATTTATGCACATCGTTAAGTATATGAGGCATTCCACGTCACTTCGGCCGGTAAAAAAAAATCCACAAATAATTTTGAAAAATCGAGTTACTTTATTGAAAAATATTCACCGAGTGTCGAAATTTTTTTCAAATTTCTGACGCTTTTTCTCGTTTATTACCATGTTTTAATATTTTTCCATTCGAATGGCTGTATCTTTGGCAGGATTTGACGTATTTACATTCGTAAAAAACGAAAAAGTGCGTCTTTTTCTAGCCTTCAAGGAAAAAATTAAGTTAGATTTTATTGAGCAAGTCGAACGTCCGTTTCAGGGCAAAATACGCAAAAATATTTTTTTTCTCAGTGAAAGACACTCGTTGTTTTATTTTTGAGAATTTCCCCGAATTGTGAATACGAAAAACGGATTTTTGGTATTTTTTGTATTATGGGATTGCTAAACACCGTGAAGTAACAGTTATTTTTGTTTTTAATTTTTTTATTAATATTCGATTGAATAGTGTGGAGCACTCGCTGTATGTTTACCAGGTTTTGGAAATTGGGTTTTTGTTATTGGAGCATTGGAGTGCTCCGCACTCTTCAATCGAATATTAATAAAAAAAATAAAATAAAAGTAGCTGTTACTTCACGGTGTTTAGGAATCCCATAATATAAAGAATACCAAAAATCCGTTTTTCGTATTCATAATTCGAGAAAATTTAAAAAAATGAAATAACGAGTGTCTTTCCTTGAGAAAAAAAATATTTTTGCATATCTTGCCCTGAAACGGACGTTCGACTTGCTCAATAAAATCTAAATTAATTTTTTTCCGGAAGGCTATAAAAAGCCGCACATTTTCGTTTTTTACGAATGTAAATACGTCGAATCCTGCCAAAGATACAGCCATTTCAATGGAAAAATGTTAAAAAATGGTAATCAACGAGAAAAAACGTCAATAATTTTTTTAAAAATTTCGCCACGGTGAATATTTTTCAATAAAGTAACTTGATTTTCAAAATTATTTGTGGATTTTTTTTTACCGGCTGAAGTGACGTGGATTGCCTCATATGTAAAAAAAAATCAGAAATATTAACAAATGGCGGACATATAACATAATAAAGCAATGTATTTTTTTTGCGCGCGCGTTGATGGTGAAAGTTCTCGGCATCGATGTGGGTGTCTGAAAATAATAATGAACATATTTATAATTGCATAATGAATGTATCTTCAGTGTGAACCAACAATATTATTTAAAAAAAATTATTATAATAAAAATTCCAAACTTAACATTTTTTTTACTCAATTTTCTGTCGGTATATTATTTTTTATATTTTTTTGTGTCACTGAAATTTTTGTTTCTGTGGTTCACGCGATAGGTGACGATTCTAAGAATATGTTGTAAAAATTTCAAAGCGATCTAAACCTTCGTTCAAGAGTTAGAACTTTCACAAGGTTCAAAAAAGTGAATCGTGGAAAAACGGCTTTGAAGCTGGCGGTCGGGCGCGCCGCGCGGTATCTATTATAAATGCAATCTTACCTAATTTTTGGAATTTCTTCAATCCGCAAAGCTTAAAATATTCCTAACCGTTCAGGCTAATGGAATCAAAAATAAAGAATAAATGAATTTTTTTGGAATTTTCCGCGTATTTAAGGCCTTAAGGCGTTACCCCCACTTGTAGCGGAAAAAAAGGCCTTTTTCATGAATTTTTTTAAAGAAAACTACAAAACTTTTTTAATCGATCAATATACCATCTTAAAGAACACATCTTGAGGAACTTTCAGTAATTTTTTTATTGAAAAATATTACATTTTTTAGTGGCAAATGGCCGTCAATGAAATAATGTTTTTATATACACGGTTTGCGGTGACCAACATTGCGGCGAAGTGGATCATTCGAAAAAAAAATGCGGATGGATTTAGTCAAATATAAGTATAAACTAGTCTTTAATCGAAGGATTTTAAAAAATATTCATTTTTCACAAAATGGCGGACAGTCAAAATTAATGGTTCGATTTTAATGAAAAAAAATGGCCGTTTTTTGGCTATAAAACGGCCATTTTTTTCGAAAAAAAAAATCGAACGATTAAAGACTACATTTTTATGTATTAAATAAGCCTGCAAAATTTCAAGAAGATCGGTTCATTAGTGTTCGAGTAATCTTGGTCACCGACTTCAGAAATGCCATTTTGAGAATACCGCGTTTAAAGTTTTAAGTATGGTGCTGCTACCATTGGAATTTGTATTTTGAAAAAAGAAATTGTATTGAACATTTTTGTATTGATATATTTTTTGTATTGGAATTTGTATTAAAAAAAAAATTGTATTGAACATTTTTTATTGAAATTTTTGTTGTATTGGAATTTATATTTTGAGGAAAAAAATTTGGATTGAAATTTTGTATTGAAAAATATTCATAAACGTGGTAGATACTTGGGTGTAGTTCCGAAAAGCCAATACCATCGATTAATTTCGAAATTCGTGTACCGATGTATTTTGACTCGCCGATCACGAATACGATAGTGAAAATACTCGCAAATTTGATTTTCAAGGTCGAAACTCACAAAAACTGATTTTTCAAAAGTTTTTCTATTTTATTTTAATAAATGTTGATCTCAGAGACAAATTTTTGTTACAAAAGTTGTAGCCATAAAAAAATCAATCTTTTATGTTCCATACAGTTTTTGTCTAAAACCATTCTGTTTCGAGAAAAATGAAATAATGATCCGAAAAGTAGTTTTGATTAGTTTTGATATTATCTACTTGCGCACTTTACCGCGGGAAAGTTGGGGTTTAGTCTTCGAAGTGCGTGTTCATTTTTCGCTTTTTATTTTATTTTCGGCTTTTGTTGTATTTTTTTATATTTTATTTTATTTTAGGCTTTTTTGCATTCAATGTTATTTTTTGTTTGGGTTTGTTTGGGTTTAAAGACTAAAATTTAAAGTTTACCCACAAACGCCTAAAACTCCCTCAATTATCGAACGGATCAACTCGAAATTTTCAGAATTTTTTTTGGAATTGTTATACCTCGAGAATTCGTCGAAAACCAAAAATTGATATTTTCAAAAATTTCAACTAGGGGTAAGCCCTAAACAGCAGCCATTTTGTAGTCGAATAGTATTTCGCTATGGTGTCGAGAAAGTAAAAAAAGCCCTCCATTTTATTCTATTTTAGGCTTTTTGTATTCTTTTTTATTTTTTGCGTATTTTGTTTGGCTTTGTTTGGGTTTAAAGACGAAAATTCAAAGTTTACCCACAAACGCCCAAATCTCCCTCGATTATCGAACGGATGAATGTGAACTTTTCAGTAATATTTTGGAATTGTTATACCTTGAGAATGATCGAAAAACCAAAAATCGACATTTTCAAAAATTTCAACTAGTTGCAAGCCCTAAACAGCCGCCATTTTGTAGTCGAATCGTATTTCGCTATGGTGTCGAGAAAGTAAAAAAAAGTCCTCTGCTAACGATCGTAAACGCGTCGACCCGCCGAATGAGAGATTCGCGAAATTATTCTCTCGCCGATCGAAACGCATTGTCCCAATCTGTCTCTCGACGAATAATTGCAGGCTACTCCTATGGCTGTGTGCCGAGTGTGTGGATTCGCGTGTACTTTTGCGTATCTTCCCCTCTCCGTGCGAGAGTCGCGCGAGCAGTATCGCCGAAGCGCAGCAGCGAGCACGCATTCCCTCTCCGACCCGACGGACCCCCGTTCCCCGCTCTTCCCTCCGTCATCCCCCCTCCTTCCGTTTCTCTCTAGGTTCGTTCTCGCGGCGTCGCGCGTCAGTCGCGCGAGAGCCTTCTGCGGGGGAGGTGTCTCGCTCTCACTGCCATTAGAATTTAACGTCTACATAGTGTCTACGTGTATAAAAAGAACATACATATTAATTAGAGCGAATAGAGAAAAAAGCGCGAGGCGAAAAGAAAACTCGAACACTTGCGTAAAGCTAAAGTACAGAGGGGGCAAAAGACGAACGTGAGTGAAAACAAAGTGCGATATTGGGAGTCGATCGATCTCGTGGATAGAATTTTCTTACGCTCCGTGATCGCGACCAGGGCGAGTGAATGCGCCGAAAGCAAGTACGAAGGGGAACGAAGTAGAGGCATTCAGGGGCGTGCATAGGAGGGCACGATGAAATATCAAAAGTCGCAATAAAAATTACGACGAGGCAGCTGCACATTATCGGAAATCCGCTGCTTTCGAGTACGTAATCGTATTTGCTCACAATGTGTTCCACTTTTCGTATTTTTGCTTGTACGAGACTGCGTGCGGACATATATGTGTAAACACACGCGTACACACGTCTATCATACGTACCTACACCCACAAGCACATTTCTTTTCGTTTAGTCGCGTGTTTTGTTTGCATCTCTGTATATTTATTCGCTTTGCACCCCAGCTCGGGCTACAGCGGTAAAGTGTACAGTGAAATTGTGACGCAAGAGTGCAGTAGCGTTTAGCGCGCTCTCGTTCCAGCTCTACCAATTCCCGTTGACGCGTCGACGCTCGCGCACCGGCGCGGTGGGGGGCGCGGCAGGCGGGGTGGTGCCAGAGGAGGAAGAGAGAGAGGAGAATGCCGATGCAAAGCGCGAGCGTGCGCGCGCGCGCCTGCAAACGGATTGTTGAGATTTACATTCCGCGGAGCTGGCAAACGGGCGATTTAAATAGTGAGTCGCCGGGCGTCTCTCTCTCTCTCTCTCTCTCTCTCTCTCTCTCTCTCTCTCGTATTTATATTCACTGCGTACTAAATTTAGATCGTAAATACATGCATATCCATTGGGGCGCTTCATTTTTGTGCATTCTTTCTCCTCACACATGCTCACGGAGAATATTTAGATTGTTTGAGAGCATTGCTCGGATGGACGATGTTATTTTCTTTAAGGGGTTAATGCTACTGTGGCGTCCCGAAAATCAGGGTTTTTTTTAGGAAAAAATTAATCTTGAAGGGGTAAGTAGGATGATGGAAAAATCGTTTGGGTATTTATTTGCATGTACAATAAGCAAATTGTGTACCAAAATTCATGGAAAAATATTCATTGTTAGCGAAATTGTGAGCAATCTTGTGAATGACCTTTGAACCTGAGGGGATCAAGGGCGTACGTGATTTTTGCCATCCGGTTGGTCTGAAACACAATAAAAGTTTTTTACGAGCTTTTATTCAATAAGACATTGAAATTTTGCAAATGTGCATCCAAAAGGTGACAATGCATGATTCAACTTGGAAAAAAATAGCAACTTTTCGTGTAAAATTAGCGATATCTAATCATCCATATGAAATCTCACTTACGCTTACAAACAAGTTCGTAGCCGACTGTGTTTGTATGTGAAAAGTTTATGTGCAGCAAATAGTCGTAAGTCCAATTCCAATTACAGCCTTTCTTTTTTTTACAAGCATTCCACGTTCCTAACGTACAAACTCGTAAATTAGTTAACTACTAGTAACAACAAACTAGTAAAATCAAATTAAAGACTAAAAAGTAGAAAAATAATTTATATGTATAAAAAATATGGGGAGATTACGATTTCCGGGGCGCCAAGATTTGGATGCAAATTCGTATGGTATTTTTATATTATAAGACTTTTTCCAAAGTGACAAAAATCGAAAATCGACTCTTAAGGGGACCAAACGAGGTGTTGAAGTTCGAATAATTCATATTGAATTGTTCGGGAATTGGGTCAGGTTTGCGTTTGTGTGTGCACGTGTGTTGCGTGTATGTGTGTACCAGCAAGATTTAAGGCGTTATCCCCACTTGTAGCGCAAAAAAGGCCTTTTTCATGAATTTTTTTTAAAGAAAACTACAAAACTTTTTTAATCGATCAATATACCATCTTAAAGAACACATCTTGAAGAACTTTCAGTAATTTTTTTATTGAAAAATATTACATTGTTTAGTGGCAAATGGCCGTCGATGAAATAATGTTTTTATATACACGGTTTGCGGTGACCAACATTGCGGCGAAGTGGATCATCTGTGAAAAAAAAAAATACTACTAGTATTTAATCGAAGGATTTTAAAAAATATTCATTTTTCACAAAATGGCGGACAGTCAAAGTTAATGATTCGATTTTAACGAAAAAAAAGGCCGTTTTTTTAATATAATACGGCCATTTTTTTTGTTCGAAAAAAAATCGAACGATTAAAGACTACATTTTTATGTATTAAATAAGCCTGCAAAATTTCAAGAACATCGGTTCATTAGTGTTCGAGTAATCTTGCCCACCGACTTCAGAAATGCCATTTTGAGAAAACGCGTTGAAAGTTTCTCTTTCAATGCGATTTTTTCAAAATCGCAAGTTAGGGTAACCCTTTAAAGGATACATTTTTTTAACGAAAAAAAAATCGAATAAAAAAAAACCAAAAACAATAAACGAAAAGTGAAGAAAAAATGGAAGAGGTGCTCTGCGGCCACCGCAGTGTTCTACGCACCCCACGATTCGACATATCCAAGTTTGTTTGGGTTTGTTGGGTGTTGAGGGGTGCGTGTGTGCGTTATTCAAAATTTTGTGTAGGACCTTTTTTGCAGGAAATTTAATTTCCTACAAAAAGTGTGTCTTGTCATTTTTCCGACAACTGCATATTTACCGAGATATTTGAAAAAATGGAAAAAGTCAATATATATCGATATCTCGAAAACCAAGCGAGATATGGAAAAATGTTATTCTGCACTTTCGATTTCTTTCATCGAAATGCATATGAATCAGTCGTTGGATCTTGGCGCCCCGGGAATCGTAATCTTGCCAAAAATATTTTTAAAATACAAGCTTTTATTTAATGTACAGTAGCACCTCGATTATCGGAACCAAATGGGACCGAGACTAGTTCGGATAATCGAAACGTGGGTTTTTTGGGACGAGATCATAGCAACACCTTTTTACATAAAAACAGTACATACATATATATTAATATTTGACATACATATTAACGTTATATATATATATATATATATATATATATATATATATGTGTGTGTGTGTATGTATGTATGTATGTATGTATGTATGTATGTATGTATGGATGTATGTATGTCATTTTAATATATATGTATGTACTGTTTTTATGTAAAAAGGTGTTGTTTATGATCTCGTCCCAAAAAACCCACGTTTCGATTATCCGAACTAGTCTCGGTCCCAATTGGTTCGGATAATCGAGGTTCTACTGTACTAAACAGTATATAATAATTTTTTTTACCGAGTCACCTATATGTGACTAAATGAAAGCTTGAGGCGCTCAACATTTAGACATATAATCTTTAATTTACATAAATCCGTTAACATATCAACTGTATTTAATTTACTGTAAAACAACCTTACTTCTTAAGGGGCCACTTTGGAGACACGAAAAAAGGCTATTTACGCGATTTTTTTTGAAGGATTTTATAAAAGATATGAATATAAAAGTTGTTGGGCTTGATAAATAAAGTCTCACAATACATTTAAAAAATTGAATTCATTTTTATTAATTTTTAAGTACAAAAACTATAGTTTAACGTAACGCCTCAAAAATAGGTGGGCTAGGTAGCTCCATCACAACTCGGCAATGGCTTGTCTGAAACAAAAAAATCAAAGTCCATTAGATTCAGTATGACACCAGCTACAAAATGACCCTCGGATATATAGTTTTATCAAAAAATAAAAAAATGGCAGATGAAAAACGAAAGAAGTAAAAAAACGCGTTTTTCGCAAAAAAAAAGAGTAAAAATCCCTTCTGATTGCTCATCATCGTCGATTTCTTCGAGTTTTGCTTGCTTTCGATTTTTTGAAATTTTCAAAGTGGACTGGCCCCTTAATAAAAAAAATACCATGTTGCAGCCAAAAGTAGTAATAAAATATATCGTAATTCTAAAAAATGGTGAAGAAATCTTTCCTTAAAAAAAAAGAGATGAAAATCAGCGAATTTTTTTTTCGGCTAAAGATATCTGCCCCCTTAAAGACTTATACTGAAAATATAAGCGTGACGATGTATTGGAATGGTCATATTTGCTTTGGAAAGAGAACGCGGTTCGCTAGGCTCTTTCTTACTCTCTCGCGTCATCGTCGTGTCCCCGGCGTCGTTAGTAGGTCAATGCAGCAACAAGTCGAGCATGAGAGCAGGAGAAAGACGTGTAACAAAGAGAGAGAGGGAGAGAGAGAGAGAGAGAGAGAGAGAGAGAGAGAGAGAGAGAGAGAGAGGAAATGAAAAGATACGAGAGACTTAGAGACGCGATTATATGTGCGAGGGCGTCGACAAAAATTATTATTACGATCATCTTTTTATCGCAGCGATAGCGTCGACTAGATAAAATACGCGTACCAATGCCACTCGGGTGTATCTCATTTTCTTTCTTTTCGTCAACTTCAGCAGCACACTTACACACGTTCATTCACGGAGAACAAAATGGAAAAATAGTATTGCAGTTTGCATCGTTAGGATGCACCGAAAATATTTTTTTCCCGTATTAACCTACTTTTTTGGCACATATAGGCTACCAAAATTACTGAAACATTTTTAAAGATCCTTTTTAGGGCTCCGTTACCTGAACTTGAAAAGGAAGGGTTTGTGATGAAAATGAAGAAACGAAAAAAATGAAAAAGGATTTTCCTTGCTTTTCAACGATGCAAACTTCACCATTGAAAAAATCGTTGCTTAATTGAGGAAAATATTTGTTGTCTCATCGACGGTTCAAGCTTACTCGGATAAATTGAAGTTTGCATCGTTGGAATGCAACGAAAATCCATATTCATATTTTTATTTCCTCATTTTTATTTTATACGAAATAAAATTTGCAAATTTTCATTGCAGATCTGCCAATACGCAATTTTTTAATGATTGAGGGATTTTGGTTGCTAAAATCTGCTGGAAGAAATTTGAGAAGGCCAAAAAAATTCATTTTCATCGTACTCCAATGACGCAAACTTCAATTCCGTCT
>OY723397.1:20308409-20352359 GCA_963210295.1 Ophion ellenae | reverse complement strand
AGATATTTTCAAATAAGTAGTGCAGTCAATTTTTTAAATCATTTTTAAAACTTTTTTTACTCATTTAAATTTTTACTCATTTTTTCACACGTAATTTGACATGTTCAACCCTATGAAAACAAAAACTTGTTGACACATCGACGAAATGACATACACTGAATTTCAAGCTTGCTTATAGTACTTCTTCATAGATGAATTACCATCTTAAATTACACCCACGCATTTCTGGTAAGGGCCATCTGTTGGAAACAGCGAGAACTTATTCAACCTCCTAACAATACGAAAAAGGATAACAATTATTCCGCGTTACCTAATTGCCGGCAGATATCCGCTTTCAGATGGGACGGCAGTGACTTTTCCTTGAGCAAGGCCTCGTAGTGTTCCTTGGCGAGTTTGTATTTTCCTTGCACCTCGTAAAGATGTGCCACGTGAAACTTTACTGCGAGAAAAAAAAGGAAAACAATCGATTGTGAGTATACAGTATGAGGGAAGCGTAAAAACAATACTTTATCGAATGCTTTATTTAAGGGGTATGCATAACATTGAAGTTAAAAAAACAGATCGATTTTCGATATTTTTTTCAAACCGTGTATATAAAAACATTATTTCATTGACGGCCATTTGCCACTAAACAATGTCATATTTTTCAATAAAAAAATTACTCAGAGTTCTTCAAGATGTGTTCTTTAAGATGGTATATTGATCGATTAGAAAAGTTTTGTAGTTTTCTTTAAAAAAATTCATGAAAAAGGCCTTTTTTTGCGCTACAAGTGGGGGTAACGCGATAAAGAAAAGGTCGATTTTCGGGCAAAAATAACGACTTTAAACGTTTATTATTAACAAATGGACGAACATATGAAAAAATCATCCGGTCAGTCGATTGAATACGTTATAAAATATGTCCAATCCAAATTTGAAGTAAATCGGACGATTCGATTTTGAGATATGACGTACGCCAAATTGCAAAGTATACTTTCGAGATAAACGCAAGAGAAGAAAACGTACTAAATCCACTTTTTCCGTATACCATTTTCGTATAAATGTTTAGGTCTGCGCAATATCTTCGGTGGTTTTTTACGGTTTCGGGCACGGGCAATACGAATAGGACATTTATTTTTTTCTAGAATCGTTTTTTCCCGTTATAAACAATTTAATTGTTATAATGACGATCGTAACAAAAAAAGTGCATTTTGTAGAAAAAAGTTTGAAACAAACGATATTTCTTTTTTAATTGACAATAGAAAAATGTCTAATTTTTTTCGCTAGCTCCATTAGTAATGGAGATATTATGAGCAAGGAACATTTTTTTTGAGAACGACGGAACGATGAGTGTAAGGGACGAAACGACGAGTGAGAGGCGATGCGATTAATTTTCATCGCTCATATCTCCATTACTAATAGAGCTAGTAAAAAAATTAAACGCCTTTTGTTAAAAAAATTTATCTATGAAATGCATTTTTTCGTCCCAAATGTTTGAAAAATAACTCGGTCAGTTTTTGGAATTTTTACAAAATCTTCGAACCAAATCAAATTCAAGACTCTGCGCAATAAGAAAATAAAATAAAGCAAAAATTGATTTTTTTACCTTCCAAGGTTATGCATATCCCTTAAGGGCTCACACCTAATTGAGATTTTCGAAAATATCGCCTTTTTATTTTCGACGCATTCTCAAAATCTAACATTTCAATAATGTTCCCCGAAAATTTCAATTCGATCGGCCCAAAATTGAGGGAATTATGGGCGTTTATAAGTAGGTTTCGCGGACAGGCGAACTTCAAACGCGTTTTTCTCGAATTTTTTTTTTCAATCAGTGACGACGCTATCTCAAAAATCGCCGTACTGAGCAACTTCAAATGTTACAAGGTTCTTTTAAATAACAAAGTGCAGTGCTTGAACTAAGAAATTTTTTTGTTCGATACATCGTTTTTTTTTGGTTCAAAGAATATAGAGCGTTTTGTTTACTGAAAAATGTCGAAGATTCTTAAAACCATACTCTTTAACGGGCCACATCTACCCAGGTGACTCGGAAAATTATATTTTCCAAAAATATTCTTTTAGCTATATTCCCTGGAAATTTCATTGATATATTCCCAAAACTGAATGAGCTACAGCTTTTAACAGTCGGCGGGGCGAGCGTAGCATACTTTAAACTTTAAGGTAGTACCTCCACAGAAGAGTTGAATTAAGAAATGGTTGAAATTTGACATATACGTTATTTAATACATTATCCAAACATCTGTGCAATTTGAATGAGTTTGACCACCCCAAACCTGAGATATTTACACTTAAAGTTGGCTTGGTTTACACGTAACAAATGCGTTATGATGGGCAAACAGAGCATCATTAATTCTACCGTCAAAACTAAAATTAAGAAATTGATTAAAAAACGAGCATAAGCTACAGTAAGATATCACGAATAATGTGACAAAAAATGAGAATGATTCACCATCTAGTTGCCAAGATATAATCATGAGAAGCCTTCACAATTTTGGTGCAAAGCTTGGCAAAGCCTGGAAAAAAAACAATTGGGACAAAGCCTGGACAGTCCCGGCAAAAAGTTCACTGGCAATGGTCGATCAGAAACACAATACAAAATATATTTTGCGGCAATAAATGATATCCATCGTATTATCTACTAGTACCGAGTCAATATTGCGTAGTTTTTAATTTTATTCATTGCTAATTAAACCGATTATCAATCTTTCAAACATGAACATGGTATGTAAACTTTTGGTTGAGATTTTCGCAGAGGAACTACCTTAAACGCGTTTTTCTCGAGCCACTGTTTTGAAGATCGGTGGACATGATATCTCGAGAGCCACTCGAAGGATTGTTTCCAAATTTACAGGAGATACGACGAGAAACATTTAAAGGTCGTTGACGATCTCACTTTTTCAAAATCGATCGTCATTTTTTGATAGATACGTAAAAATGGCGACTTTTTTCATAGATTTTGTATGCTCGAGGTTCGATTCGTCGCCAAGTCGTTAAAAAAAATTATTCAAAAAATCGACGATCGTCAACGACTCGTGTTTATTGTTAACTAGAATGACCCGTTTGGGTTTTAGCTTTCAGATGGATCGTTCAAGCTGGAGAGTGTCCACCGCCAAACTTCGCGAAACAAAATTTCATCTGCCAGCGGCCATGTCTTTTCTGTATTTTTTGGTGATATTTTTAAAGGCTCTCAATATATGTACCTTTGCGTTAAAAGAATGCATTTTTCTATCACCAACCGTTTACCAGAAAAAAAATCGTAATTTGACCATTTTTTTCGGACCTCTAGGTAGATGTAGTTCCTTAAGGGGAGATATACACCTAGATGGTTAAGGTCGAGGATTTAGAAGCTATGAACATTCAGTCGACCGTAGAAGACCTACACGATGGGCCTGGTATCGATGATTCCATGTAAGTTGACAAATTTCATGATTTATTCATTCCCAAATTTTCAAACGCGTTTTTCTCAAAACCACGTTTTTCAAATCGGTACCCAAAATTTCTCGAAAACCAATGAACCGATTGCCTTGAGGTTTCTTGTGGTTATTCTATACACCATCATCTAGTACTTGTCATAGGATTTTTTTTTCCGTTACTTAGTTTTTGTTTTATAGGCAAAATAATAACTAATTTTTGTCAATTATCTCAGTCATATCTCAGTATCATATCTCAGTCAATTTTGTTCGGATCGACTTGAAATTTTCAGGACATATTCTCAGATACTTATACTTCAAAAAAATGCAATAAAAAAAATCGATTTTTTCAAAATCGCAAGCGGGGTTAACCCCTTAATATCGTCCAATAACTGAATATTTTATGTATTCCTAATAAATTTGGGATTCGGTTTCATCCGTAAAAAAATAACTCAGTTGAATCCACCAAATGTATATATTTAATTTTTAAATTTAAATTAAATATATTCTTCGTAGAGTCAAACATTTGTCTTTTCGATGAGGTTTGGAGGGGGGAAATAAAGGGAAAAGATCCATTTTTTTATAGGCTACAACTTTTGTGAGAAATATTTTTCTCTAAGATCAACATTTATTAAAATTAAGTAGAAAAAGTGTTGAAAAATCATGTTTTTGTGAGTTTGGCCCTTGAGAATAAAATTTGCGGGTATTTTTACTATCATATTCGTGATCAGCGAATAAAAATACACGAAATTCCAAATTAATCAGAGGTGTATCCCTTTCGGAACTATACCCATTTTTCGCCCCCCCCCCCTGCTCGTTCTCTCTTGTAACAAGCGTTGAGTAGCACCAAGTTTTTATTTTCACTGGAACCGTGTACGAACAGCTGTCATCGGGGTGGGGGCCCCGAAGGGGGAAGCGTACTTAGTTTTTGTTTTATAGGCAAAATAATAACTAATTTTTTGCCCAAAAATCACTATTTATGTTCAAACGTCCGCCATTTTGTCATAAATCGATATTTTCAAAATCGGCTATGACAAGTACTAGATCATAGTATCTAATTTAATAATCTTTTTGGTTTTTTTTTCAGATGATTTTTGAAGAAACGCCACTGGGTACCGTATACGCAGATTTTTTTACGACCCTCCAAGGATCATACCTTTTATATTTTCGATATTTTTAAATAAAGAAAATTAAATATATTTTTGAATGTATATACTTTTAGATAATTAAAACCCCAATTCGAAATTTCAAATAGTTTTCCTTGAAAAAAATCACAAAAATGACCTTTTTTCCGGCACCTAGGTGTATATCTTCGCTTAAAGTAAAAAAATTGAGAAACTGCACGAGTTTACCTGAAAGTAATCACGAAAATGAGAATTATACGACTCATTCTAGTTTGCGAAAAAAAAAATATATTTTCGCGATCGCTCGTCTTCTATTGTCATTATCAACAACGAAAAGAACAACGGTCGTTGCTATTGGAGGAACAACAATGAGAATAATAACGACAATGGCGAAGTATGAGGAACGATGAAGGGAGATCCCGGAAGTGTAAAGTAAAATTCTGACGAATTCCCAAGAGTCAATCGACTTTCATGACTTTTGCTTCCGGGATGATTCCACCGACTCATGCGTTTCTCGGTAAACGAGTGCTTCATTCGCCAAGTAACACACGCGACGAGTCACGTTTGAGCGAGCCATACGCTTCTCCCTTCGGGGCCCCCACCCCGATGACAGCTGTTCGTACACGGTTCCAGTGAAAATAAAAACTTGGTGCTACTCAACGCTTGTTACAAGAGAGAACGAGCAGGGGGGGGGGGCGAAAAATGGGTATAGTTCCGAAAGGGATACACCTCTGATTAATTTGGAATTTCGTGTATTTTTATTCGCTGATCACGAATATGATAGTAAAAATACCCGCAAATTTTATTCTTAAGGTCCAAACTCACAAAAAACATGATTTTTCAACACTTTTTCTACTTAATTTTAATAAATGTTGATCTTAGAGAAAAATATTTCTCACAAAAGTTGTAGCCTATAAAAAAAATGGATCTTTTCCCTTTATTTCCGCCCCTCCAAACCTCATCGAAAAGACAAATGTTTGACTCTACGAAGGATATATTTAATTTTAATTTAAAAATTAAATATAAAAATTTGGTGGATTCAACTGAGTTATTTTTTTACGGATGAAACCGAATCCCAAATTTATTAGAAATACGTAAAATATTCAGTTATTAAGACGATATTAAGGGGTTACCCTCACTTGCGATTTTGAAAAAATCGATTTTTTTTCATTGCATTTTTTTGAAGTATAAGTATCTGAGAATATGTCCTGAAAATTTCAAGTCGATCCGAACTAAATTGACTGAGATATGAGCGTCGAAAGAGAAGAATCCGCGTTGAAAGAGCGTTGAAAGAGAAACTTTAAACGCGTTTTTCTCAAAATGGCATTTCTGAAGTCGGTGACCAAGATTACTCGAACACTAATGAACCGATCTTCTCGAAATTTTGCAGGCTTATTTAATACATAAAAATGTAGTCTTTAATCGTTCGATTTTTTTTTTCGAAAAAAAAATGGCCGTTTTATAGCCAAAAAACGGCCGTTTTTTTCGTTAAAATCGAACCATCAACTTTGACTGTCCGCCATTTTGTGAAAAATGAATATTTTTTAAAATCCTTCGATTAAAGGCTAGTTTATACTTATATTTGACTAAATCCATCCGCATTTTTTTCTTCAGATGATCCACTTCGCCGCAATGTTGGTCACCGCAAACCGTGCATATAAAAACATTATTTCATTGACGGCCATTTGCCACTAAACAATGGAATATTTTTCAATAAAAAAATTACTGAAAGTTCTTCAAGATGTGTTCTTTAAGATGGTATGTTGATCGATTAAAAAAGTTTTGTAGTTTTCTTTAAAAAAATTCATGAAAAAGGCCTTTTTGCGCTACAAGTGGGGGTAACGCCTTAAATAGTTCTTGAGTCAAATAGATAAATATATTTAAAATTAATAATCCCAATAATGGAATGCAATAGGAAAAAATGGATTTCACGAAAAATCTAGTTAATTCACATTTTGAAAAATCAAATAGACGCATCTAGTTAATATCAATAGAATTTTCTTGTCAGTGCAATAAATGGATTGTCTTGAAGTTTGGTACACTCATTCAGTGTAATAATAGCTTGACTCTAGTCTTGACCGACGGTTTTCTTAACATTTTTTTTCATTAGTCATTAACGATCATGCCTACTTTCGTTGAAAAATCGAAAAAAAAAAACAAATTGTTTTTTTTATTGATTGAAACATAATGACAAAAAAAAAACTCGGTCAAGTCTCACTCATTGTTTATTTTAAGAGAAAAAAAAAACGTTTTTTTTTTGCTTTCTGATCAACCATGTGGCTAAAATCAGGTACACCGTAGAGCCCCTCACGTTCAAAGGTCCTTCGCGAGATTTTTCATAACTTCTGCAACTATTAATTTTTTTTCAATGACATTTTGTACACAACTTTGTCAATGTGCATACAAATAAATGTCCAAACAATTTTCCAATAATCTCAATCCTTCAAAATTAATTTATTCCAACCCTGATTTTCGTGTCATCGCAGTAGCCTAATCCCTTAAGGGGAGGTACCCGAGTGAACGGCGAGAAAAACCGGTAAACTTCGGGAATTTTTATCTCGAAAAACTAATGTTTCGATTGGATCCGGGTTTGTTTATTGGAAAATATGTCCATTGAGGTATGTTTGGGAATTTTTTGGGAAAAACTATCGAAGAATATTGTATCCAAATTTGGACAAAATCGAACAAGCCGTTTTCGAGATACATCTGGCACCGACTTTGAAAACTTTGTTCCGATATAATCGCGTTTGAATCGCTTCCAGTCAACAAACGTATTTAAAAAAATTCCTAAACACACCTCAATGTGCATATTTCCCAATAAAAAAAAAACCCAGTTCCAATCGAACCATTAGTTTTTGAGATAAAAATTCCCAAAGTTTACCTGTTTTGCTCGCCGTTCACTCAGGTACCTCCCCTTAAAGCTACACGTATTTTTGTTCCTCTGGACTACTGTTACACCTTCGAAAAAAAAAACCACTATTCAATTGACGGCAACAAGAGTGATCAAATTGGGAAGAGTTCAACGGCAATTTCGATGGAGAGTTGCGAAGAGGAATTAGCACCGTGCGCGCGCATGTGTGTGTGTGTGTGTGTTGCGTGTATAGTGGAGAAACGAGGATCTGGAGGTGCGTGAACGCGAGGACGATGCGATCGAAATCGAAGAAAGGATGGCGTAGTCCGCGCTGGCGACCGTCGAGAAGAAGAATGAAAAAAACCTGTCTCGATGATGGGGTCTTTGAACCGACGAAAATAAAGATAAAAAAAAGAAGAATAAGGAGAAGAAGAAAAAGAAGACGAAGAAAAGAACCGGTAGTCACTTGTCTCCTTTCCTAGCGAGAGTTGCCCGTAAAACGTACACATATTCTCTTTAGCTATACATACATACACATGTGTGTATATATATGTGTGTGTGTATATATATATATATATATATATATATATATATATATATATATATATATATATATATATATATATATATATATATATATATATATAGGGTGTCCTGTTATGAATGGATAATCCTGCAACTATCGATAGGTCGGATCATAACCTACTGTATGCGGGAATTTCAGTTTGGTAAAAGTCCCACGGTTTTTTAAATAAAAATCATCTGCTTTCGGTTTTTCGCATGCTATTTCTACAAATGATAACTTTTTTTACCTGATTTTTTGAAAAAAAAAATTTTTAACGTTCTGTATATCACGAATAAAAGCAAGAAAAAAACCGCACTCAAAAAGCTTTACTCGTTTTCTTAAAAAAAAAAAAAAAATGTAAACACCTGAAATATGGCACTCCAAGGACAAAGTCTCCCGTAAATGTTAAGGAAACTTTATGAAAAAAGATCTCATGCAGAATTTTCATACAAACTAATTCGAACATCTGATTTGGATAGCCTGCGGTGTGAACAAATGTACCACGCATATCGTGCCAATTACGTTAAAAAGTTGCTTAGTTATTGTCGATTCATATCATTTGTAGTGAAGGCATGCGAAAAACCAAAAGCAGATTTTTTTTCCCAAAAAATAACATAAAGCTTAAAATCTTGAAAGCCGTGGAACTTTTATCAAACTGAAATTCCAGCATGTGGTAGGACATGATCTGACCTGTCGACAGTTGCAGCATTATTGATTCATAACAGGACACCCTTTATATATATATATATATATATATATATATATATATATATATATATACATACACATATATGTACGCATAATAAAAAATACATCCATATATAGCGACCTACGTGTCCAATGACTCGTGTGTCAATTCTTTTTTGCTCCACCTCCTCTCTTCTTCGTCATCATTATATTTTCTTCGCCCAAAAAAACGGGACTTTAATGGATTTGAGTCTGCAGCCACTTGCGCGTGAAAGAAATGCAAGGAATTTATCTCTATTTCCTCCCTTCGTACGTCGATGCTGCGAACCATTTGATTCGGACGATTTTAAGCTATTGGGAGTACAAATAAGTCTCCGCCGTTTGCCAAAAGATGGCCTCACTAGGACGTTACGGTTGAAATGATCAGATGTAAAACGTCACGTCGTAACGTTGGACATCGGGCAAGATCATAACCTTGAAAAATTAGCGATTGACACGAACCTCCCTCCAATAATGCTTCCAATTCCGCGTCTTCGTCTTCGTCAAACTCACCGTTCTTAAACTTTTGAAGGCACACCACTGATCATACTTGAGACTTGTACAATTTGTATTTTAATATACGCGGAAAAAAAATGTGTAATAAGTAAAATGTTCCATGTGTAAACTGTTTAATGAATGTTCACATTTAATTAGCAAAACTGAAAAAATAGTTATTCCAACGATTCGCGCAGTATTTCTAGGTTTGACATTTGGCAACGTTGGTTCTATCTCCGTCTCTTTTTACTCAGCCCGGCGAGTTTAACCTCCGTGCTTTTCAACGTCGATCTGTCAAAACAATGTCGGATGCGGGAAATATAAAGCATCGTATTCGGGCCACGACTGGTAAAAAGCGTGGAACATTTGTGTCGGCGAAATATGTCGGTTAAAAATGAAATATGTGTGGAAATTCGAATGAGTGAGATGAGGTTAGGACTACAGTCAGCTGTTGCCTTGCTGTCGCGTCTCTTTATCGCAGCAAGTGATAATAAATCCAATACCGGAAGTTCAAATTAAACTTGATATTGCATAAAAATTAGGTCAATAGGCGTACAAGTGTCATGTATGTAAATCTGATTATTTTTAAGAATCTGACGGATTCCCACTATTGTATACACTTTTGTAGCGACCGGAAATTGGGTTTTTGTATGTCCCCTCGGAATTCTTTCACAAAAATACGCAATTTTAATATCTTTTTTCTCTTCAATTAGGTCGATAACCGACCCTGAAGTTTTACAGAGACGATTATCAAAATATTTAGCGAAGCTCAAAGAAAAAGTATGAAAATCCTATGGATTTAAGCCCGGCGATAGGATTACCTTAAAGCAGCCCCACCATATGCTTCTACAAGCATACGATGCGCCTCAGCTGCACATTTCTTCAAATTAAATAAGTAACGAAAAGTTATAAAGTTGCCGCAAATGACGCTTATTCGGCTCAAAACTCGACACTTTCGCACAAAACGAATGATGTGATGCTCATACGAAATCGCTAATATTTCAAGGTTATGGTCTTGCCAGATGTCCAACCTTACGGTATGACGTTTGAGGCAGTTCCTCTGCGAAAATCTCAACCAAAAGTTTACATACCATGTTCATGTTTAAAAGATTGATAATTGGTTTAATTAGTAATGAATAAAATTAAAAACTACGCAATATTGACTTGGTACTAGTAGATAATACGATGGATATCATTTATTGCCGTAAAATATATTTTGTATTGTGTTTTTGATCGACCATTGTCAGTAAACTTTTTGCCGGGACTGTCCAGGCTTTGCCCCAATTGTTTTTTTTTTTCCAGGCTTTGCACCAAAATTGTGAAGGCTTCCCATGGTTACATCTTGGAAACTAGATGGTGAATCATTCTCATTTTTTTTCACATTATTCGTGATATCTTACTGTAGCTTATCCTCGTTTTTTATCAATTTCTTCATTTTAGTTTTGACTTTAGAATTAATGATGCTCTGTTTGCCCATCATAACGCATTTGTTACGTGTAAACCAAGCCAACTTTAAGTGTAAATATCTCAGGTTTGGGGTGGTCAAACTTATTCAAATTGCACACATGTTTGGATAATGTATTAAATAACGTATATGTCAAATTTCAACCATTTCTTAATTCAACTCTTCTGTGGAGGTCATACCGTAACAATGATGTTGAAGTTTGCATCGTTGAAATGCAACGAACATTTTTTTCCTCTCCAGTGCAAATTTTTTTTTGGCCGATCAAAGCTGCCTTAAACTTTTTAAAAAATCCTCATTAGAGACCTGCAACCTAACTCAGTCGGAAAATATTTCCGATAAAGCTAAAAATGGAGAAAAAGGAAATTAAAAAAAAATTCCGTTGTTCGAAACGATGCAAACTTCAACAGCATGTTTAACATCTGACAATTTCAACCGTAACCTCCTGGTGGCACCATCTTTTGTCAAACGGCGAAGACTTATTTGTACTCCCGATAACTTCACTGGTCTTTGACGAATCAAACAAGAATCAATGGCACATGTCGCGGATACTTTCTTCGCCAATCGCGTGTGGCATATATTCCGATATACATATAAGGGTAAATACGTAACGCGGTATTCAGCCAGGAGGGACTAGAAAACCGGGTCAAGTTCAGCAAAGAAAGTGAGAACTGTGCATATACATATGTACACGAACAAATACAAAGTCAGGAGATAAATATATATATGTGTGTGTGTGTGTGTGTGTGTGTGTGTGTGTGTGTGTGTGTGTGTGTGTGTGTGTGTGTGTGTGTGTGTGTGTGTGTATGTATGTATGTATGTATGTATATATGGATGTATGAATATATGTATTTCTTCAGGCTATTAATCTCCTCGAGAAGCCTTGCAGACTTGTCACGCTTGAAAATCGGTCGAGCCATCGGAATGTCCATGCCCGATCGCATTTCCTTATATGCGAATAGTCATAGTGATCATTATTTATTTTTTATTCCTATTCAAATGATTATTGTCAGGATTGTTGTTAATACATCGTTCGTATAATTGTTCGATTGTACATTTTTCCGAGATAATGAAGAAGTTCGTTATCGCATAGTGATAATATTTCAAAATTGTAGTGCCTTGTATTGAATTGTAGATCGGGGTCGAATGAAGAACATATCGTAAAACGAGGTTGAATTGACAGTAACGGTAACATTTTTAGGGCTACTTTAACAGTCAAAATACGGTTTTATTTTATATTGGTTGTATTATTGCTCATTTCTATTGTCGCTCAAGTTTATTATAATGTTGCTCAAGTTGATTTTGATCGCAGTGATAATTATAAGACTGATCAAGTGTCTATAATAGTACCCTAGGTGCTTGATATGCTTAGATAAAATGTTTCCTCAAAGATTACAATTTGATTGCAAAAAATCGTTTTTTTTTAAATTTAAATCCATGTATAATGCATAAAATGTTGAACTTTTTTTTATCAAAATGATGTCAAAGTAACCCTTAATCTTTGACGTATGTTGCATTTCAATGCCTTGTCAAAGAAACCCCACACTTGAGGTAACATTGACACCTAAGGGGTCTTTTCACTTTAGACGCTAAAAAAAGCTATTTTCATGAATTTTTTTGTAAGTTTTATATACAATAATATATACAAACAAACTTTAAACGCGTATTTCTCGAAACAACGTTTTTCGACGGCTTGTTGATGAAATATTTGAAACTACTGAACCGATCCTTATAAAATGTTAACCACATATTCTTTACAACTATAACTATAGTGCATATCAAGGTTTTTTTTAAATTTTGATATTTACTATTTTTTGGCCAAAAACGGTGAAAGAAACGTAAAATATGCAAAAATAACAAAATATGCAAAATATGCAACGTAAAATATGCAAATATGCAAATTTTAATATGCAAACATGCAAATACGTAGAATATGCAAAAATATGCAAAAAGAAAAAAATGTTTTTTCGAAAAATGTCCGCCTTTTTGTTATTTTTGCATATTTTACGTTTTTTTCACCGTTTTTGGCAAAAAAAATAGTATATATCAAAATTTAAAAAATCCTTGTTATGCACTATAGCTATAGTGCAGATAAAGAAAAAACAAAAAAAGTTTTTTCGAAAAATGTCCGCCATTTTGTTATTTTTGCATATATAAAAAATCATATGATATGCGCTAGGCCATTAACATACTGAATCTAAAACCGTTTGATTTTTTTGGTTCGGATGATCCATCTCCGAGATTACATCAACAGCGCAGACCTACAATTTTTTTAGGACATTTTTTAACTACCATTTTCGTCTATAAATGGTGACTTAAATTAATTTTTTTTTAAATATCTTTCGAAAATGTATTTATTAAGTGTAACAATTTGTATATCAATATCCATAATATAAATCTATTAAAAAATCATGAAAAAAGCCTTTTCTTAGGGTCTGAAGTGAGAAGACCCATTAAAAAAATATATAAGGTATTGGGGGGCTGGTGGCGCTTGACTTTCTTATACATTTGATAGCCAAAGGCCACATTGTTCTTCTGCAGCGAAAAAAAGTTCGAATATAGGCTGTTGAAAAAAAGTTGCCTACGAAAAACGTCCAAAACCTGTTCAAAGTAGCCCCATTTCACGGTACAAATTGACGAAAACTTACTCTCGAGTTTGGAGAAGGTTGCCGGTGTGCTGGCGTCTATGAGGGCTAGTGTCAGGTGTTTGAGGGCAGCATCGAAGTCAGCATGAACCTTGAGCATGAGACCAAGCCGAAGGTGAACCTCGCAGGCGCGCGGAAAGCCCGGATCGACCCATAACACCTGCTGAAACGCCTTCACAGCCCTGTTAACGAACGAAACAAACAAACCCAAACGAGTTAAAAAATGAAACTAAAATGGGAACAGTGGCAACAGTGGGTACACTGAGCCTTTTCGGTTTCTCAGAAGTAGACACGTATATACATGCGTCTTTTTCACATTAGAACCGCCTTCGGATGCCAATAGGTTTGAACCTGTCTGTGAGTCGCTCCCGCGCAATTCGGTTGTGAGGGGTGATGTTATATTATTTTTGGCGTCAAAAGTTGACAAAACCAGCTGAGTTTGTAGGTTTTTTGCTTCTTTACCTATCGCAGTTATGTTCGAAGTCATTGTTCTCCCGCAATATACAGCTATATTCCGGTATTTCAGCATTGTGTTTGTTAACCTAACAAAAATAGAATCTCCTCAGTATCCGCTTTAGAAAAAGAGAGCGGGTCGGTAAACAGTGGCTCAATTTTTCGAGATACACAGAGGTAAGTCACAATACGAATATTTTCGCGTTGTGATTTAGATAGGTGTAGAGGTTGCCATGAGTTGCCCAATGTTACGATCAGGCCAATATTGGGACCATCGAATAAGCCAACAAAAGAGAAATAATATTGGCCCATTAATGTTCCGCTCTAAACTGAAAACTGGTACAATATCGGCCCATCCCTAAAGCCTGTCCTGGCCCATCTTTAAAACCTAATAAACAGCCGTAATAGTTCAACTAAATTTGCCAATTTAAAAACTGGGGATACCAAAATACTGACAATTTCATTGGCCCAATATTGTTCCGTTATAAATTGAAAACCAGCACAATATCGGCCCATCGTTTAAAACCAATAAATAGCCGTGATGGTTGAACTATATTTGCCAATTTAAAATACAAGCAATTACATAGGCCCATTATTGTCCCGTTATAAATTGAGAACCGGCACAATATCGGCCCTTTACTAAAGATTATCCTGGCCCATCTTTCAAAACCAATAAACAGCAGTACTAGTCAAACCAAATTTGCCAATCCTAAAGCTGGCAATCCTGAAATACTGGCTTTTACATTGGCTCTTTATTGTTGCGTTCTAAATTGAAAACCAACACAATATCGGTCCATAGTTAAAACGTATCATGGCCCATCTTTAAAATTCATTAAACAGTCATGATAAATACACAATATTTGCCATTTTTTAAACTGGTGATGCTGAAGTACTGCCAATTACATTGGCCCATTATTGTTCCGCTACAAATTGAGAACTGGCACAATATCAGCCCATTACTAAAACCTATCCGGGCCCATCTGTTAAAACCAATAAACAGCCGTGATAGTTCATCGAAATTTGCCAATTTTAGAACTGGCAATGCTAAAATACTGGAAATTACATTGAATTAATCTAAGCCCTTTACTGGCTAAGTGGGTCAGACCATACCTGCTTTTATTTTATTTAAGCCTTGGGTTATTCATTATCGGCATATTATGCCAGAATAAGCAACTAACTGGCACGTCATATATTAATCGTCTACATTTTGTAGTTCAGTTTTTGTAATCAAGTCTTGGCCTATTATTGGCATTTGTAAATAACCAACATAAGTAAGTAAAATATGCCAATTTTGAAACCTGTGATATACGCAAGTCACCATTTATTTCAAGGTTATTCCATGAAATATGTATCCATAAGGACCAACCTCGGCCCGATATAGGTTGAATATTTATCACGCACCCAAACAAACCCAAACAAACTCACGGCCCAATATTCTAGATAGACTAACTTCCAGATAGACCAACTGTGAAGGCCCATCATAGAGCCAGTGGTCAATTTCTACATAGGCCCTTTAAGAGGGCCCACATAGGGCCAAGTGCAATAACCAACATTGGCTCTACAATGAATTAAATCAGTGGCCCAATAATTGTTGGGTCTGTTGGCCGATATCGGGCCGTGCTTATCGTTTCTACAAAGGCACCTCATTGGTAAATACTCACGGCCCAATATTCTAAAAAGGCTAACTGTGAAGGCCCGTCCCAGGCCCAACGGTCAATCTCTACATGGGTTGTTCCGAAAAGCCCATACCGCTTTTTTCTTTGAAATTTTGTATACTGATGTATTTTTAATCGCTGAATACGAATATAATAATTAAAATTGGCGCAAATTTGATTTTCAAGATAAAAACTGAAAGAAGAAAACGGATTTTTGGAGTTTTTGCATTTTATTTCAACAAATGTTGATCGTAGAGGAAAATGTCTTTTGCGAAAGTTGTAGCCCATCGAAAGACTGATAATTTATGTTCTATACAAATTTTGTCTTAAATAATTATTTTCCAAGAAAATGGGATAATATTCCGATAAGTATATTTTGCTAAACTCTATTAGTTTCGATGTTATCCAAGGTGCCCAACAAAACCCACCCCAGTGATCTACGCACGCCACGATTCCACGCACCCATCCGAGGTGCCCTCCGCCCTCCCCAGGGTTCTACGAACCCCACGATTCCACGCGCCCATCCAAGGTGCCCAACAAACCCAGCCCAGTGTTCTACGCACCCCGCAATTCCACGTACCCATCCAAGGTGCCCAACAAACCCACCCCAGTGTTCTACGCACCCCGCGATTCCACACACCCATCCGAGGTGCCCTGCTCCCACCCCAGTGAACTACACACCTCCCAATTCAACATACCCGAGTTTGTTCGGGTTTGTTTTGATTGCTGTTTGTGTTCGTTTTATTTGGGTTCATTTGGGTCCATATCCGGTAAAGTATGCAAGTAGATAATATCGAAACTAATGGAGTTTAGCAAAATATACTTAGTGAAGCATTATCCCATTTTCTTGGAAAATAATGATTTAAGACAACATTTGTATAGAACATAAATTATCAGTCTTTTGATGGGCTACAACTTTCGTAGAAGACATTTTCCTCTACGATCAACATTTGTTAAAATACAATAAAAAAAACTACAAAAAACGTTTTTTTTTCGGTTTTTATCTTGAAAATCAAATTTGCGCCAATTTTAATTGTCATTTTCGTGTTCAGCGACTCAAAATACATAAGTATACAAAATTCCAAGGAAAAAAGCGGTATGGGCTTTTCGGAACTTTATTCCTCATAATATGCTGTCTTTTTTAAATTAATTTTTCAATAGTTTACTGTACAATACTCCCCATTGTATAGAGAAAAGCACTCCATTACCTACAAGTGTACAGTGTATCAGGGTAATTTTCTTCAAATTTTGCTTGATTGTGTCATTTTGTTTGACTGTGAAATTAGGCATCATTGTGTACACCCCCAAGTACACAGTGTATCAAATCCCATTTTTAAAAATGGTTATTATCTCAATATCTATTGGGTTAGGCCGTTCAGTGTCTTAGAACAAAACGAAGCCATTGAACACACCTCAGGTTTAGTCGAGGTTTCATTGAGATTGTGTGAACGGTTGGGCAGCTATAGACCTCTGAAAAAAAATAAGCCACTGATCCCACTCTGACCCTATACATGTGTATATGTAGAGAGAACGATAGCGCTACGCAGATCAATGGGAAACGAAAATTAAATAAAAATGATGAAACGTTACGAAGTCACTCCTCTTTTTTTTTTTAATTGGCCGATCGAATAAACGAAGTATCGGGATCGTGGGAAGTTCCGGTCTACTTGAGAAAGTGCAACGGGAGAGGGACAGAGACAAAGAAATAAAGGGACACACCGGTTCGACGAGCTTATTATACTTTGCTCGTGCTTTTTTTTTGTCTTTTTTTTCCTGGCCGCGTGCACCAAAGTGCAAGGATAAAGGGAAATGGTGAGAATAAAAAAAAACGTCGCCGGTGCGTGTACCGTCGTTCGGTTTGTTTCTCCGTTATACCTGTATACACAGGCTGTACATAAAATACATGCACGTGTGCTCATATCGACCGGAAGTGGTCGATGGCGGTAGCTGCGTTCACAAGGGAGCAGGCCACGTAAGGGTTATTTTGAAATAGACGCTTATTAATAATATATCTTCTTGAATACCTGATATCGTCGTACGACAAAACAAACAGGTAATCGACTCCAATCAGCCCAATCGCCGCGGCATTACACGGTCAAATTTTTTTTTTTATCTTAATAGGATCTATTTAAATCAAATAGGTTTTTTTCTTTGGCTCACGACCTACTACGACCCAATTTGTGTTAAATATATTTTTCTATTTGTTTCAGCGATTCTTTTTAAATATTAAATATATTAAAATTAGATAAATAAAGATTCGATTCAAATAAATTTTTATTGGCCTACAATATACACTGCGGGTAAGGTTCCGACCCCCCTGCCCCCGATGGAGCCGAAATTTTGCACAAACCTTTATTTAAATATTTTAAGACTCGTTTGGTCTCGTTTGTTGGGTTTGTTTGTTTCGGTATTTTTGTTTCGACAAAACAGAGAGCGCGATAACATATATATATATATATATATATATATATAGGTATGAACGGAGACGTAACACGCAGGCACGCAGGCACGCACGCACGCACACATGTGTGTGTGTGTGTGTGTGTGTGTGTGTGTGTGTGTGTGTGTGTGTGTGTGTGTGTGCGTGTGTATGGTCGGCACGCGTTAAAAAAAAACTTCAAAATTCAATATCTCGAAAACTATCGCGAGTCGCCAAAAATCTCTTAAGGGGTTACCCCCACTTGCGATTTTGAAAAAATCGATTTTTTTATTGCATTTTTTTGAAGTATAAGTATCTGAGAATATGTCCTGAAAATTTCAAGTCAATCCGAACAAAATTGACTGAGATATGAGCGTTGAAAGAGAAGAATCCGTGTTGAAAGAGCGTTGAAAGAGAAACTTTGAACGCGTTTTTCTCAAAATGGCATTTCTGAAGTCGGTGACCAAGATTACTCGAACACTAATGAACCGATCTTCTTGAAATTTTGCAGGCTTATTCAATACATAAAAATGTAGTCTTTAATCGTTCGATTTTTTCTTTCGAAAAATAAATGGCCGTTTTATAGCCAAAAAACGGCCGTTTTTTTCGTTAAAATCGCACCGTTAACTTTGACTGTCCGCCATTTTGTGAAAAATGAATATTTTTTAAAATCCTTCGATTGAAGACTAGTTTATACTTATATTTGACTAAATCCATCCGCATTTTTTTTTCAGATGATCCACTTCGCCGCAATGTTGGTCACCGCAAACCGTGTATATAAAAACATTATTTCATTGACGGCCATTTGCCATTAAACAATGTAATATTTTTCAATAAAAAAATTACTGAAAGTTCTTCAAGATGTGTTCTTTAAGATGGTATATTGATCGATAAAATTTTTTTTGTAGTTTTCTTTAAAAAAATTCATGAAAAAGGCCTTTTTTTGCGCTACAAGTGGGGGTAACGCCTTAAGGGTTTGCCTTAAAATATTAAAAGGAAAGTTTGTGCAAAATTTTTAGCTCGAACGTAGGGGGGGAGGGAGGGGGGTTTCCGGAACCTTATCTATGCAAACTTCAGGCCCATTGAGTTTCATCAACGTTGCAAAAATTTTCGTCGTTCATTTGAAAAAAAAAAAAAAAAAACAATAGCTTTCTTTCACGCGCCGCACTATTGTATTCGAGAGCTCGAAAATGCCGTGAAATTTGCACCGAATCTGGCTGTTTGGCATAAATGATTTCTTTCTTTCCTCCTTCGTGGTGAAATAAATTATTGCATAAACATGTTTAGAGGAATTATTGAATAACACGGCATTCTTTTTGACGCTTTGTCAGAGTATTTTAAACGGGCAACGCGTATGGAAATGTATTACGACGACGGGGTATGATTGCGCAACGGCCTCGAGAATTCGCGTCCTCGAAACCGAGCTGATTCAAGTACAGACACAGACGCACACACACGACCAACGGACGTGCCTACACATATGGATGGATAACAGTACACGAGTCCGCGAGTCGAGCCAAGCATCGTAAACATTGTTATACAATATTGTTATTGTTGTCGCAAGAAAAGCGAGACCTCTGCACAATGGAGCTATGGACAATACAAATTACGCGGTTCGAATTATATTTGTCAAATTACGCCGCAAAATACGACGAGGATGAATAATCAACCTAAACTGAAGCGTTCTATTAATATTAACTATTACGTCTAGTCAATTTTTCTTTTTGCATTTGAATCAACTAGAATTTCGTGAATTCAAAATTTTCCTATTTCATTCCATAATTGGAATCATTATTGGAATCAATAACGATCTCTCATTATTGGAATTGTTTATTTTAAATATATTATATATATAGTTTATTATAATGTATTAAATGTATTATATTTGTCAAATTATTGCGCAAAATACGAGGATGAATAATCAACCTACACTGCAGCATTCTATTGATATTTACTAGATGCGTCTATGCGAATTTTTAAATTTGAATTAACTATACTTTTCGTGAGTTCAAAATTTTCCTATTGTATTCCTTTATTGGAATTGTTTATTTAAAATATATAATATATGATATATGATATATAATATATAATATATAATATATTACATATGATATCAATCAATCAATAGAGTTTTATTTGCATAACTTTTAAAAAGTTTTTTACAAAACTTATACAATGTCAGAAAATATATATTAACAAATCTTATAATCTCTGCCGTTTCATCCTTATCCATAATATATTATTATAATATTATATATATATATATATATATATATATATATATATATATATATATATATATATATATATATATACTTTATTTTAATATATTAAATCTGCTATATATTTGTCAAATTACGCAGCAAAATACGAAGAGGATGAATAATCAACCTACACTGACAGAAGCATTCTATTGATATTAACTAGATGCGTCTATTCGATTTTTTTTGCATTTGAATTAACTAGAATTTTCGTGAATACAATTTTTTCCTATTGCATTCCATTATTGCAATTGTTAATTTTAATTTTATTATATCTATAGTTTATTTTAATATATTAAATCTATTACATGTGATGAAAAAGTGGAAAGAGCAAGGGTATTGCAAAAAGCGAAAGCTGTACATTTTGAATAAACGAATCTATCTATCTATATTAAATGTATTATGTTTGTCAAATTAGGCAGCAAAATACGACGAGGATGAATAATCAACCTACACTGTATATTTTGTTGCATTTGAATTAACTAGATTTTTCGTGAATTTAATTTTTTTCTATTGCATTCCATTATTGGAATTGTTGATTTTAAATATATTATATATTATATATTATATATTATATATGATATCAATCAATAGAGTTTTATTTGCATAACTTTAAAAAAATTTTTTTTTTAAATTTATACAATGTCAGAAAATATATATTAACAAATCTTATCATCTCTGCCGTTTCATCCTTATCCATAATATATTATATATGATATATTATTATAATATATATTATAATATATCATGTTACATATTAAATTTAATATTATATTTGTCAAATTACGCAGCAAAATACGACGAGGATGAATAATCTACACTGACATTTAAATTCTATTAATATTACCTAGATGCGTGTATTCGATTTTTTTTTTCATTTGAATTAACTAGATTTTTCCCGAATTCAAATTTTTCTTATTGCATTCCATTATCGGAATTGTTTATTTCAAATATATTTATTTATTTACATCAAGATCTTGAAGTTCAGATACGATGTTGAAGTTTGCATCGTTGGAATGCAGAGAATTTTTTATTATTATTCCGCTTCTTCCTTTTCATTATTGTCCAGCATCTTATCTTGAACATTTTGACTCTGGAACTCTGATAATAAGCTCTGAAACCGTTCGGGCGATTTTCTCAACACAACCTCGTCGAAAAAAATTGGGCTCCGAAACTTTCGTTGCGTTCCAACGATGCAAACTTCTGTATCACAGATCTATTTAATATCGTTTAATAACAAAATATTTTATGTCTTCCTAATAAATCTGTGATTCGGTTTCATCTGTTCAAAAAACAATTTTATCGAAGCCCTAAATGTGCCTGATTAATGTTAAAAAAAAATAATAATAATTTATGTAGAGTCGAACATTTGTCTATTTGATTGAATTAATGGCCTGTTTATATTGTAAGCAAATAAAGATTTATTCGAATCGAATTCATATATTCATTTATTCAATTTGAATATATTCAATATATAAAAAGAATATCTGAAACAATAAAAAAAATATATTTGAAACGAATTGGATCGTAGTGGGTCGTGAGACGCGGAACAAAACCTATTTGATTTTAATAGATCCTATTTAAATTAAATATTCCCTTTTGACAGTATAATATTACGACTTTCATGCTCCGGTAGTTCTACACTGTACTATAAAATAATAATTATCATAATGACGTTCGTAATAATGAATACAGTGGTAACGTTTCTCTAGCTATCACGCTTGAGCAATTTATTTTTGCATTGGCTTGCCAGCGTCATTCTTGTCATAATAATAATTATTATTATTGAATTCAGGACTGCGTAGAGATAATGACGCGTAATCGTGGAAAAGCAACGTATCTCAATTATAAATATAGGATGTGGGGATGGGCGATTAACAACTAGAAATAAACTGCATCGAGATACAAAGGGAAAGCAAGGAAAGGAGGAAAAGAAATGAGACGATTACGTGGTCGGGTATTGAGGGTGTGGCGTGTGAGACTCTGGTAAATATGTTCATTCATGAAAAAGATTATCTCTATGTGTGTGAGAACGTGTAAGAGAGAGAGTGAGAGGGGGGGGGGAGCGAGAGAGAGAGAGGGAAGCAAGGATGCAGGGGGGGGGGGGCAGGGGGGAGAGTTCATTCATCTCTCATGGACTCCTCAAAAGACAGAGACTCTTGGCCTATGAATCATTTCGACGGTTTAAATGCGCGACTGTGCTGTTAAGATCAAAAGATTTTGCAAAAAAAATCAAATTCCTCACGACATTTCACCACCGCAATTAAACAGCGCGGGGAAAAAATTCCCACCAACGGTTCGAATTTATTTCATCTTCTTGGTCATTATTGGCCACACAATAATTATCACAATTGTGATAATTATTATTATTAATATTGGTCACAATAGGCTCGGACTGGATGGAAAACGAATATTGTTGTAAACGGAGTGTTAAGCACATAAATCGGAAGCTCAATGTGCAACGTCGATTTTTCGATTGTCGATATTTGTTGGTCAGACAGAGCCATAGATAGCAAAAGATAAAAGCAGAGATAGACCGGAGAGAGACATTGACGTAGCCAGCATTTTATCCTGGGGGGACTTAGAGGGGCCTGACGAAAAATTGGTTTTTTTCACAATAATTTTTTTTAAATAAAATTCACATTATAGTCGATAATCAATAGCTTCAATCACACGTTCATGTTATCAGTAATATTAACGCTTGCAATACGTTAAAAAATAATCAACTAATTTTTATCACTCTTTGATGCAGTTACTAGTCTTTAAACTTTACTTCCAGTAGGTACTCAATTAAATAAACGTTACAAAATTTAACTTTTTACTTTTTTTTTTACTTTTTTTTTAAGTTTAAAGTTTTTTTGCCTTTTTTAAAAGACTTTTTAAAAATGTTTTATTTTTTTCTGCAAATCGGCCCAACACTTTTGTAGTTGGAATTTTTTCGAAAACTCCCCCCCCCCCCCCCTCCTGGCTACGCCAATGGAGAGAGAAAAAGTCGTGATAACAGCGTATACTAATAATCGCCCGTTTATTGGTCATCTGGGGCAAGACTTCTTCCGGAGATCAACGACATCGGGACGAGTGCCAGGTCGGTTCGTTTCGTTTCAAATTTTTTTTACTCGTGTATATAAATAAATATGATCACACGTATTTTGACAAATACATACATATGCACTTGCATCTGTGTCTGACGGCGTGCGTGTGTGCATGTGTTGCAAGGAAGGCAAAATTATTACGATTCTTCTTTCTTTACGCGCGTTGACCATAGAAATAAGTGAGCAGGAAGCGAAACCCGCGAGCGACGAAAAAAATTAGCCGAGGATTATAAAACGAGTGGGTAGGGATATTACGTTGCCCATTGAGAACCTACGTGTATATATATATATATATATATATATATATATATATATATATATATATATATATGTGTGTGTGTGTGTGTGTGTGTGTGTGTGTGTGTGTGTGTGTATATATATATATATATATATATATATATATATATATATATATATATATATATATATATATATATATATATGTATATATGTATATAGCTGTGTGTGTGTACATACCTACTCAGGGTGCCCCATTTTAAGGGGAGGTACCTGAATAAACGGCGAGAAAAACAGGTAAACTTCGGGAATTTTTATCCCAAAAACTAATGTTTCGATTGGATCTCGGTTTTTTTTCATTGGAAAATATGTACATTAAGCTATGTTTAGGAATTTTTTAAAATAAATTCGTTGACTGGAAGCGATTCAAACGCAATTATCTCGAAACATAGTTTTCAAAGTCAGTGCCAGATGTATCTCGAAAACGGCTCGTCCAATTTTGTCCAAATTTGGATACAATATTCTTCGATAGTTTTTCTCGTTCGCCACGTAGGATTTTTTTGAAATTTTCATTTTTGACGTAATTGCGACCGTTTTAATTTGACATTCGTTTTTCGTTCGCAATTTCCGACGATTTTGGATTGCATACACATTGCATAAAAAAGCAATGGTTCAATCAAATGAAAAACCCCTACGTGGCGAGCGAGAAAAACTATCGAAGAATATTGTATCCAAATTTGGACAAAATCGGACAAGCCGTTTTCGAGATACATCTGGCACCGACCTTGAAAACTATGTTTCAAGATAATCGCGTTTGAATCGCTTCCAGTCAACGAATTTATTTTTAAAAATTCCTAAACATACCTCAATGTACATATTTGCCAATAAAAAAAAATCCGAATCCAATCGAAACATTAGTTTTTGGGATAAAAATTTCCGAAGTTTGCCTGTTTTTCTCGCCGTTTATTCAGATACCTCCCCTTAATTGCACACTCTAAATAGATCGCGAAAATGGAGCCGGATCAAAAAAGGATTCCTACAAAAGATTTGTGGTTTCGAGATGAATGTGCGATGGAGATATTTATTGAGAAAATCATCAAAGCACTGACAATAGAAGATTACGACGAAAAATTAAGAAGAAACAAAATCTACAGATATTAATGAAAGTGCAACTATTTCATAGCATTGAAAACGTAATCCAATTTTTCGGGCAGTGAAAATCAGATACATATAAATAATATGAGTTGGTTTTTTATATTTTTCTACAAATATTGATACGTTGAGGTATACAATTGGGTTTGTTTGGATTTGTTTTGGGTTTGTTCGGCTTTTTTTGGGTTTGTTTTTGTTTGTTTGTATAATAATTGTTATATAATGTTTTTAATATATTTGTAATATTAGTTGGATAAAATTTTCAAATTACAACAAGATTAGAATTGAATGGGGAGAGGGTATTTTTTAACCAACCACAGGCATTCAGCATGACGCAGCTCCCCCCACTCTACAACACAGTGGCAGTAGAGTGGGAGTAGCGTTACTTTCGTGTGACATCCAGCTAACTCAGACCCCTATATCCAGTCTAGCTCAACAAACAAATACAGTTTCACAAGCATTTTAAATTCAATGCTAATATAGTTATAAAAACACTTTTTCAATCATAATCAATCATTTCAATAAAAATCATTCTTATAACTAGAAAAGACCAAAAACGTTATCAATCTTTACATTTCTTGTGTTCCTCTCGATCATGGTTGTTACGCATTATTGACTCAGAAATTCCCTAACTTTTCCAGATTTTGCACACAGGTTTTGCAAATATTCCCGGGACATTAAGGTGAAGAAGGAACATCATTTTTTTAACATCATATATATGAAAATGTTAAAAACTAAAATAAAAGTTTTTAAAACACTCAAATTCGAAAAATAATTTGCACACTGTAAAGTAAAAAAAAATAGAATAGAACAGAATCGATTTATTCCACACGTTTTGCCGTTGCTTTGACATTTTCCACTTACAATATTAGTTACATTTATGCACACTGTTAATCTATACCGTAAAAAGAAATATATTAAAAGACAATACAGAACCTACTCTTGATTATGAACAGAAATTTTTATGTCAGTGACAATAAATAAAAAATAAATATAAACACTTATCTACAATGATGATTGTGTCGTTGTGTATCGACAAATCGAATGCAAATGTATAGAGCTTTGGAGTGAATAAGTTTTTAGGTTTTGAAATCTTCAATGTCTGGCACTGACATACATTTTTTTCGTATATAACGAAGAATATTATAAATATTGAACATATTTATTTTTATACTTTTTAGTTCTTTTTCAAATTCGATTCGTTTTTCGTAATTATATAATTCGGTCATTATATTGTTTAGGGACTTTTCCTGAAAATGGCCTCCCATAGTGTTTTTCGCGATTTATCGCTTTTTTGTGCTGTAAATAATGACATTATGTTGGGGGTAGACAGTTTTTTAGGTTACAGTTCTTTTTTACGAAAAAAAAACATTCGAAAAATTGTAAAAATTTGCGAATTTCTTATTTACGTTGTTTTATAGTTAAAAATTGCAAAAAATAAATGTTAGCGCCATACTTAGGAAAAGTCACTAAACTATATGATGACCAAAGTAAATTGTGGAAAAATTCCCGAGAATTTTCAATATTTCCTGAGTTTTCCCTGTTTTTCATATGCGTAACAGCCACGTCAGTGACAGAATGTCACGTTTCACAGGTTTGTCTCACGTCCATTGAAGAGTCTCTTACGAATGCTCTCCATAATCACAGTTATATAGAGCAAGTCTTGCGTTGACACTGTTACGTTTGTCTGTCTCTACAGGACATTTCGATTCGTAATAAATAATGACGATGAACAGAAATTCAGCTTGCACCTATATAACAGCTTAGTCCGTCCGGTAACAAAGCGCCAGCTTGTCACCTTTGTTCCTTCCATCATATAATTGTTTTGTTCAAACGAAACTTGTCACTGACATTCGCAAATTCAGTGATTCAGAATTATTGTATTAGTCCTTAGAATACGGATTTCCTTTGTGTCTTATGACATAACAATGTCAGACAATGCGTACGCCTACACACGGGGCGTAAATTCGATGTCGTAACCTCCACTCGGTACACTCCGGGCAATGCCAATGCAGGACGTACTTCAACATTTTTCAAGGCCATAACTTCTTGTTTTTTTTATGCTCCAACGGTGGGTCGTTTTTTTCGTGATTCTTTTCAACAACCACTGTTTTTTCTTGTTTTTTTTTCCAACGAAAGAAAACAGTATAGACTCGTGTGAAATAATGAAGATCATCGCGAGACCCCGTAGGCACGCCGACAAAGCTAATATCGATTGATCCCGTCGAAACTGCAAAACTTTTTAGCAAGTATTTTTCGGTTGAACTTCATGTTCGAGATTCATTTAGGGTGTGCTACCAAAACAGGACATCCCGTGTATATATGTGAGTTTATGTAATGGCGTTTAAGGGGTTTGGCTACTGTGGAAATGATGAACACCCGTTCGTTGGTTGAGGCAACTCAAGTTGAAGTGGAAGGTCCAACATATGGTGCAGACATCGCAGATTGAAGTTAAACTTATGATTACAACGATTAAACTTTATCATATTACGATGATTAAAGGATTGGAGTAAAATATCCATAAGTCGAATTTCCATAAGTGCCAATATCCATAAGTCGAATTTCCATAAGTGCCAATATCCATAATTCGAATTTCCATAAGTGCCAATATCCATAAGCGCCAATATCCATAAGTGCCAATATCCATAAGTGCCAATATCCATAAGTGCCAATATCCATAAGTGCCAATATCCATTGGTGCCAATATCCATTGTTGCCAATATCCATTGGTGCCAATATCCATTGGTGCCAATATCCATAAGTGCCAATATTCATAAGTGCCAATATTCATAAATGCCAGTATTCATAAGTGCCAATATCCATAAGTGCCAATATTCATAAGCGCCAATATCCATAAGTGCCAATATCCATGAGTGCCAATATCCATAAGTGCCAATATCCATTGGTGCCAATATCCATTGGTGCCAATATCCATTGGTGCCAATATCCATTGGTGCCAATATCCATTGGTGCCAATATCCATAAGTGCCAATATTCATAAGTGCCAATATTCATAAATGCCAGTATTCATAAGTGCCAATATCCATAAGTGCCAATATTCATAAGTGCCATTATCCATAAGTGCCAATATCCACAAGTCGAACATCCATAAGTACAAATATCCATAAGTGAGTATAGAGTAGGAATGAGTGCCAGAAATGGCGGGAAGTAGAGGAAAAGTGAGTATAGAGGAACCCATACAAACCCAAACAAACTCACTTATCTCTACCTCCCGCCATTTCTGGCATTCATTTCCACTATATACTGACTTATGGATATTCGACTTATGGATATTTGCACTTATGAATATTCGACTCATGGATATTCGACGACAGTGAATTAAAACTGCTAGTAAAACTTTAAACGCTTTTTTCTGGAAACTGTTTTTCATAACGGGGTACGCGATTTTTGGACACCTAATGAACAGATTGACTGGAACTTTGGTACACTTATTCAGGGTAATAGTAGGTTAGTAGTCTTGAGAGACGTTTTTCTCAAAAATATTCTCATTGTAAATTACCGATGACGTAATTTTTTGTAAAAAAATCTATTTTTTTTAATGATTGAAACGCGATAACAAAAAAGCTGGGTCAAGACTTAGCCAATATTAGCTTTCTTGGCGGGCTACATCTACCTAGGTGGGTCGAAAAGTGGCATTTTCGGAAAATATTTTTATTCAATAGTATCACCTTTTAGCTATATTCCCGGAAAAAGCCATTGGAATATTCCTAAAAGTGAATGAGCTTCTATCAGTCGGCCGGGCGAGCGGTAGCAGCACCATACTTCGAACTTTGAACGCGTTTTTCTCAAAACACTGTTTTCAAAGTCGGTGGACATGGTATCTCGAGAACCACTCGATGGATTGTTTCCAAATTTACAGGAGATACGATGAGAAACATTCAAAGGTCGTTGACGATTTCACTTTTTGAAAATCGACCTTCGTTTTTCAACGATCGTCAACGACTCGTGTTTGTTGTTACTTTGAATAACCCGTTTGATTTTTAGATTTTGGATGGACCGTTTAAGCTGGAGAGTGTCCACCGCCAAACGTTCGCAAAAACTTTCATCATCTGTTGGTGTCCATCACCGTTTTTCTTCACCGTTTGGTGATTTTTTTCAAAGCTCTGAATATATGTTTGTTTGTGCTTGAAAAATGGGTTTACTTTTCACCAACCGTCCCAAAAAACATCGAAATTGGCCATTTTTTTCAAGCCTCTACGTAGGCCCCTAAGAAAAACCTCATTTTCTTCAGATTTACCGCGTGGTCAAAATCAAGTACTCATCAAGTACAATCAAGTTGAGTCCCTCACGTTCAAAAATCCTTCCGGAGATTGTTTATAACTTTTTAAATAATTAATATTTTTCATGAAAATTGGTACACATTTTTGTAAATGCACGTACAAATAAATGTGCTAATGCTTTTTTCAATCATCTTACTCATGTCTTCAAAATTCATTTGTTTAATAACCATTTTTTTCGTATCGTCACATTAGCCTAAGCCCTCAATACAGTGAGCCCGATTTACAGGGCAACCCGTGCGGAAAACTGATAGGGCATCCCTAATAAAAATAAGGGCCTTTCAGGGCTTTCCTAGTGCTTTCCCTAGTAGGGATTTCCACAATGGGCCCAGACTTGGCCATTATCGGGATAAACTTGTAGGGATTTCCACAATAGGCCCCGACTTGGCTATTATGGGGATAAACCTGTAGGGATTTCCACAAAAGGACCCAACTTGGCCATTATCGGGATAAACCTGTAGAGATTTCCAAAATAGGCCCAGACTTGGCCAGTATAGGGATAAACAAGTAGGGATCTCCACAATAGGCCCAGATCTGACTATTATAGGGAGAAACCAGTATAAATAGCTTAGGCTACATGGTTGATGGTATTTCAATTATTCAAATCGATTATATACATCGATCAAATAATATTATCGAACGCAAATTGGGAAAAAGCGTAAGGGCATTAGCAAATAAAAAATCAACGAAGAACACAAATATGCAGACAAACATCAAACAGTATTTATTTATCAAATTAAAGAAACCTTTTACATAGATACAAACAATTACTCATGGTTTCACTCATACATGGAGAAATGCTAACGCATAAATGTGAACAGTCCCAACCGGTTTTCTCGACATTTTTATAGCAACTAATTTCCGCTCAATACTTATCATAGGGGAAATTATTTCTTCTGAAGACTTCGCTGATATTTCTCATTCATAAACTTTATCTGACTGTGTAGGATAAGTGAATAAATTGGTCTTTGTTTTCCAGATCTTTCCCTCAATGGAAATAGATTCTAGTGATTCAGTAGACCCATATATTTTTTTTCTACTATCGGAAAATAATCCTTAGAATGGATTATTTTTAATATTAATTTTGTCATGGCAGTTTGTCATAAAGGCTCACATGCAAATACGCAATCACATTTCTAGGCGTGCACCCATACATAGACATGTACTCACTTCCACACCTATGCACGTGAACAATTACATAAAAACAAATACAGATATACCCTGACGCATTTAACATACACGTATATCCACTGATACGGATATTTTATGGCGCTGAAATGGTTACGATGAGGCGCCGTTGAGGCATTTTCAGGGCGCTAAAATGGTTTTGATGAGGCGCCATTGAGGCAACTTATAAGGCCCCGGTCGTTGCGCCTTTAATGGCCCTTGTTGACAAAGTGTGACCGGCCGCTAACGGCCCTCATGTGGTTTCCAGATGAGGGCCCGAATAAAGTTAGGGGAATATTATTGGGGCCCGATCACAGCCCCAACTCAATTTCCGCACGGGAAGGCGTGTTATGTCGGGGCATTCGTAACTCATTAACTCTATCACAATTGTTTCTCGCGTTACCTAATGCTTTGGTTCATCAACGCTCGACCCCTCCTTGCCTCTCTCTCTCTCTCTCTCTCTCCCGCCCCCCTCCCTCGCTCTATTCTCCGTTAAATCGCTTTCTCTCGTGTTATTCGCTGCAGAACGATTACAGCCACATCCAAAAGTGTTTTGTCCAGTAAATTCACACATCCTATCTCTATTGCCTATCTATATTGCCAAAAACAAAATTATTTCGTTATCTTAACAATTAATACGTAACAATACTGGAAACAAAAATAATGCTTGAAGAATAATCAAATTACAATTACACGTGCATGGTATTTTATATAATATAATACAATAATACGTTATGCCATATTATATTATCCAAAAAATTGCACCATCATAATAACTAATCCCATTATTATAATTATTACATCTATAAAATACGCAAATTCAAAAGTAATCATATCGGACTGTCATAGAAATCAATTAATTATAACAATGGCACCACACACAATCCGTAACATCGTTTCGCCGGATATTCGTAACCGATTCCACGGAGGCGGGGGGGGGGGGGGTGTAGGCAGAGGGATAGAAAAGGGTTCGTAACGTGCCGCTTACGACCCTTTGTAATAATTAGTCACGCGATGTATACATCGTTTTAAACGTACACACCTTTGGCAAAGCAAGAGGGAAGAGATTCGAGATGGAGGTGAACGATAAAAAGCTATGTACAGTTTACTTACATATATATACGTATGTACCTATATGTACGAGAAACGTCCGAGGTTGACCGATTTTCGTGTTACGCAAAAAAAAAACAAGAGGGTAGTGACGTAACAGGTGCGTGCGTGGTGCGATTGTGTATGTGTGTGTGCAATGATTGAAGAATATGTAAGTGTGCATATATAATGTATATTATATATACACACCAACAAATAAAATATATTAGTTTATTGTGATATATATATATGTGTATATATATATATATATATATATATATATATATATATATATAACAGCGTTGAGTATATGCTTTTAATTATTGTGGTATTCGGCATCATTACCGAAGAATAATATTCAGTCGTATAGACTAAGTATAGGTCAGTTCAGATTTTTTATTTGAATTAACTAACAAATTCATAGACGTCGTAGTACGATCTGCGGCCGGAGTATGGCGCAGGGGCCGAAACTTCTCCCGCAAGTCAAACAACTCGTATTTATTGTTAGCGCGATTAACCCGTTTGGTTTTTAGATTTCAGATGGACCGTTCAAGCTGGAGAGTGTCCACCGCCAAACGTGGCGAAAAAATTTCATTATCTGCCGGCAACCATGTTGTTGTTGTTTTTCTGTACTTTTTGGTGATTTTTTTAAAGGCTGTCAATACATGTACCTTTATGTTTTAAAAAATGCATTTCTTTTTCACGAACCGTTACACAAAAAAATCAATCGGAATTTTGCGACTTTTTCGAGCCTCTAGGTAGACGAAGCCCCTTAAAAGATCCTCCACGTATACCTGGCCTGTGCGTGTGGTGTTGGCGAGTGGAAGCAACCCTTTTACCGGACGAACGATTGCTTCGCCTGGTACGCCCATTATCGCGATCGTCGTGCTCGACAACATCAACACCTCCATCTCGAAGAGCCTCGCCTCTGCTTTTCGTCCCAAAGACGCCATGCCATGCACTTCACGACTTATGTTTCTCATTTCGCGCATATAGCAATTGAGCTATCATATATTTCTTACGCTCAGGCTTAGGCTTCAAAAGTTGTCATTTTGGGAGAGAAAAAAGTCTTAGACTTTAGGATTAGAAAATAAGAAAGAATACTAGATGTTCAGGCTACTTGATAGAGATAATGAAGATGGAAGAAGGGTGGCCGAAGCAATGCCTCAAAGAGGAGGCGAGACGAGTATTGAATGGAAACCCAACAAAATGGGGAGAGGAAGTCAAAGTGGCAACGCAGGAAACACGAGAGGAAGACATATGGAGAGCCATAACAAACGAAGATGTAAGGGAAATGGAGAGAACAGTACAAACGGGGACCAAAACAAAAGTGGACCAAGAAACCCAACAAGATTGGAATAAAATTGAAAAATCGACATATTGCACACAGTACAAAAGCAGGAAGTATACCATCGGGACAAAGAAGTACTGGGAGGATGTAAATATAATGGGCGAAACGAAAGAAACTTGGGTGAGACCGAGATGTGGAAATGTGGGGAAAGAAGGAAATAAGGGATATGACGACAAATGCAGGATTTGTAAAAAAGAAGGGGAAAACTTAGTGCATATGTGTACGTGCGAGAAAGCCAAGGAAAAAATAAAAAAAGAAATAGTAGATCTGGAAAATGGATAGGGGATAATAAAGGTGAGCAAATCGATACAAAGATACAGCCGGTGCTATAAAAGGAGCTTGTAACTGAACTATGTGCGTTCATGAAGCAGTTCGAGAAACTAATTGGGAAAGTAGTAAACGAGGAAGCGAATGCGAGACGAAACGAATTGTTTTGCCGTAGGGTATAGGATATAAGTTAAAAATAAGAAAATTTTGACGAAACGAAAGGTTTTGCCGTAGGACAATAGTGTATAAGTTAGAAAAATGAACATGTTGTAAGGAGTATGTAGGGGGGTCTTCTATGAACACCCTAAAGGGGTATACTCGAAATAATAATACTACTACCCGTGTAGAAATTTGAGTCGGAAAAAAGTCCTGCCCCTGACCTGCTTTCCCTAAATAATATCAGGCGATGGTCAGGCCGCCCAACGTGGATCAAGTTTGCCATGTAACGGGTCTTACAAGGAACACCCTTCAAGTGACACCATTCGATTTTGTTGAAATTTGGATATGTTATAAAGCACCGAAAAGTAAGCGATACGTATTTTTTTTATCGGCGGAAAAACAGTTTTAAGGGGTGAAACGAGCCCTCGAAAATAGGGGTGTTTTTCGTCGATACATTATCGTTCTCATTTCCAATGTATAGTGCACAAAAAAATAAACATTGTTGCAATTTGAAATTTTTTAATATCCCGTACCGTTAAAACGTTATCGACGAAAAACATCCCCATTTTTGAGGGTGCGTTTCAGCCCTTGAAACCGTTTTTCCGCTGATAAAAAAATACGTATCGCTTACTTTTCGGTGCTTCATAACATATCCAAATTTCAACAAAATCGAACGGTGTCACCTGAGGGATGCTCCTTGTTAGTCCAGGCCCCGATCTTTTATCCTCGCACGATGGTTCCTTGCTTACGCGAAGCGCTTCGCTTGTAGCCACCTGGCGGATTGTTGGCGAAATACATTTATGTCTTGCCGGCCAGAACATTGATATTTCCTCACATGGCGACAAGACTTTAAGAAACCACGAATCACCTGCTTTACTTTTTTCCCTCATACAATAATTTGGTTATTCTTTATGCTCAAATCATTAGTTATTGTAATCCCGGTATTTATGATAAGCATTCTTATCCTCGTCGCTTATCATTGATGAAATGAATGCTCTTGATGGTGAATAGAATTACAACACATGTATTAGTTTCATCCTAATCAATTATAAATATCTTTGATGAGGTGAAAAGCAAAGTAGTTTTACACAGTTCTTAGACAGGCTCCACTTTTCAGGACATGTCAATGTTCTGGCCAGGTAGACATTACGTGGAGATGTACTTGCTCGCAATGTATCCCGGCCAGAAGATTGTAATTTCCAAACATATAGGTTAAGCCGTAAAACACGATTTAGCGATCTTCCCGGTTTGTTCGATGGGAGGGCCCGGTCAAGTGAATCAGGCAAGGCAGGTCTTACTATTGGGTGTACAACTTAATTCGGTCCGTTTTTTGCTTAAAATACGCACTTATTTCAATGATAAAATGAATTAATACATTAATCAAAATATTGTCCATCGCTAGCCACTACTTCTGCCCATCTTTCTGGTAATTTATGAATTCCGTCGCGGAAGAAGCGTTCATCTTTTGAAGCCAAGAATGAATCGAGCCACTTTTTGCTACCCTGTTGTGACGTGAAGCGTATTCCAGTCAAAGCGTTCTGCATCGATCGAAACAAATGGTAGTCGGAAGGCGCGAGGTCTGGACTATAAGGCGGGTGAGCCAGAATTTCCCACTCGCTATTTTTCAAATAGTTTTCAACCACAATAGCAACATGAGGCCGGGCGTTGTCATGTTGAAAGATTATGGACTCGTGTCTGGTCGCATATTCTGGACGTTTTTCGGCTATAGCTCGCTTTAAACGGATCAATTGTTGCCTGTGGAAGTCTCCCGTGATGGTCCCACAAGCATTCGGTGGGCTTTAGCTGCACTTTTCTTCCAATTGAAACAGAAAACCAACACTTCCCGCAAATGGTGCTTATTTGGGACGAAATTCGACATTTTCACCGCAGTAAAAATTCGACTTGATGGGCAAAACTCAAAGGTCTGCAAACGATGTTTGGTTAAGAGATGTTGATACTTCACGATACGGCAAAAATCAGCTGTTGCCGTCAACCATTTATAGCACCTAGCGCCATCTTTTGAAAACGGACCGAACTAAGTTGTACACCTAATACTACTACTATTGGATTTTCGTGATAGACTGTACTCGTGCAACTAGGATCTTTGCACGCGACAACGGACAACGAAATGCAGAATAAGGCACTATGATCGAGAAACTACCCCCGCCCGCCGGTGCTCTCGCCTGTATCGCTGGGATTTAACTCAACGAGTTTCCTTGACGTTTAGCTGCAACGGCTGCGCGTATATAGGTCCACCGTCCACTGACGAAAGAAACCGAACATTCGCGCGGTGTTCGCCCACGCGAACCGCAAGAAGAGAGCGTGTGTATGCACACTATATCTGGGTTAAGTCGACTATCGAGTGACCGCATGTTAAGCAGCGAAAAGATACCGTAAACGACAATTTTATCAACCTCCGACACGTTGTTCGTTTTTATTTTCTTCTTTGTCTACTTTCGCAAATTCAAGTACCGAACGAAAGGAAAGTTTAGGTAAATTTTTTTACTACTGTCATCGAATTTTGGTGTCCGTCAGGACATTCTTTTTTTCATATTGAGCTGGTAGGTCAATGGTTGTGACGATATATATGGTTTTGATGACATTGACGTTAGCATCGTTGGAGTGCAACCATTTTTTTTCTCATGTTCCATTTTCCTATGCTTACTGAAAAAAAAAATTTTGTTGCAAATTGAGGTCGTAATTCTTTAATGACAATACTTAAAAATGATCGACTGGTTATCAGAGCCAAAAAAATCGAAGTATCAGAAAGAATTGGTTTTCGTTGCGTTCCAACGATGCAAACTTCAACATCATGATTTTTGGAAACTTTTTCGGTCTGTTGGAACGAAGGTGGCGTAGAAGGGGAGCTAAAATCGTTGGATCTTTGGATTTTGAAAATAAATGCTTCGAAAGTTTTGCTCGCGTGAGGAACGTAAAATGAAGAAAATTCCCCGTTTTTATCGAAACTATGTTTTGTGAATCGATGTAAGTCGTAACTTAAAATCTGTTCGTCAGATTCAATTAGAGTTCAGACAGAGCATAGTTTATAACATATTGTATCGTATGACCGGATGATTTTTTTAAAAATGTTTCTCCATTCGTTCGTAACAAATGTTTAAAATTGATTTTTTTGCTGAAAATCGAAGATTTTTTCTGTAAGATGGGTTTTTAGTAATTCATTAATTTCAAAAAAAGATTGGCTCGTACGAAAGTTGTATTATTGTGTATGCAAAAAATAGATCTTGTATTTTTTATTCCGGATCACCTCGATTGCCAGCGCCACCTACGCCGAATGGACCGGCAGTAACGGCGGCACTTTGTTTAAATATCAATAACTTCATAAGTTATCAATATTCTTCAATTTAAAAAATCGAAACTTGGCGAAACTACTTATTAATTGTTTGTAAAATCCCAATACCCTCGTCAGAAAAAAATATTGAAAATCGTCCAGTTGTTTTCGGCCCCAAGCTCATGCAACCCCGTAAAGACTTGTTGTCGAGAGCGCTGTTTTGGATGTGATTTTTAGGACGGAATAAATAATACCGTTTTCTTTCTGAAATTGTTTCCACACATGTTTAATGATCCTTCGAGGATATGTACAAAGTAAAAAAAGTGGATTATCTCGTACTTTTGTACGTTTGTTTTTACAACGATGTGCGAAAAATGCCCCCAATTGGCGACCAGTGTTGTGAACGTTGTATGAATGTGAACAAAAAACCAAACATATGCTTAATCTCTACAAATGTTGGAATGTTTGGTACCAGATTCAGCAAAACAACAATCACAGAATGCCGGTGTGCTGAACTTTGATTATCAATGTTGCCTATTTTTTGTTGACCATTCTACGAAATATATAAGGAAAAAATATGGGGATGTTGAATGAGTTCACGCTGTTCTTTCGTGAAAATGAATGCTTCGTGAAAAAAAAATCTCTCCCAATTCTTTGAAAGGTTTCGAAACCGTTGTGTGATCAACTTCTAATGATTCAGCAAGTTCAGCTCCAATTCAACACATGAAAATCACTATTTTTGAAGCATCTAAACCAATCTCTGCATGTTCTTGCATGCTTCAGCTTTAATGCTCATGAATTAAAAAAAAAATAAAGTAGTGCAATAAAATTCCCCGCAAATACTCCTTTTCGGCACAAAATTTGACATGTTTAACACTATAAAAACAAGTCGTTTACACTTGGCCAAATTACATGCGCTGAATTTCAAGCTTGCTCATAGTACTTCTTTATAGATGCGTAACAGTTCTGGTGACGCGATCTGTTGGAAAACAGCGAGAACTTATTCAACGTCCTAATATATATATATTAGGTGCGCAACTAAGTTCCCGCTGTTTTTCAAGAGATGGCTCCACTAATAAGTGCTGGTCGATTGTGACATAACCAAAACGTCATGAACCAACCTTAGACATACGGTAAACAAACCGCTTTGACACATTAGTGATTTTGTTTTTGCGTCGTATACTTTTGGTTGTGTGAAAATGTCTGATTTTGTGCCAAATAATCGTCATTTGCGGGAAGTGTTGCTTTTCTTCTTTCATTCGAAGAAAACGGCGGCTGAAGCGCATCGAGAAGTCCAAAAAGTTTACGGAGATGCTACTCTAAGTGAAACAACGTGCCGTGATTGGTTCCGTCGCTTCAAAGACGGTGATTTCGATGTTGACGACCGTTCACGTGAAGGAAGGCCAAAAACCTTCGAAGACGCTGAATTGGAGGCATTGCTCGATGAGGATCCGCGCCAAACGCGAAAAGAGCTTGCTTCAGCATTAGGAGTTACCCGCCAAGCCATTTCCAAGCGAATGCATGCGTTGGGAATTATTCAAAAACAAGGAACTTGGGTTCCTTATGATTTGAAGCCGAGAGACGTTGAGCGTCGTTGTTTCGCCTGTGAACAACTGCTCCAGCAGCAAAAAAGGAAGGGTTTTCTTCATCACATCGTTACGGGTGATGAAAAATGGATTCATTACAGCAACCCAAAGAGAACAAAATCATGGGGACTGCCCGGTCATGCGTCTACGTCGTCGGCTCGGCCGAATATTCACGCTGCGAAGGTCTTGCTGTGTATTTGGTGGGACCAGGGCGGTGTTATTTATTATGAGCTGTTGAAACCGAACGAAACCATCACTGGGTAACGGTATCGAACTCAATTGATGCGATTGAGCCGAGCACTGCGCGAAAAGCGCCCACAATACGAGCAGAGGCACGAAATAGTGATTTTACAGTATGACAATGATCGGCTTCACGTTGCCAAACCCGTTAAAACCTACTTAGAAACGCTCAAATGTGAAGTCCTACTTCACCCGCCATATTCCCCAGATATTGCGCCGTCCGATTATTACTTGTTCCGTTCGACAGCACATGGTCTGGCTAATCAGCAGTTCCGCTCATATGAAGACATCTCAAAATGGCTTGATTCGTGGATAGCCTCAAAAGACGAACACTTCTACCGTGACGGTATTCGAGCTCTGCCAGAAAGATGGGAAAAAGTTGTCGCTAGCGATGGGCAATATTTTGAATGATTCATTTGTAACCATTTTATCACAATATCATTTGAAAGTGATCTACTTTCGTAATAAAATAGCGATATTTATCGTTATACTAAAAAAAACGTACGTGATGCGTCTTTTTCAAAACCTGACTACATTCCAGACTAGAAATCTAGACTAAATCCAGACTACCAAGTCGAATTCGTTCAACAATGAATTCGACTTTCCCATCGACAGTGCAAAATCTAATAATATACTCGACGACTACAATATCTTGTCTGACCAATGAAGAAAATTTATAGCCACGCCAACTTCCGGGTTCTAAATATATCCCGCGCCTCGAGAACGAAACTGCATTCGACTTGTGCGTAGAGAAAACAAGAGAGAAAAAGAGAGAGAGTGAGAGATCGAGAGGTAGGGAAAATCCCTTTCCGAACGCCCACGCCATGTCATAGTTACGTATTGCGGAGTCTTGTAACTTACATGCGCCAATATGTATAAATATACACAAATTTAGAGACAGGATAGGAACGCGGGAAAGCGAAACGATCACTGAAACGATGACGTATAGCTCCCCGGATCTGCGAGAGGCCAAGAGAGGAAAAGAGAGCGAGAGAGAGAGAGAGATAGATAGAGCATTCACGTTGACTGCAGCCAAGCAGGAACGGAGCGATTTCCCACTGACCCACATTAACACACGATGTGTCCATATATATATATATATATATATATATATATATATATATATATATATATATATATATATATATATATATATATATATATATATATATATATATATATATATATATAAGGCGTGTTACATCTGCACAAGTCTAACCTGACAGCGCTCCCACGCGTTTTAGCATTAACGTCGGTCTTTCTCTATATGGCTTACCAACGATCAAAGACTTTTTTACACTCTATACTCGAAAGGTGCTTAACATTGTGTATATGTGTGTTTGTAACGTTATTTCATATATATATATATATATATATATATATCGTTAAAAGCATCATGCACTAAAGTATTTGCAAGGATATTTTTGAAACTCGGAAACTCGGGAAATAGAAATCATAGGGTTTAGTGTTATATCGTTGTGACGCCACGACTCCAAATAGCCAAATATTTCCTTGTGAGTTGCTACAATCCTATTCCGTTACTGTTCCCAATTAAATACGGTGTTAAAGTTTGCATCGTCGGTGTGCAACGAAACTTCTTTGTTTAAAAAATCTTTCTTTTTTATTATTATCTGAAATCTCTTGTTGCAGATCTAGGTTAGACATTTCTAATATAAGGATCTCCAGAAACGTTTCCGTGATTTTGGTAGCTTTAAGGTGCCCGAAAAAAATTGAGTATTACCAAAGAAATATATTTATTTGCATTCAATATATATTTTCGTTGTATTCGAACGATGCCAACTTAAACATCATAATTAAATGCAGAGAAAGACGGAAATGGATGAGTTTTTTTTTCATTAAACAGCAGAGATTATTATGTTATTTTGTAAGTTCATGTCCTCCAAAATGTATGACGTTAAGTTTGCATTTCGTTGCATGCAACGAAAATTAATTCTTCTTAATAGGGAACATTTTTGTTTGACCAATTTGGGTTGCGAAAGTTACTTTTCAACGTTGAGTGTGTTTGTTTGGGTTTGTTTGATTGTGTGTGTGTGTGTGTGTGTGTGTGTGTGTGTGTGTGTACGACGAAACGAAAATTCTATTCAATTTGAAATTAAAAAATTAAATAGATACCTATAACTATAGGATTTAACTAAATTGTTTTTTCAACAGATGATGCCGAATCGCAAATTTATTAGGAATAAATAAAATATTCATTTATTCCATTATATCAAATGGATCTTGATTGGAATGAATATATTTTGAAAAGTAATGGCAATAATGGAATGCAATAAAAAAAATCTAGTTAATTGAAATTTAAAAAAAAAATCAAATAAACGCAACTAGTTAATATGCATAGAATTTTTCTGTCAGTCTAAAAGTGATTATTTTTTGCTTCGTAATAACCGTAAGACATCCATCTATCATTCCACCGTTTTTTATGATCTTCTGTCTCGTCATATTTTCATTATCAACAGAAATATGATGTTTTCCGGGACTTGTCCTGTGCAGCGCGTGTTAGAAATGCCAATTTCAAGAGCGAAAATCTCAACAACGAAGTGATCAATATTTAAATTTTCTAAATTTAATAAATTAATCTCAAATCTCAAATCCCAAATTTAATAAATTAAATCAAAATTTATCATTCTTTTAAATTCAAATTAAATTAAATCCCAAATTTAATAAATTAAATAAAAATTTATCAGTATTTCAAATTAAGTAAAATTTATCAGTATTTGTGATTGAAAAAAATTATCGTTATTTTAAATGTAAAAAAATTTATCAGTATTTTAAATTTCGCAAACGTATGCAGGCTACCCTGGACAACATTAGCATTAAATTACAAAACTTTCTGTCTCGCACCATTTTTTGCGTGCACTACGTTAATCCCTATATACAAACGAGCCCACCGGCGCGCGCTGGAGAAAAGTTGCGCGCGTGGCCACCTGGCGGGCCTTGGGTGAACTAGCCGCCCGGAGCGACGGCTGTGCACGCTACACGGAGAAAGAGAAAGAGTGTACGAAGCGTTACGTTACATCCAACGTGCGCAAGCACGATTTGATTTTTACGACACAACAACTAGACTTCGTCAAGCCGAAGGATCTAGAAGTGCATGAAGCAAAAGAAAGAAGCAAAAAGGCAGAACAATCGATAAGAATCGTTGGTTCCGGTATTGCGATACACGTAGATTGGTCAGGCGTTTGTAAATCCAAGTAGTTTTCGAATTGCGTGGGTCGTGGATATTCGCGACCCACGCAATAAAAGTTGGAAGGGGATCCCGAGGCAAGGCGTCGCGACGTCTCACCAAGCGGTACACATACATACACATATTATATTTGTACAGTAGTGTACAGTTCGAGGTGCTGACAGTCGAGGCCAGAAAGAACGACAGAGCGACCAAGAGAGGAACGACGGAGAAGGCGGAAGGACAGGCAGATTCGAGACCACCACCTGTTTCGTCGTAAAACGAAAAATAATTTACGGCTTTCGGCACCGAGTTCTCGTAGACTATTTTTCATCGTATATCTACGTACGCCATCTATCTATAGGTATTGGAACGTTGAATAACTTCTCGCTGTTTTTGCGTGAATATTAATGCTTCATTTTTTTAAATAATTCCCAATGCTTTTAAACGTTTCGAAACTGTTGTGACCATTTTTCTAGTTCGTGGTACTTGCACGCGGCGCAACTTGGTTACTAACCAGCTGTGCACCGGTCTTCCAAAGGCGAAAACAGTAGTTTTTATGAGTTCTAAGGGTAAGTATTACTTTGGTTACTTAAGATGGAATGAATCTTTGATGCTTTCCATCATTTTAAAATAAATTGGAAACGATAGGTCAGAATTAGACATGTTTATTTACTGGTGCTGTATTCTAACCTCTTTCCAGTGAATGAACAAATGGGCCTGTGGTGATCATTCTCAAAGCCGAGTAAAAAATTTAGGCGATCTGCTGAAGATGACAAAATTAGGTACTGTTAAGCGGTTAGGCCACTCTAGAGGTAAAAAAAGTGGGCTTTTTGGGGATTTTTTTGAGAAAAACTGCAAAATAAATTGAGATTACAAAAAAGGGTGTTTATCATACGTATGAGTGACTGTATACGATAATTTTTTTGAATGAAGTAGTGTAGTAAAATTCCCCGCAGAGTCTTCTTTTGGCACGAAATTTGACATGTTCAACACCATGGAAAAAAAAAGTTGTTTGGGTTTTCCGGCGAAATGACATACACTGAATCTTCATTGTTGCCATCTTAAACTACACGCACGCAGTTCTGGTAACTGCCATCTGTTGGAAAACAGCGAGAACTCATTCAACGTCCCAATATAAACACGTGTGTGCTTGTGTGAATCCTGAAGAAGAGGTGCTAGAAGTCTAAATGAAACAGGTGGGTTGTTCGACATCGTTAAAAGTTGTGAAATATGCACCAACGTCAGAGCAAAAATAAGGAGAAAACAAAACTTGACAACTCACGATACAGCGTGTTTCTTTTTCTTGGAGTGAGTCATAAAAAAAAACCTTCGAATTAGAACGGCAAGGAGGAATGTAGCAGGGAGCTCGTCGTGGAAAAATCACATTTTCCATTCTCCCGTATTGTGCAAAAATGCATCCCGTGCAGTTACGAGACAGCGGGAAAAAGATACACACACACATGGACATTTTGTCGACGTTACCGCTGCGACCTTCGTATTTCGTCACGAGTTTGCAAACAATCTAGCAGGGAGAAAGAGTGCAAGAGACTGCACTTTTTCTCTTAGATAGACAAACGAGAGGGAAAAAACTAGTCGCGAAAGGTAATAATGAGTGTGAGCTACTTTAATCTTGTTTTCTTTTTCGTAGAATTAGGGTTCGTTTCTATTGGGATATTGAATAAGTTCTCTAGTTTTTTTCGTGCAAATTAATGCCTTATTTTAAAAAATCATTCCTAATACTTTCAAACATTCCAAAACTTTTGTGTGATAAATTTCCAATGATTCTGCAAGTTAAGCTAGCGGCTGACACGAGTCTTCATGAAGCGATGCCTCCAATTCAACACATCAAAATGATTATTTTTGAAGCGTCTCAACTTTTCGGTGCATTCCAACGATGCAAACCGCAACATCATAATGAAATGCAGAGAAAAACGAAAAAATCTGCGTTATTCTCATCAAACGGCAGGTATTATTATTTCGTAAGCGAACACCTCCACAATGTATGACGTTGAGTTCGCATTATTGAAATGCAACAAAATTGCATTTTGTTGCATTGCATTGATTTGGGCTGTGAAAATCGCTCAAACGTTTCTACGAATTCTTATCAGAAATTTACTTCAATTGAAAAAAAAAGCCTTCGGGTAAGGATAAGAGTGAAGAAAAAGAAATGAAAAAAGATCGTTGCATTCTAACGATGCAAACTTCGGCATCATCAAAGTGTAAACCCGAGACGTTTACGTCGACCGCAACTTTGGAAACATATGAGGTAAAACCCTCACCGTGCACTAATTTGATACGAAAAATCGTAACTTCTAAAGGAGTTGACAAAGCATTTAAAGTTTTTTTCAATGGAAAATTAAAAAACGTAAAAAACCGGACAATAAACATAACAAAAAATCTGTTCTTTTGAATAAAAAAAAAACGAATTGAAAATCGAAAATAAAATGTAATAATGCGAAAATAAAATAAAACGTATCAATTCGGAAATAAAGAATAAAAGTTAATTTCCCAATCTCGAATAGCCCCACTTCTCGACGTACTTTAATAGCTTTTGTTTTGAAAAAATAGCTCCTCGTGCAATATTTTTCACTCAATTTTGTAGTGTGTTATTGCGAGCATACGAACTTTTATTGGCTCACAACCTCTGAAACGGGGGAAAAGGATATAACACCACAGTAGAAAAAAAAATTACACAAGTTTTTTCTGACGTTAAATCGACGCTGCAAGTACATGTACAAAGAGAGGGGGGGGGAGAGAGAGAGAGAGAGAGAGA